>CM048926.1:28189229-28569229 GCA_026686955.1 Epinephelus cyanopodus | reverse complement strand
AGATCCGATGGCCGGACAGTGTTGAAACAGACAAGAGGGCATTAATTATTATGTGCGCTTTGACTTATTAAGGACTATATTTTTGAAATTCACATGCATGTCACAGCAGCTCAAAGCACAGACAGAAAAAGGAGGGTGACAATGTTACTTGAATAAGAAAATTAAAGGTTAAAAAATATAAAATATATGTAAACAGTATAGGCTATATATGTGTATACATATATATATATATATATATATATATATATATATATATATAATATATATATATTATTATTATTATTATTTTCAAATTTATATATATGTATTTAAAAAAGTAAGGCCTAAATTGAATTACTGTACACACAAGACTATTTCCAATATATACACAGTATAATAAAGATATGGATATTGCACCAGGGTCTTAGCAGCGATGGTTTAAAACAGTGTTATGCAGCAGACATGACAATGCTACATTACATCAGAGCTGATGGTAAAGAGGCTGACAGCTGTTGGGATAAATGGTGGCGCTCCGTCTTGCACTTTGGTGCAGCAGTCTGCTTCTGAATGACTGCTCAGTGCGCAGACAGTCTCATGTAGGGGGTGAGAGGTGTTGTCCGTGATGGATATCACTTGGCTAACATCCTCCTCTCTCAGCCCAGCTAGTGACTGCTGTGAACAGGCAGCTGACAACAAGGGAAAGACCATGACCGCTTGGAAAGACAGCTGACAGGAGGGAAAAGACCCCATAGTGCTGGCATGGGTTAGCAACCCATGGTAGCAGTGGTGAGGCCTAGCAGCCCTACTACAACCAAAATTAGCTACAGCCAACATAAGGAAAATACCCCAAGAGTCAGCGAGAGCAGGGGTGGAAATGACTCACAGTGGATTACATGGTAACAGACATTGGAACGGACACGACTATGACTTGGATCTGTAACTCAGTGAAGGATAGGGCACGGACTTATCCTCCAGGGCTAGAATTAGCAGCACTCAGGGCAAGGCGAGCGCATCTGTAGAGGATAAAAGTAGCACAGTTGAGAACAAGATGCTTCAGGTTTGTCCTTGTGCTGGCAGAAAGTAAACATCAGTGAAAGGCCTCAGAACTCATCAGGGAAAGAAGAAGTGTGTGGCAAAGAAGGGCAGAGTAGCCGCATTGATCAGTACTTCCTAAGAAGTCAGTCGAGTCAGTCGGATGAAATCCAGCGGCAGGTAGAAAACCACAGTTCGCAGGATATCAGTAAACGCTGTCACTGAGGAGGAGGAGGAGGGGTATTAAGAGAGGATGCAGTGACACTGAGGCCAGTACGCCAGTCAGAGAGAGAACCATGGAGCAAAAGGTTAGAATTATATGGCCTAGAGCAAATGACAGGAAAGAATGGAGATAGTTAATAGAGATTTATCAGTAATCTTAGCTTAGAGGAAATGCAATAGAAAGGTTAGAAAAGATGGGAGATATAATGTATTCATATGGTGTAGAGAGGTTTGGGGTGCATGAGAGAAAGAGGAGTGGGAGGGTACAGGCAGGTAAATCTAGGCGGCAAAGAGAAATAGAGAAGTTAGTCAAGGAAAGGAGACAGTTAAGAAAGCAGTGGAAAAAGGCTACAGAAGAAGAAAGGGAGGGAATTAAGGTGTTGCAAGAGGAGCTGAGAAGCAGGCTAGCGGTTCTTAGAAGGGCAGAGCATCTTAGGAAAAAGAGGAGGAAGAAGGAATATGCTAGGACAGGTTTTTTCAAGGACCCTTTTAAATTTGTTAAAGGATTGTTCAGTCAGGAAAAGGGAGGGCACTTAAAGCAGAAAGGTTAGAGGTTGAAGATTATTTGAGAAACACATATTCAGATTTAGAGAAGAACAGGATAGTCGTTTCCCACCCGATATCCCTCCATTAGGAGCAATAGAGCATGAGATGGACGTTAGGCCACCTAGGTGGAAGGAAGTTTCAGGAGTGTGGTCAGCGTGCAAAGGCTTCCTCGGCCCCCAGGGCCTAATGGAGTCCCCTACCGGTTTACAAAAGTGCGCCTGATACACTTAAATTTTTGTGGAAACAGCTAAGAATAGTTTGGGAAAAACAAGTTATACCAAGAGCATGGCGTAGAGCAGAGGTGTCCTCATTCCTAAGGAGAAGAGTCTGTGGACATTAGCCAGTTCCGATATTTCCCTCTTGAATGTGGAGGGAAGATTTTCTTCAGTGTAGTTGCACAGAGATTACTAGCTACTTAGAAAGGAATAGATTAATTGATACCATGGTGCAGAAGGCAGGAATACCAGGTTTTCAGGTGTTTAGACACTACATGATCTGGCACCAGATTCAGGCAGCGAAGATTAACAAAAGGGACCTACATGTAGTATCTTAGATCTGGCAAATGCGTTTGGTTCAGTACCCCACAGCCTAATTTGGAGTGCGTTTGATTACTTCAGAGTGCCACAGGTAGTTGTTAACTTAGTGAAAGCATACTTTCAGGATATTAGGTTGTGTCTAAGTACGGCAGATTTCACAACAGGTTGGCAGAGGCTAGAAATAGGCATCATGGCAGGGTGTACAATTTCTCCATTAGCATTTACTATGGCGATGGAAGTAATCATCAGGCTTCTAAGTGGGTGGTAGGTGGGAGAGACGGCAAACGGGTTGCATCTCCACCAGTTAGGGCTTACATGGATGACATGACACTGGTGACCACAACAATGCCATGTACAAAGAGGCTACTAGAGAAGGTAAATAAGAACCTGAAGTGGCCAGCATGAAGATCAAGCCTAGTAAATCTAGAAGCATCTCGATATGTAGAGGGAAGTTAAAGTGATAGGAAGTTTGTCATAGATGATGAGGACATCCCAACAATTAGGGAAAAGTCAGTGAAGAGTTTAGGTAGTGGTACAATGTAGAGTTGAATGATAAGGAACAGGTGGTGACATTTAGAAAAGAGGTGGCTGAAGGATTGGCTAGAATAGATAAATCAGAGCTTCCAGGAAAATTGAAGTTGTGGTGTTTACAATTTGGACTATATCCTAGGTTAATGTCCATTGTCAGTTTATGAAATCCCAATATCTGTTGTGGAGAGAGTTGAAAGGTCGGTTAGCTCCTATATTAGGAAGTGGTTTGGGCGCTCCTAGGTGCCTAAGTAGTGTTGCATTATGGAAAAGGGATACTTCAACTGCCAGTATCTAGTTTGACAGAGGAATTTAAATGTACTAAGGTCAGGACAGGCTTTGTTGTCTGGGAGTAAGACGTAGTAGTTAGGAGTGTGGTCCAAATCCAACCAAGGGAGGAAGTGGAACCCAAGAACGGCAGTTCAGCAGGCAGAGGCAGCTCTTAGGCATGCGGAGATCGTAGGTAATGTTCAGTTTGGCCGGGAGGCCTGGGGCTTTGCTCAGGCAAACCGGTTTGGAATACAGCAGTCCCAAAGATAAAAGAAAGCTGGTTGTGGAACAGATACGTAGACAGGAGAGATAGTAAGGGGTGCAAAGGTAGTGGCCCAGCTAAACAGGACAGTGTTTAATTGGGAAAGTGTAGAGAAGAGGAAGCTCAGTTGGAGGACCTGTGGAGTATGGAGGAGAATAGTATTAAATTCCTGGTAGGGGCTACATATGATGTGCTACCAACTCCCCAGAACCTAAAACTGTGGGTAAATGAGGACCCATCATGCCCATTGTGTTCAGTACGGCAACCTTAAAGCATATTTTGTCAGGCTGTAAGTTAGTTTGTCACAAGGCCGATATACATGGCGACATAACCAGTGTTGAAATGTTTAGCTGCAGGAATCGAAGGGAAACGAAGAGAGGTCAATTCAGAAGGTTATAAAGATAGGAATTTAGCAATTCAGTTTGTCCGTGAGGGAGAGAAATACAGAAGGGATAAGTTAGTAAGGAGGCAGGGGTGTGGCCGCCAGTAGGTGCTTGTGATTGGAAATGCAGGTAGATTTAGGGGGAAAGCTTGTTGTTCCCCAGGAAATAGTTTGTACTAAAGCAGAGGCCTGACATAGTGTTGTGGTCATTGAGTCAACGGATAGTTTATTTCATTGAACTGACAGTTCCCTTCGAAGACTCAGTGGAAGAAGCTTATGAAAGGAAAAAGCTTAGATATGCAGATTTAGGAGCAGAAGCTGAGCCGAGGATGGAAGACTAGGATTTGTCCATGGAATGGGTGTAGGGATTTATAGCAAGATCAGCTATCTCGCTCCTGGGGGAACTCGGAGTGCGGGGACAGAGTTTTGAAGAAGACAGTGAAGGAAATGTCAGATTGAAGCCATGAGAACCAGCAAGTTCATTTACTACAGAAGGAATAATGTTAGTTGGGGGCCAGCAGGGGGAACTACTAAGCAGGGCACATAACTCCTTGAGATCTGGTGGAGAGATCCACTTCCTGTCAGGAGGAAATTCAGGAAGAGGAAGGCTATTTAAGTGTGGGAGTGGCCTATTTGAATCCCTTTTGCTTGAGCCATGCTGCAAGGTGAGTGTGTGTGCTGATCCTGTGAGTTCATTTATCTCCTCTAGCTTAACTTATAGTGTAGTTATGTTATGTAGAGTGTGAATTAGAGTGTGAATTAGGGCTGTGAAAGCCATGTGTAAGCAAGGAGGAAGAGGAAGGTTATTTAAGTGTGGGTGTGGCCTAGTCGAATCCATTTGGTGGCCATTTTGAGGCCATGCGGCAGGGTGATGTGTTTGCTGATCCTGTGAGTTCATTTATCTCCTTAACTTAGCTACACTGTAGTTGTTATGTAGTGTGTGAATTAGAGTGAAGGTTATTTAAGTGTGGGAGTGGCCTAGTTGAATTCATTTGTTTGAGGCCATGCAGCAGGTGGGAGGTAGACTGTACTGCCTACCCCGCGGGGGAGGGAGATAGCCTAACAAGGTTTCCTTCCCTGGGTCTACCTCCTGTGTGGTAGTATAGGTAAGGTAAAGGAGGTTGTGTGGTCAGTGTGTGGAGCAGTGAGACCTGGCATTAGGGGAGTGTCTCTGGGACGCCAGAGTTCACTGTCTAGCCTCCTGGAGGTGTCGTGGGACCAACTAGAGACGAAACACTGTGAAAGGAGGTTCCCACCCCGATGACCCCAAAGACATGTTAGTTATCACTGCTCATTGGTCTGTATAGTTAAGCCTTGCCATAATAGTGTATCATAGGGTTTAGGAGATTATTCACTGAGTGTTGATCCTTTCTAGAGCACAAACTTCTTGTGTTTATTTGAATTCAGCCACCTCCTGGATGGTCTCCGGGGACAGGCCAGGACCGAGCCGGCCCTCCTGACCAGCTTTTGAGTCTTCTCCTGTCCCTCTCTGTGCTTGCACAGCTCCAGCAGACCACTGCGTAGAAGATGAGAGTGTCATGAAAAGTCCTTTGCAGAGAAACAGCAGGGCGCTGCAGAAGGGTGTGTGTGGTTCCCGTCCCTCTCCTCCAGTTGGGCTGTAGCACTACATTGCTTGTGGCGCAGGGTGCAGTGCCTGCAGGTGGCCTGCAGAGGTGGAGCAGGCAGTGCTTAGGGTGAGGTGGCTGTTGGTTTTGGAGGAGGACGTGCGGTGAAAGCGTTTGATGTGAAGGCGCCCTCTCATGCAAAGCACAATGGCGAGGCGGCGGGCGAGCGGGGATCGAACCGCCCTTTGCCGAGTCGAAAGGCAGGTGCGCGTGCGCAGTACAGATTAGTGCTGTGGTCAGGAGCGTTAACCGCTCGGCCACGGCGGACAATTGGCTCCGCGCGCCTGAAAAACGGGTATTGCCCCAATTCCCGAACAAGCCAACTGATCATGCTATTGATGGGGGGGCTCTCATGATTGTCAAGGCAGCTTGCAAGGAAACCAAATGCCAATCAAAACATGTGGTAAGCTGAATGCAATGGCCGTGACAATGTGGAGGCTTGAAACAGACAACAGGGCATTTGCACTTTCACTCATTATGCCAAAGTGCTGATAGCACACAGTGTAAAAATACTCCACTACAAGTGGCCTCAAAGTGCCGCATGCAGGCCTATTATCAGCAGATTGGAGGCTATACGTGTATGTAGCATATGCTTTTTTTTTTTTTTTTTCTGTCTCTCGGTGCCCTCTGGTGTATGCCAGTTCTTTCTTTCTTCCTCTGTCTCTGCTGCACTCCTCTTGTCTTACAGAATGCAAATTGAAGCCTACCTGTATAACCCACTTGTTGATGTTGTTACAGAAGGTAAATAAATCACATCAAATCAATTAGTTCTCAGGTTGAAGCCAAATAAAGTGACTGATAACTGATGAGTTTATGAAGTGACACTGTTATGCAAAATTGATATTGCAGTTCTCAAGGAACTGTGGTGCTTCATATCATATCATGTCATATCATATCATGGGTAGTGTGACATGTGTGGTTGGGCTCTGCTGCTGCTGCTGCTGCTGCTGCAGATGTCTACTACTGCTGCTCTATCATTAGTCACACTTCTACTCTTATTATACACATATGATTATTGTCACTTATATGTATACTATCATATAATATATACTTTCAACATATTGTACCACAATGGCCAGAATTATAACTATAAATTATTATTACTTTCATTAATGTTGCCGTAAGCTATAGTGTCATACCGTCTTCCTGCATCTGTCTCTGTCTCTCTTTCTGTCTCATTGTCATATGGATTACCGTTAATGTATTATGCTGATCTGTTCTGTACGACTTCTATTGCAACGTCTGTCCGTCCTGGAAGAGGGATCCCTCCTCAGTTGCTCTTCCTGAGGTGTCTACCTTTTTTTTCTCCATTAAAGGGTTTTTTGGGGGGAGTTTTTTCTTATCCGCTGTAAGGGTCCTAAGGACAGAGGGATGTCGTATGCTGTAAAGCCCTGTGAGGCAAATTCTGATTTCTGATATTGGGCTTTATAAATAAAATTGATTGATTGATTAAAGGCTATCAACATCCAAAACAGCACAAACTTGACATGTATTATTATCATTATCATTATGATGATGATTATCATTATTATTATTAACAATAATAATAATATTAATAAGAATAATAATAGTAACAATAATAATATTTTTTTATTTTTAGTAACTGGCTTGCAAACCTCAATAATGGAAAAAAAAATATGACAAAAATACAGGCAATTAATTTTACTGCTTATTATGTGGTGTGTGTTTGCTCTGCTGGGGAGGCAGGAGAAAATGCATGATTCAGCTGGATTTTAGTAAAAACTTCAGTTTCTATCCCATAACTCTGGATGCATGACTAATATCATCAAATTCATGTTTATAAGTTGCCACGAGGATGTGATGAAGAAATATGGAATTTATGGTTTTACATTTAGCTATATTTTCATATAGGGATTTGACATTGTGTATTTTGAGCCCATGAGCCTACACACACACACACACACACACACACACACACACACATATTGCAACATTGTTACACAGACCACACTGCCACATCCTTATGCAGAGCAAGAGCATTTTTGATGGCTGTGCACTTGCCCTCCTCCCCGCCGTCAGGGGCCTATAGTGTGTGACGTGGCAAAAGCAGGAATTGCATTGAAAAGACAGCAGGGCCCTTGTTGTGTAAAATGGCTTGATGTGGTGTTTTTATTTATTTGTTTCCCCAGTTGGCAGAGATAGAAAAAAAAGACAATAAGTTTATATAGAGAAAAAGACAAGAAATAAGTTGAGCAGAGAAAAGACAAGAAGTTCAGTGCCTCCACGGACCTGCGTGCTACCAGTTTCCCTGTTACAGCAGCCCCCATTTCAACACAAACATACACACTCATCGCGGGGTATTTATAGGTGTCACATCTCCTGGACATCTCACTCAGGGTGTTCAACTTTTTCCTCTGGCTATTTCCACGCGTCACGCACTCTGCCCCTTTTATGACTTGCCACACAGTGTTTTCACAATTGAAATTGCTGTAGTTTTGACAATATTGGCTTTCAATTGCTTGATTTGAGGCTGGCGCTAGGAATTCTGGGTAAATTCTCATAATAAGTTGTAGAATAACGTGTATTAAGAAGCGCAATATTCATAAAATATGAACTTTTATCAATTACATGCTTGACTGGAGGTGGGCAGTGGCAGAAACCAGCTGTTGTCTAGCCACAGCTTCCACCTTAGCGCTGTTGAGTTGTTTTATCTGCTAGAAAACACGAGCCATGCCATTATTGTATGGCTTTGTTATGTTTTTAATCAGTCCACTCCTGTCATGGAATCCATATGTCATCCACGCTGCGCAAGGTGGCAGAGGGAAATGAGCTGCAGTACCATTTTCAACCACATGATGGAGTCAATGGACTGGTGGCGCTCTTTGAACATTTAGGCTGCTGCTGGCAATAAAGACAGTCAAAGCGTCTAAGTGTAGAAAAAGTTCCCGCTGTGTGAGTAAATCCACTTGAGCAGGACACATGTCGGGGAATGTAAGGAAAAAAAAAAATGTCATTATGTCATTAGGTAAGATCCGATGGCCGTGACAGTGTTGAAACAGACAAGAGGGCATTAATTATTATGTGTGCGCTTTGACTTATTAAGGACTATATTTTTGAAATTCACATGCATGTCACAGCAGCTCAAAGCACAGACAGAAAAAGGAGGGTGACAATGTTACTTGAATAAGAAAATTAAAGGTTAAAAATAGGGCTGTGGAAGTTAACGCGTTATTGTCTAATTAACTCGAGATGATTTTATCGCCACTAATTTTTTTAACGCGCGATTAACGCGAGCCTTACCCTGGCTTCACCAAACTATATCACACTGCGTGGACGACTGCTGTTGTACGGTTTGGCGGCCAGGCGATGTGAGCCTCGGCCCAAACCGTAGTTTGCGGAATCAGGAAGCAATGCACACACGTTGATGCAGTAGACGTAAACAAACCCCCGTGAGCAGTAGCTAGGATATGGATAAAAACACCATTTTGAACGGCAAGTTCAGCTACAAAGCCTTGCCAGATGGCTCTCTTGACAGACAAAAGTCATTTGTGTTTACTGCGGAGCTGAATTTAGTTATCACCGGAGTACAACCAGTCTCAAATATCACTTGTCGGCCAGGCATACAGCTGATGCAGAGAGCCCCGCGCCCCCTCGCCTAAAGCAAACAACGCTGAATGTTCAAGGTAAACAGATGGACAACTCTACTAAACGCAAACTTACAACAGCAATCGCTAAATGGGTGGCTAGAGCTTGCCGTCCGATAGCGTTGTGGAGGACGTTGGTCTGCGTGAAATCATACGGATCGCATCCAATGACTGGACATATGAATTACCTTGTAGAGACACCATTACCAACAACATCCACGACCTGTTTGACAACGAGAAGGCTAAAGTGTCGGAGGCGTTTGGAAGACGAGCACAGTTGCGCTCACCGGAGACTATTGGACTTCACTCAGTAATCATAGTTACCTCGGGGTGACTGCTCATTATTTTGACGAGCAGTGGAACTTCAGTCACACGCGTTGACTGTTTTGAAGACAGAGGAGAGGCACTTTGCCGACACATGCGCGGAGCACTTCATGCATGTAGCTGGAGAATGGGACATTGAAGATAAAGTCAGCAACGCTGACCACCGACAGTGCGCGCAACATGATCGCAGCGTCCAAGCAACTCCCGTTTGAGCACATGCCATGTGCAGCACATCTCCTCCAACGGGCCATCACTGTGTCCCTGCAGCACAGCCCATTTGATAACGCACTGACGAAATGCAGGAAGGTGGTGGGCCATTTCAAACACAGTGCACCGAATGCAGCAGAGCTTGAGAAGCTGCAAGCTGCAAAGGGAAAACTAAAGAGGCTCTCAAACAGGACGTTTCAACTAGATGGAACAGCACCTTGGAGATGATCAGGTCTATTTCTGAGAAATCAAGAACACTGAGAGATGCCCTTTCCCTCCACCAACCAAGGTGACAATGCCAACAGCAGCTGAGCTGGATAAACTGCAGAAGTTGGAGACAGTCCTGGAACCCTGCAGGTGAATTATTGATACTCTAATTGACATTATTTTGCTTCTGACTGTGTGTGTGTGTGTGTGCGTGCGTGCCTGCGTGCGTGCGTGTGTGTGTGTGTCCTTAGCCCATGTGTGGGTGAGTGTAATAAGTTTCTAACTTTTTCTTTCCCCTGTTATTGCAGGTACATAACAGAGCTCTTGGAGGAGAGACTTTGTATCCTGTTCAGCGGTGCTGCCAGCCTTGAGCCATCTGTCACGAGTCATGGAGGTCTCTGAGGATGACCCAGCATACATGGTTAAGTTCAAGGAGACCTTCACAGCTGACTTGGAGCAACGCAAGGAAAAAACAAACCTTCCATGGCTGAAGGTCGCGACGGCTCTAGACCCTAGGTTTAAGGACCTCAATGTCTGCGCAACCTGAGCGGGCTGAGGTGTGGTTCCATCACTGACTTGCTCAGGGAGGAAGGCCTGCACAGCCAGAACAACCAGCGGCGTCTGGGCCACCAAAGAAAAATTAGCTCTCATGTTGAGTCTTCATCTGACGGAGGAGGGACTGCCTTGAGAAATGTGTGGAGCGCTACAGGGCAGAGCCCAGCATTGACATGGAGGACTGTCCGCAGCAGTGGTGGGCTGACCATGAAGGGGCACACAGCATGATGGCCGGCCTTGCACGCAAGTACTTGGCAACACCTGCCACCTCGGTGCCATGCGAAAGGTTGTTTTCACTGTCTGGGCATGTTGTCAATAAGAAGAGAGCCTCACTGGCTTCTGAAAATGTCAACAGGCTTGTCTGCTTGAACAATTGGCTCAGAGCAAAGAAATAAGTGTTCTGTTAAAAAAAGAAAAGATATGTAGGCTGATTTTAGTTCATTTTGTCTGATAAAAAAGGAAGTGGAGGTTGATACTTGATAGAAGCTGTTGTTTTATTTCATCTGTTAAAATGAGAAGAGATCAAAGCTGTTGTTTTTGACTGTTAAAAAGAGAAGAGTCGAAGCTGATGATTTTGTTTGTTAAAAAGAGGAGGTGGGGCTGATATATTTTGGAGATGGAGGCTGGGTTGTTCAGCCTCTGCTGAATACAACAGCTGTTTATAGGCTATAGCCTGACTGCACTAGTTTGTTTTGAATTTGATGCAAATGTGCAATGCATTCTTTTGTTAAAAAAGGCTGTGAAGTTCAACACTAATGTACAGTTAATAAATTGGTATGCCAATCTGTTATTGTGTTGTTGGGCTTTCTTTTTTCTTTTTTCAATGAAGTTTGCACATATTATTTTGTTACTGACTGACAGTATTTTTCATTGTGGCAACAAATAAACATGCATTATTTATGGCATAAAGCAAGATTTTGTCTGTTCTCATGTTGATAAAAGTATTACAAATTTGAAAAAGGTAGATTTAGAATGGATACAAAATATACGAATAATTTGCGATTAATCCTGATTAATATGATCAAAATTCGATTAATCGCGATTAAATATTTTAATCGATCCACAGCCCTAGTTAAAAAATATAAAATATATGTAAACAGTATAGGCTATATATGTGTATACATATATATATATATATATATATTATATATATATATAATATATATATATATATATTATTATTATTATTATTATTTTTTTTTCAAATTTATATATATGTATTTAAAAAAGTAAGGCACTAAATTGAATTACTGTACACACAAGACTATATCCAATATATACACAGTATAATAAAGATATGGGATATTGCACAGGGTCTTAGCAGCGATGGTTTAAAACAGTGTTATGCAGCAGACATGACAATGCTACATTACATCAGATGCTGATGGTAAAGAGGCTGACAGCTGTTGGATAAATGGTGGCGCTCCGTCTTGCACTTTGGGTGCAGCAGTCTGCTTCTGAATGAGCTGCTCAGTGCGCAGACAGTCTCATGTAGGGGGTGAGAGGTGTTGTCCGTGATGGATATCAGCTTGGCTAACATCCTCTCTCAGCCACCTCCTGGATGGTCTCCGGGGGGACAGGCCAGGACCGAGCCGGCCCTCCTGACCAGCTTGTTGAGTCTTCTCCTGTCCCTCTCTGTGCTTGCACAGCTCCAGCAGACCACTGCGTAGAAGATGAGTGTCATGAAAAGTCCTTTGCAGAGAAACAGCAGGGCGCTGCAGAAGGGTGTGTGTGGTTTCCCGTCCCTCTCCTCCAGTTGGGCTGTAGCACTACATTGCTTGTGGCGCAGGGTGCAGGTGGCCTGCAGGTGGCCTGCAGGAGGTGGAGCAGGCAGTGCTTAGGGTGAGGTGGCTGTTGGTTTTGGAGGAGACGTGCGGTGAAAGCGTTTGATGTGAAGGCGCCCTCTCATGCAAAGCACAATGGCGAGGCGGCGGGCGAGCGGGGATCGAACCGCCCTTTGCCGAGTCGAAAAGCAGGTGCGCGTGCGCAGTACAGATTAGTGCTGTGGTCAGGAGCGTTAACCGCTCGGCCACGGCGGACAATTGGCTCCGCGCGCCTGAAAAAACGGTATTGCCCCAATTCCCGAACAAGCCAACTGATCATGCTATTGATGGGGGCTCTCATGATTGTCAAGGCAGCTTGCAAGGAAACCAAATGCCAATCAAAACATGTGGTAAGCTGAGATGCAATGGCCGTGACAATGTGGAGGCTTGAAACAGACAACAGGGCATTTGCACTTTCACTCATTATGCCAAAGTGCTGATAGCACACAGTGTAAAAATACTCCACTACAAGTGGCCTCAAAGCCGCATGCAGGCCTAAATCAGCAGATTGGAGGCTATATACGTGTATGTAGCATATGGCTTTTTTTTTTTTTTTTTTTTCTGTCTCTCGGTGCCCTCTGGTGTATGCCAGTTCTTTCTTTCTTCCTCTGTCTCTGCTGCACTCCTCTTGTCTTACAGAATGCAAATTGAAGCCTACCTGTATAACCCACTTGTTGATGTTGTTACAGAAGGTAAATAAATCACATCAAATCAATTAGTTCTCAGGTTGAAGCCAAATAAAGTGACTGATAACTGATGAGTTTATGAAGTGACACTGTTATGCAAAATTGATATTGCAGTTCTCAAGGAACTGTGGTGCTTCATATCATATCATGTCATATCATATCATGGGTAGTGTGACATGTGTGGTTGGGCTGCTGCTGCTGCTGCTGCTGCTGCTGCTGCCAGATGTCTCCTACTGCTGCTCTTATCATTAGTCACACTTCTACTCTTATTATACACATATGATTATTCACTTATATGTATACTATCAGATATTAATATATACTTTCAACATATTGTACCACAATGGCCAGAATTATAACTATAATATTATTATTACTTTCATTAATGTTGCCGTAAGCTATAGTGTCATTACCGTCTGTCCTGCATCTGTCTCTGTCTCTCTTTCTGTCTCATTGTGTCATATGGATTACCGTTAATGTATTATGCTGATCTGTTCTGTACGACTTCTATTGCACGTCTGTCCGTCCTGGAAGAGGGATCCTCCTCAGTTGCTCTTCCTGAGGTGTCTACCCTTTTTTTTCTCCCATTAAAGGGTTTTTGGGGGGAGTTTTTTCTTATCCGCTGTAAGGGTCCTAAGGACAGAGGGATGTCGTATGCTGTAAAGCCCTGTGAGGCAAATTCTGATTTCTGATATTGGGCTTTATAAATAAAATGATTGATTGATTAAAGGCTATCAACATCCAAAACAGCACAAACTTGACATGTATTATCATTATCATTATGATGATGATGATGATGATATCATTATTATTATTAACAATAATAATAATAATAAGAATAATAATAGTAACAATAATAATATTTTTTTATTTTTAGTAACTGGCTTGCAAACCTCAATAATGGAAAAAAAAATATGACAAAAATACAATTAATTTTACTGCTTATTATTTGGTGTGTGTTTTGCTCTGCGGGGAGGCAGGAGAAAATGCATGATTCAGCTGGATTTTAGTAAAAACTTCAGTTTCTATCCCATAACTCTGGGATGCATGACTAATATCATCAAATTCATGTTTATAAGTTGCCACGAGGATGTGATGAAGAAATATGGAATTTATGGTTTTACATTTAGCTATATTTTCATATAGGGATTTGACATTGTGTATTTGAGCCCATGTAGCCTACACACACACACACACACACACACACACACACACACACACACACACACACACACACACACACATATTGCAACATTGTTACACAGACCACACTGCCACATCCTTATGAGCAGAGCAAGAGCATTTTTGATGGGCTGTGCACTTGCCCTCCTCCCCGCCGTCAGGGGCCTATAGTGTGTGACGTGGCAAAAGCAGGAATTGCATTGAAAAGACAGCAGGGCCCTTGTTGTGTAAAATGGCTTGATGTGGTGTTTTTATTTATTTGTTTCCCAGTTGGCAGAGATAGAAAAAAAAAAAGACAATAAGTTTATTAGAGAAAAAGACAAGAAATAAGTTGAGCAGAAAAGACAAGAAGTTCAGTGCCTCCACGGACCTGCGTGCTACCAGTTTCCCTGGTTACAGCAGCCCCATTTCAACACAAACATACACACTCATCGCGGGGTATTTATAGGTGTCACATCTCCTGGACATCTCACTCAGGGTGTTCAACTTTTTCCTCTGGCTATTTCCACGCGTCACGCACTCTGCCCCTTTTATTGACTTGCCACACAGTGTTTTCACAATTGAAATTGCTGTAGTTTGACAATATTGGCTTTCAATTGCTTGATTTGAGGCTGGCGCTAGGAATTCTGGGTAAATTCTCATAATAGTTGTAGAATACGTGTATTAAGAAGCGCTATATTCATAAAATATGAACTTTTATCAATTACATGCTTGACTGGAGGGGGCAGTGGCAGAAACCAGCTGTTGTCTAGCCACAGCTTCCACCTTAGCGCTGTTGAGTTGTTTTATCTGCTAGAAACACGAGCCATGCCATTATTGTATGGCTTTGTTATGTTTTAATCAGTCCACTCCTGTCATGGAATCCATCATCCACGCTGCGCAAGGTGGCAGAGGGAAATGAGCTGCAGTACCATTTTCAACCACATGATGGAGTCAATGGACTGGTGGCGCTCTTTGAACATTTAGGCTGCTGCTGGCAATAAAGACAGTCAAGCGTCTAAGTGTAGAAAAAGTTCCCGCTGTGTGAGTAATCCACTTGAGCAGGACACATGTCGGGGAATGTAAGGAAAAAAAAAAATGAATGTCATTAGGTAAGATCCGATGGCCGTGACAGTGAAACAGACAAGAGGGCATTAATTATTATGTGCGCTTTGACTTATTAAGGACTATTTTTGAAATTCACATGCATGTCACAGCAGCTCAAAGCACAGACAGAAAAAGGAGGGTGACAATGTTACTTGAATAAGAAAATTAAAGGTTAAAAAATATAAAATATATGTAAACAGTATAGGCTATATATGTGTATACATATATATATATATATATATATATATAAATATATATATATATTATTATTATTTTTTTTTTTTTTTTCAAATTTATATATGTATTTAAAAAAGTAAGGCACTAAATTGAATTACTGTACACACAAGACTATTTCCAATATATACACAGTATAATAAAGATATGGGATATTGCACAGGGTCTTAGCAGCGATGGTTTAAAACAGTGTTATGCAGCAGACATGACAATGCTACATTACATCAGATGCTGATGGTAAAGAGGCTGACAGCTGTTGGGATAAATGGTGGCGCTCCGTCTTGCACTTTGGGTGCAGCAGTCTGCTTCTGAATGAGCTGCTCAGTGCGCAGACAGTCTCATGTAGGGGGTGAGAGGTGTTGTCCGTGATGGATATCAGCTTGGCTAACATCCTCCTCTCTCAGCCACCTCCTGGATGGTCTCCGGGGGGACAGGCCAGGACCGAGCCGGCCCTCCTGACCAGCTTGTTGAGTCTTCTCCTGTCCCTCTCTGTGCTTGCACAGCTCCAGCAGACCACTGCGTAGAAGATGAGAGTGTCATGAAAGTCCTTTGCAGAGAAACAGCAGGGCGCTGCAGAAGGGTGTGTGTGGTTTCCCGTCCCTCTCCTCCAGTTGGGCTGTAGCACTACATTGCTTGTGGCGCAGGGTGCAGGTGGCCTGCAGGTGGCCTGCAGGAGGTGGAGCAGGCAGTGCTTAGGGTGAGGTGGCTGTTGGTTTTGGAGGAGGACGTGCGGTGAAAGCGTTTGATGTGAAGGCGCCCTCTCATGCAAAGCACAATGGCGAGGCGGCGGCGAGCGGGGATCGAACCGCCCTTTGCCGAGTCGAAAAGCAGGTGCGCGTGCGCAGTACAGATTAGTGCTGTGTCAGGAGCGTTAACCGCTCGGCCACGGCGGACAATTGGCTCCGCGCGCCTGAAAAAACGGGTATTGCCCCAATTCCCGAACAAGCCAACTGATCATGCTATTGATGGGGGGCTCTCATGATTGTCAAGGCAGCTTGCAAGGAAACCAAATGCCAATCAAAACATGTGGTAAGCTGAGATGCAATGGCCGTGACAATGTGGAGGCTTGAAACAGACAACAGGGCATTTGCACTTTCACTCATTATGCCAAAGTGCTGATAGCACACAGTGTAAAAATACTCCACTACAAGTGGCCTCAAAGCCGCATGCAGGCCTAAATCAGCAGATTGGAGGCTATACGTGTATGTAGCATATGGCTTTTTTTTTTTTTTTTTTCTGTCTCTCGGTGCCCTCTGGTATGCCAGTTCTTTCTTTCTTCCTCTGTCTCTGCTGCACTCCTCTTGTCTTACAGAATGCAAATTGAAGCCTACCTGTATAACCCACTTGTTGATGTTGTTACAGAAGGTAAATAAATCACATCAAATCAATTAGTTCTCAGGTTGAAGCCAAATAAAGTGACTGATAACTGATGAGTTTATGAAGTGACACTGTTATGCAAAATTGATATTGCAGTTCTCAAGGAACTGTGGTGCTTCATATCATATCATGTCATATCATATCATGGGTAGTGTGACATGTGTGGTTGGGCTGCTGCTGCTGCTGCTGCTGCCAGATGTCTCCTACTGCTGCTCTTATCATTAGTCACACTTCTACTCTTATTATACACATATGATTATTGTCACTTATATACTATCAGATATTAATATATACTTTCAACATATTGTACCACAATGGCCAGAATTATAACTATAATATTATTATTACTTTCATTAATGTTGCCGTAAGCTATAGTGTCATTACCGTCTGTCCTGCATCTGTCTCTGTCTCTCTTTCTGTCTCATTGTGTCATATGGATTACCGTTAATGTATTATGCTGATCTGTTCTGTACGACTTCTATTGCACGTCTGTCCGTCCTGGAAGAGGGATCCCTCCTCAGTTGCTCTTCCTGAGGTGTCTACCCTTTTTTTTCTCCCATTAAAGGGTTTTTTGGGGGGAGTTTTTTCTTATCCGCTGTAAGGGTCCTAAGGACAGAGGGATGTCGTATGCTGTAAAGCCCTGTGAGGCAAATTCTGATTTTTGATATTGGGCTTTATAAATAAAATTGATTGATTGATTAAAGGCTATCAACATCCAAAACAGCACAAACTTGACATGTATTATTATCATTATCATTATGATGATATGATGATGATGATGATTATCATTATTATTATTAACAATAATAATAAAAATAAAATAATAATAGTAACAATAATAATATTTTTTTATTTTTAGTAACTGGCTTGCAAACCTCAATAATGGAAAAAAAAATATGACAAAAATACAGGCAATTAATTTTACTGCTTATTATTTGGTGTGTGTTTGCTCTGCTGGGGAGGCAGGAGAAAATGCATGATTCAGCTGGATTTTAGTAAAAACTTCAGTTTCTATCCCATAACTCTGGGATGCATGACTAATACATCAAATTCATGTTTATAAGTTGCCACGAGGATGTGATGAAGAAATATGGAATTTATGGTTTACATTTAGCTATTTTCATATAGGGATTTGACATTGTGTATTTTGAGCCCATGTAGCCTACACACACACACACACACACACACACACACACACACACACACACACACACACACACACACACACACACACACACACACACACATATTGCAACATTGTTACACAGACCACACTGCCACATCCTTATGAGCAGAGCAAGAGCATTTTTGATGGGCTGTGCACTTGCCCTCCTCCCCGCCGTCAGGGGCCTATAGTGTGTGACGTGGCAAAAGCAGGAATTGCATTGAAAAGACAGCAGGGCCCTTGTTGTGTAAAATGGCTTGATGTGGTGTTTTTATTTATTTGTTTCCCAGTTGGCAGAGATAGAAAAAAAAAGACAATAAGTTTATTAGAGAAAAAGACAAGAAATAAGTTGAGCAGAGAAAAGACAAGAAGTTTCAGTGCCTCCACGGACCTGCGTGCTACCAGTTTCCCTGGTTACAGCAGCCCCATTTCAACACAAACATACACACTCATCGCGGGTATTTATAGGTGTCACATCTCCTGGACATCTCACTCAGGTGTTCAACTTTTTCCTCTGGCTATTTCCACGCACGCACTCTGCCCCTTTTATTGACTTGCCACACAGTGTTTTCACAATTGAAATTGCTGTAGTTTTGACAATATTGGCTTTCAATTGCTTGATTTGAGGCTGGCGCTAGGAATTCTGGGTAAATTCTCATAATAAGTTGTAGAATACGTGTATTAAGAAGCGCTATATTCATAAAATATGAACTTTTATCAATTACATGCTTGACTGGAGGTGGCAGTGGCAGAAACCAGCTGTTGTCTAGCCACAGCTTCCACCTTAGCGCTGTTGAGTTGTTTTATCTGCTAGAAACACGAGCCATGCCATTATTGTATGGCTTTGTTATGTTTTTAATCAGTCCACTCCTGTCATGGAATCCATATGTCATCCACGCTGCGCAAGGTGGCAGAGGGAAATGAGCTGCAGTACCATTTTCAACCACATGATGGAGTCAATGGACTGGTGGCGCTCTTTGAACATTTAGGCTGCTGCTGGCAATAAAGACAGTCAAGCGTCTAAGTAGAAAAAGTTCCCGCTGTGAGTAAATCCACTTGAGCAGGACACATGTCGGGGAATGTAAGGAAAAAAAAAAATGTCATTATGTCATTAGGTAAGATCCGATGGCCGTGACAGTGTTGAAACAGACAAGAGGGCATTAATTATTATGTGCGCTTTGACTTATTAAGGACTATATTTTTGAAATTCACATGCATGTCACAGCAGCTCAAAGCACAGACAGAAAAAGGAGGGTGACAATGTTACTTGAATAAGAAAATTAAAGGTTAAAAATATAAAAATGTAAACAGTATAGGCTATATATGTATACATATATATATATATATATATATATATATATATATATATATATATATATTATTATTATTTTTTTTTTTTTTCAAATTTATATATATGTATTTAAAAAAGTAAGGCACTAAATTGAATTACTGTACACACAAGACTATATCCAATATATACACAGTATAATAAAGATATGGGATATTGCACAGGGTCTTAGCAGCGATGGTTTAAAACAGTGTTATGCAGCAGACATGACAATGCTACATTACATCAGATGCTGATGGTAAAGAGACAGCTGTTGGGATAAATGGTGGCGCTCCGTCTTGCACTTTGGGTGCAGCAGTCTGCTTCTGAATGAGCTGCTCAGTGCGCAGACAGTCTCATGTTAGGGGGTGAGAGGTGTTGTCCGTGATGGATATCAGCTTGGCTAACATCCTCCTCTCTCAGCCACCTCCTGGATGGTCTCCGGGGGGACAGGCCAGGACCGAGCCGGCCCTCCTGACCAGCTTGTTGAGTCTTCTCCTGTCCCTCTCTGCTTGCACAGCTCCAGCAGACCACTGCGTAGAAATGAGAGTGTCATAAAAGTCCTTTGCAGAGAAACAGCAGGGCGCTGCAGAAGGGTGTGTGTGGTTTCCCGTCCCTCTCCTCCAGTTGGGCTGTAGCACTACATTGCTTGTGGCGCAGGGTGCAGGTGGCCTGCAGGTGGCCTGCAGGAGGTGGAGCAGGCAGTGCTTAGGGGAGGTGGCGGTTGGTTTTGGAGGAGGACGTGCGGTGAAAGCGTTTGATGTGAAGGCGCCCTCTCATGCAAAGCACAATGGCGAGGCGGCGGGCGAGCGGGGATCGAACCGCCCTTTGCCGAGTCGAAAAGCAGGTGCGCGTGCGCAGTACAGATTAGTGCTGTGGTCAGGAGCGTTAACCGCTCGGCCACGGCGGACAATTGGCTCCGCGCGCCTGAAAAAACGGTATTGCCCCAATTCCCGAACAAGCCAACTGATCATGCTATTGATGGGGGGGCTCTCATGATTGTCAAGGCAGCTTGCAAGGAAACCAAATGCCAATCAAAACATGTGGTAAGCTGAGATGCAATGGCCGTGACAATGTGGAGGCTTGAAACAGACAACAGGGCATTTGCACTTTCACTCATTATGCCAAAGTGCTGATAGCACACAGTGTAAAAATACTCCACTACAAGTGGCCTCAAAGCCGCATGCAGGCCTAAATCAGCAGATTGGAGGCTATATACGTGTATGTAGCATATGGCTTTTTTTTTTTTTTTTTTCTGTCTCTCGGTGCCCTCTGGTGTATGCCAGTTCTTTCTTTCTTCCTCTGTCTCTGCTGCACTCCTCTTGTCTTACAGAATGCAAATTGAAGCCTACCTGTATAACCCACTTGTTGATGTTGTTACAGAAGGTAAATAAATCACATCAAATCAATTAGTTCTCAGGTTGAAGCCAAATAAAGTGACTGATAACTGATGAGTTTATGAAGTGACACTGTTATGCAAAATTGATATTGCAGTTCTCAAGGAACTGTGGTGCTTCATATCATATCATGTCATATCATATCATGGGTAGTGTGACATGTGTGGTTGGGCTGCTGCTGCTGCTGCTGCTGCTGCCATGTCTACTACTGCTGCTCTTATCATTAGTCACACTTCTACTCTTATTATACACATATGATTATTGTCACTTATATGTATACTATCAGATATTAATATATACTTTCAACATATTGTACCACAATGGCCAGAATTATAACTATAAATTATTATTACTTTCATTAATGTTGCCGTAAGCTATAGTGTCATTACCGTCTGTCCTGCATCTGTCTCTGTCTCTCTTTCTGTCTCATTGTGTCATATGGATTACCGTTAATGTATTATGCTGATCTGTTCTGTACGACTTCTATTGCACGTCTGTCCGTCCTGGAAGGGATCCCTCCTCAGTTGCTCTTCCTGAGGTGTCTACCCTTTTTTTTCTCCCATTAAAGGGTTTTTTGGGGGAGTTTTTTCTTATCCGCTGTAAGGGTCCTAAGGACAGAGGGATGTCGTATGCTGTAAAGCCCTGTGAGGCAAATTCTGATTTCTGATATTGGGCTTTATAAATAAATTGATTGATTGATTAAAGGCTATCAACATCCAAAACAGCACAAACTTGACATGTATTATTATCATTATCATTATGATGATGATGATGATTATCATTATTATTATTAACAATAATAATAATAAAATAATAATAATAACAATAATAATATTTTTTTATTTTTAGTAACTGGCTTGCAAACCTCAATAATGGAAAAAAAAATATGACAAAAATACAGGCAATTAATTTTACTGCTTATTATGTGGTGTGTGTTTGCTCTGCTGGGGAGGCAGGAGAAAATGCATGATTCAGCTGGATTTTAGTAAAAACTTCAGTTTCTATCCCATAACTCTGGGATGCATGACTAATATCATCAAATTCATGTTTATAAGTTGCCACGAGGATGTGATGAAGAAATATGGAATTATGGTTTTACATTTAGCTATATTTTCATATAGGGATTTGACATTGTGTATTGAGCCCATGTAGCCTACACACACACACACACACACACACACACACACACACATATTGCAACATTGTTACACAGACCACACTGCCACATCCTTATGAGCAGAGCAAGAGCATTTTTGATGGGCTGTGCACTTGCCCTCCTCCCCGCCGTCAGGGGCCTATAGTGTGTGACGTGGCAAAAGCAGGAATTGCATTGAAAAGACAGCAGGGCCCTTGTTGTGTAAAATGGCTTGATGTGGTGTTTTTATTTATTTGTTTCCCAGTTGGCAGAGATAGAAAAAAAAAGACAATAAGTTTATTAGAGAAAAAGACAAGAAATAAGTTGAGCAGAAAAAGACAAGAAGTTCAGTGCCTCCACGGACCTGCGTGCTACCAGTTTCCCTGGTTACAGCAGCCCCATTTCAACACAAACATACACACTCATCGCGGGGTATTTATAGGTGTCACATCTCCTGGACATCCACTCAGGGTGTTCAACTTTTTCCTCTGGCTATTTCCACGCGTCACGCACTCTGCCCCTTTTATTGACTTGCCACACAGTGTTCACAATTGAAATTGCTGTAGTTTTGACAATATTGGCTTTCAATTGCTTGATTTGAGGCTGGCGCTAGGAATTCTGGGTAAATTCTCATAATAAGTTGTAGAATACGTGTATTAAGAAGCGCTATATTCATAAAATATGAACTTTTATCAATTACATGCTTGACTGGAGGGGCAGTGGCAGAAACCAGCTGTTGTCTAGCCACAGCTTCCACCTTAGCGCTGTTGAGTTGTTTTATCTGCTAGAAACACGAGCCATGCCATTATTGTATGGCTTGTTATGTTTTAATCAGTCCACTCCTGTCATGGAATCCATATGTCATCCACGCTGCGCAAGGTGGCAGAGGGAAATGAGCTGCAGTACCATTTTCAACCACATGATGGAGTCAATGGACTGGTGGCGCTCTTTGAACATTTAGGCTGCTGCTGGCAATAAAGACAGTCAAGCGTCTAAGTGTAGAAAAAGTTCCCGCTGTGTGAGTAAATCCACTTGAGCAGGACACATGTCGGGAATGTAAGGAAAAAAAAAAATGAATGTCATTAGGTAAGATCCGATGGCCGTGACAGTGTTGAAACAGACAAGAGGGCATTAATTATTATGTGCGCTTTGACTTATTAAGGACTATATTTTTGAAATTCACATGCATGTCACAGCAGCTCAAAGCACAGACAGAAAAAGGAGGGTGACAATGTTACTTGAATAAGAAAATTAAAGGTTAAAAAATATAAAATATATGTAAACAGTATAGGCTATATATGTGTATACATATATATATATATATATATATATATATATATATAATATATATATATTATTATTTTTTTTTTTTTTTTTCAAATTTATATATAGTATTTAAAAAAGTAAGGCACTAAATTGAATTACTGTACACACAAGACTATATCCAATATATACACAGTATAATAAAGATATGGGATATTGCACAGGGTCTTAGCAGCGATGGTTTAAAAACAGTGTTATGCAGCAGACATGACAATGCTACATTACATCAGATGCTGATGGTAAAGAGGCTGACAGCTGTTGGGATAAATGGTGGCGCTCCGTCTTGCACTTTGGGTGCAGCAGTCTGCTTCTGAATGAGCTGCTCAGTGCGCAGACAGTCTCATGTAGGGGGTGAGAGGTGTTGTCCGTGATGGATATCAGCTTGGCTAACATCCTCCTCTCTCAGCCACCTCCTGGATGGTCTCCGGGGGGACAGGCCAGGACCGAGCCGGCCCTCCTGACCACTTGTTGAGTCTTCTCCTGTCCCTCTCTGTGCTTGCACAGCTCCAGCAGACCACTGCGTAGAAGATGAGAGTGTCATGAAAAGTCCTTTGCAGAGAAACAGCAGGGCGCTGCAGAAGGGTGTGTGTGGTTTCCCGTCCCTCTCCTCCAGTTGGGCTGTAGCACTACATTGCTTGTGGCGCAGGGTGCAGGTGGCCTGCAGGTGGCCTGCAGGAGGTGGAGCAGGCAGTGCTTAGGGTGAGGTGGCTGTTGGTTTTGGAGGAGGACGTGCGGTGAAAGCGTTTGATGTGAAGGCGCCCTCTCATGCAAAGCACAATGGCGAGGCGGCGGGCGAGCGGGGATCGAACCGCCCTTTGCCGAGTCGAAAAGCAGGTGCGCGTGCGCAGTACAGATTAGTGCTGTGGTCAGGAGCGTTAACCGCTCGGCCACGGCGGACAATTGGCTCCGCGCGCCTGAAAAAACGGGTATTGCCCCAATTCCCGAACAAGCCAACTGATCATGCTATTGATGGGGGGGCTCTCATGATTGTCAAGGCAGCTTGCAAGGAAACCAAATGCCAATCAAAACATGTGGTAAGCTGAGATGCAATGGCCGTGACAATGTGGAGGCTTGAAACAGACAACAGGGCATTTGCACTTTCACTCATTATGCCAAAGTGCTGATAGCACACAGTGTAAAAATACTCCACTACAAGTGGCCTCAAAGCCGCATGCAGGCCTAAATCAGCAGATTGGAGGCTATATACGTGTATGTAGCATATGGCTTTTTTTTTTTTTTTTTTTCTGTCTCTCGGTGCCCTCTGGTGTATGCCAGTTCTTTCTTTCTTCCTCTGTCTCTGCTGCACTCCTCTTGTCTTACAGAATGCAAATTGAAGCCTACCTGTATAACCCACTTGTTGATGTTGTTACAGAAGGTAAATAAATCACATCAAATCAATTAGTTCTCAGGTTGAAGCCAAATAAAGTGACTGATAACTGATGAGTTTATGAAGTGACACTGTTATGCAAAATTGATATTGCAGTTCTCAAGGAACTGTGGTGCTTCATATCATATCATGTCATATCATATCATGGGTAGTGTGACATGTGTGGTTGGGCTGCTGCTGCTGCTGCTGCTGCTGCCAGATGTCTCCTACTGCTGCTCTTATCATTAGTCACACTTCTACTCTTATTATACACATATGATTATTGTCACTTATATGTATACTATCAGATATTAATATATACTTTCAACATATTGTACCACAATGGCCAGAATTATAACTATAATATTATTATTACTTTCATTAATGTTGCCGTAAGCTATAGTGTCATTACCGTCTGTCCTGCATCTGTCTCTGTCTCTCTTTCTGTCTCATTGTGTCATATGGATTACCGTTAATGTATTATGCTGATCTGTTCTGTACGACTTCTATTGCACGTCTGTCCGTCCTGGAAGAGGGATCCCTCCTCAGTTGCTCTTCCTGAGGTGTCTACCCTTTTTTTTCTCCCATTAAAGGGTTTTTTGGGGGGAGTTTTTTCTTATCCGCTGTAAGGGTCCTAAGGACAGAGGGATGTCGTATGCTGTAAAGCCCTGTGAGGCAAATTCTGATTTCTGATATTGGGCTTTATAAATAAAATTGATTGATTGATTAAAGGCTATCAACATCCAAAACAGCACAAACTTGACATGTATTATTATCATTATGATATGATGATGATGATGATGATGATGATGATTATCATTATTATTATTAACAATAATAATAATAATAAATAATAATAGTAACAATAATAATATTTTTTTATTTTTAGTAACTGGCTTGCAAACCTCAATAATGGAAAAAAAAATATGACAAAAATACAGGCAATTTTTTTACTGCTTATTATTATGTGGTGTGTGTTTGCTCTGCTGGGGAGGCAGGAGAAAATGCATGATTCAGCTGGATTTTAGTAAAAACTTCAGTTTCTATCCCATAACTCTGGGATGCATGACTAATATCATCAAATTCATGTTTATAAGTTGCCACGAGGATGTGATGAAGAAATATGGAATTTATGGTTTTACATTTAGCTATATTTTCATATAGGGATTTGACATTGTGTATTTTGAGCCCATGTAGCACACACACACACACACACACACACACACACACACACACACACATATTGCAACATTGTTACACAGACCACACTGCCACATCCTTATGAGCAGAGCAAGAGCATTTTTGATGGGCTGTGCACTTGCCCTCCTCCCCGCCGTCAGGGGCCTATAGTGTGTGACGTGGCAAAAGCAGGAATTGCATTGAAAAGACAGCAGGGCCCTTGTTGTGTAAAATGGCTTGATGTGGTGTTTTTATTTATTTGTTTCCCAGTTGGCAGAGATAGAAAAAAAAAGACAATAAGTTTATTAGAGAAAAAGACAAGAAATAAGTTGAGCAGAGAAAAGACAAGAAGTTCAGTGCCTCCACGGACCTGCGTGCTACCAGTTTCCCTGGTTACAGCAGCCCCATTTCAACACAAACATACACACTCATCGCGGGGTATTTATAGGTGTCACATCTCCTGGACATCTCACTCAGGGTGTTCAACTTTTTCCTCTGGCTATTTCCACGCGTCACGCACTCTGCCCCTTTTATTGACTTGCCACACAGTGTTTTCACAATTGAAATTGCTGTAGTTTTGACAATATTGGCTTTCAATTGCTTGATTTGAGGCTGGCGCTAGGAATTCTGGGTAAATTCTCATAATAAGTTGTAGAATACGTGTATTAAGAAGCGCTATATTCATAAAATATGAACTTTTATCAATTACATGCTTGACTGGAGGTGGGCAGTGGCAGAAACCAGCTGTTGTCTAGCCACAGCTTCCACCTTAGCGCTGTTGAGTTGTTTTATCTGCTAGAAACACGAGCCATGCCATTATTGTATGGCTTTGTTATGTTTTTAATCAGTCCACTCCTGTCATGGAATCCATATGTCATCCACGCTGCGCAAGGTGGCAGAGGGAAATGAGCTGCAGTACCATTTTCAACCACATGATGGAGTCAATGGACTGGTGGCGCTCTTTGAACATTTAGGCTGCTGCTGGCAAAAGACAGTCAAGCGTCTAAGTGTAGAAAAAGTTCCCGCTGTGTGAGTAAATCCACTTGAGCAGGACACATGTCGGGGAATGTAAGGAAAAAAAAAAATGAATGTCATTAGGTAAGATCCGATGGCCGTGACAGTGTTGAAACAGACAAGAGGGCATTAATTATTATGTGCGCTTTGACTTATTAAGGACTATATTTTTGAAATTCACATGCATGTCACAGCAGCTCAAAGCACAGACAGAAAAAGGAGGGTGACAATGTTACTTGAATAAGAAAATTAAAGGTTAAAAAATATAAAATATATGTAAACAGTATAGGCTATATATGTGTATACATATATATATATATATATATATATATATATATATATATATATATATATATTATTATTATTTTTTTTTTTTTTTTCAAATTTATATATATGTATTTAAAAAAGTAAGGCACTAAATTGAATTACTGTACACACAAGACTATATCCAATATATACACAGTATAATAAAGATATGGGATATTGCACAGGGTCTTAGCAGCGATGGTTTAAAACAGTGTTATGCAGCAGACATGACAATGCTACATTACATCAGATGCTGATGGTAAAGAGGCTGACAGCTGTTGGGATAAATGGTGGCGCTCCGTCTTGCACTTTGGGTGCAGCAGTCTGCTTCTGAATGAGCTGCTCAGTGCGCAGACAGTCTCATGTAGGGGGTGAGAGGTGTTGTCCGTGATGGATATCAGCTTGGCTAACATCCTCCTCTCTCAGCCACCTCCTGGATGGTCTCCGGGGGACAGGCCAGGACCGAGCCGGCCCTCCTGACCAGCTTGTTGAGTCTTCTCCTGTCCCTCTCTGTGCTTGCACAGCTCCAGCAGACCACTGCGTAGAAGATGAGAGTGTCATGAAAAGTCCTTTGCAGAGAAACAGCAGGGCGCTGCAGAAGGGTGTGTGTGGTTTCCCGTCCCTCTCCTCCAGTTGGGCTGTAGCACTACATTGCTTGTGGCGCAGGGTGCAGGTGGCCTGCAGGTGGCCTGCAGGGTGGAGCAGGCAGTGCTTAGGGTGAGGTGGGTTGGTTTTGGAGGAGGACGTGCGGTGAAAGCGTTTGATGTGAAGGCGCCCTCTCATGCAAAGCACAATGGCGAGGCGGCGGGCGAGCGGGGATCGAACCGCCCTTTGCCGAGTCGAAAAGCAGGTGCGCGTGCGCAGTACAGATTAGTGCTGTGGTCAGGAGCGTTAACCGCTCGGCCACGGCGGACAATTGGCTCCGCGCGCCTGAAAAAACGGGTATTGCCCCAATTCCCGAACAAGCCAACTGATCATGCTATTGATGGGGGGGCTCTCATGATTGTCAAGGCAGCTTGCAAGGAAACCAAATGCCAATCAAAACATGTGGTAAGCTGAGATGCAATGGCCGTGACAATGTGGAGGCTTGAAACAGACAACAGGGCATTTGCACTTTCACTCATTATGCCAAAGTGCTGATAGCACACAGTGTAAAAATACTCCACTACAAGTGGCCTCAAAGCCGCATGCAGGCCTAAATCAGCAGATTGGAGGCTATATACGTGTATGTAGCATATGGCTTTTTTTTTTTTTTTTTTCTGTCTCTCGGTGCCCTCTGGTGTATGCCAGTTCTTTCTTTCTTCCTCTGTCTCTGCTGCACTCCTCTTGTCTTACAGAATGCAAATTGAAGCCTACCTGTATAACCCACTTGTTGATGTTGTTACAGAAGGTAAATAAATCACATCAAATCAATTAGTTCTCAGGTTGAAGCCAAATAAAGTGACTGATAACTGATGAGTTTATGAAGTGACACTGTTATGCAAAATTGATATTGCAGTTCTCAAGGAACTGTGGTGCTTCATATCATATCATGTCATATCATATCATGGGTAGTGTGACATGTGTGGTTGGGCTGCTGCTGCTGCTGCTGCTGCTGCCAGATGTCTACTACTGCTGCTCTTATCATTAGTCACACTTCTACTCTTATTATACACATATGATTATTGTCACTTATATGTATACTATCAGTATTAATATATACTTTCAACATATTGTACCACAATGGCCAGAATTATAACTATAATATTATTATTACTTTCATTAATGTTGCCGTAAGCTATAGTGTCATTACCGTCTGTCCTGCATCTGTCTCTGTCTCTCTTTCTGTCTCATTGTGTCATATGGATTACCGTTAATGTATTATGCTGATCTGTTCTGTACGACTTCTATTGCACGTCTGTCCGTCCTGGAAGAGGGATCCCTCCTCAGTTGCTCTTCCTGAGGTGTCTACCCTTTTTTTTCTCCCATTAAAGGGTTTTTTGGGGGGAGTTTTTTCTTATCCGCTGTAAGGGTCCTAAGGACAGAGGGATGTCGTATGCTGTAAAGCCCTGTGAGGCAAATTCTGATTTCTGATATTGGGCTTTATAAATAAAATTGATTGATTGATTAAAGGCTATCAACATCCAAAACAGCACAAACTTGACATGTATTATTATCATTATCATTATGATGATGATGATGATGATGATTATCATTATTATTATTAACAATAATAATAATAATAATAATAATAATAATAGTAACAATAATAATATTTTTTTATTTTTAGTAACTGGCTTGCAAACCTCAATAATGGAAAAAAAAATATGACAAAAATACAGGCAATTAATTTTACTGCTTATTATGTGGTGTGTGTTTTGCTGCTGGGGAGGCAGGAGAAAATGCATGATTCAGCTGGATTTTAGTAAAAACTTCAGTTTCTATCCCATAACTCTGGGATGCATGACTAATATCATCAAATTCATGTTTATAAGTTGCCACGAGGATGTGATGAAGAAATATGGAATTTATGGTTTTACATTTAGCTATATTTTCATATAGGGATTTGACATTGTGTATTTTGAGCCCATGTAGCCTACACACACACACACACACACACACACACACACACACACACATATTGCAACATTGTTACACAGACCACACTGCCACATCCTTATGAGCAGAGCAAGAGCATTTTTGATGGGCTGTGCACTTGCCCTCCTCCCCGCCGTCAGGGGCCTATAGTGTGTGACGTGGCAAAAGCAGGAATTGCATTGAAAAGACAGCAGGGCCCTTGTTGTGTAAAATGGCTTGATGTGGTGTTTTTATTTATTTGTTTCCCAGTTGGCAGAGATAGAAAAAAAAAGACAATAAGTTTATTAGAGAAAAAGACAAGAAATAAGTTGAGCAGAGAAAAGACAAGAAGTTCAGTGCCTCCACGGACCTGCGTGCTACCAGTTTCCCTGGTTACAGCAGCCCCATTTCAACACAAACATACACACTCATCGCGGGGTATTTATAGGTGTCACATCTCCTGGACATCTCACTCAGGTGTTCAACTTTTTCCTCTGGCTATTTCCACGCGTCACGCACTCTGCCCCTTTTATTGACTTGCCACACAGTGTTTTCACAATTGAAATTGCTGTAGTTTTGACAATATTGGCTTTCAATTGCTTGATTTGAGGCTGGCGCTAGGAATTCTGGGTAAATTCTCATAATAAGTTGTAGAATACGTGTATTAAGAAGCGCTATATTCATAAAATATGAACTTTTATCAATTACATGCTTGACTGGAGGTGGGCAGTGGCAGAAACCAGCTGTTGTCTAGCCACAGCTTCCACCTTAGCGCTGTTGAGTTGTTTTATCTGCTAGAAACACGAGCCATGCCATTATTGTATGGCTTTGTTATGTTTTTAATCAGTCCACTCCTGTCATGGAATCCATCCACGCTGCGCAAGGTGGCAGAGGGAAATGAGCTGCAGTACCATTTTCAACCACATGATGGAGTCAATGGACTGGTGGCGCTCTTTGAACATTTAGGCTGCTGCTGGCAATAAAGACAGTCAAGCGTCTAAGTGTAGAAAAAGTTCCCGCTGTGTGAGTAAATCCACTTGAGCAGGACACATGTCGGGGAATGTAAGGAAAAAAAAAAATGAATGTCATTAGGTAAGATCCGATGGCCGTGACAGTGTTGAAACAGACAAGAGGGCATTAATTATTATGTGCGCTTTGACTTATTAAGGACTATATTTTTGAAATTCACATGCATGTCACAGCAGCTCAAAGCACAGACAGAAAAAGGAGGGTGACAATGTTACTTGAATAAGAAAATTAAAGGTTAAAAAATATAAAATATATGTAAACAGTATAGGCTATATATGTGTATACATATATATATATATATATATATATATATATATATATATATATATATTATTATTTTTTTTTTTTTTTCAAATTTATATATGTATTTAAAAAAGTAAGGCACTAAATTGAATTACTGTACACACAAGACTATATCCAATATATACACAGTATAATAAAGATATGGGATATTGCACAGGGTCTTAGCAGCGATGGTTTAAAACAGTGTTATGCAGCAGACATGACAATGCTACATTACATCAGATGCTGATGGTAAAGAGGCTGACAGCTGTTGGGATAAATGGTGGCGCTCCGTCTTGCACTTTGGGTGCAGCAGTCTGCTTCTGAATGAGCTGCTCAGTGCGCAGACAGTCTCATGTAGGGGGTGAGAGGTGTTGTCCGTGATGGATATCAGCTTGGCTAACATCCTCCTCTCTCAGCCACCTCCTGGATGGTCTCCGGGGGACAGGCCAGGACCGAGCCGGCCCTCCTGACCAGCTTGTTGAGTCTTCTCCTGTCCCTCTCTGTGCTTGCACAGCTCCAGCAGACCACTGCGTAGAAGATGAGAGTGTCATGAAAAGTCCTTTGCAGAGAAACAGCAGGGCGCTGCAGAAGGGTGTGTGTGGTTTCCCGTCCCTCTCCTCCAGTTGGGCTGTAGCACTACATTGCTTGTGGCGCAGGGTGCAGGTGGCCTGCAGGTGGCCTGCAGGAGGTGGAGCAGGCAGTGCTTAGGGTGAGGTGGCTGTTGGTTTTGGAGGAGGACGTGCGGTGAAAGCGTTTGATGTGAAGGCGCCCTCTCATGCAAAGCACAATGGCGAGGCGGCGGGCGAGCGGGGATCGAACCGCCCTTTGCCGAGTCGAAAAGCAGGTGCGCGTGCGCAGTACAGATTAGTGCTGTGGTCAGGAGCGTTAACCGCTCGGCCACGGCGGACAATTGGCTCCGCGCGCCTGAAAAAACGGGTATTGCCCCAATTCCCGAACAAGCCAACTGATCATGCTATTGATGGGGGGCTCTCATGATTGTCAAGGCAGCTTGCAAGGAAACCAAATGCCAATCAAAACATGTGGTAAGCTGAGATGCAATGGCCGTGACAATGTGGAGGCTTGAAACAGACAACAGGGCATTTGCACTTTCACTCATTATGCCAAAGTGCTGATAGCACACAGTGTAAAAATACTCCACTACAAGTGGCCTCAAAGCCGCATGCAGGCCTAAATCAGCAGATTGGAGGCTATACGTGTATGTAGCATATGGCTTTTTTTTTTTTTTTTTTCTGTCTCTCGGTGCCCTCTGGTGTATGCCAGTTCTTTCTTTCTTCCTCTGTCTCTGCTGCACTCCTCTTGTCTTACAGAATGCAAATTGAAGCCTACCTGTATAACCCACTTGTTGATGTTGTTACAGAAGGTAAATAAATCACATCAAATCAATTAGTTCTCAGGTTGAAGCCAAATAAAGTGACTGATAACTGATGAGTTTATGAAGTGACACTGTTTGCAAAATTGATATTGCAGTTCTCAAGGAACTGTGGTGCTTCATATCATATCATGTCATATCATATCATGGGTAGTGTGACATGTGTGGTTGGGCTGCTGCTGCTGCTGCTGCTGCTGCTGCCAGATGTCTACTACTGCTGCTCTTATCATTAGTCACACTTCTACTCTTATTATACACATATGATTATTGTCACTTATATGTATACTATCAGATATTAATATATACTTTCAACATATTGTACCACAATGGCCAGAATTATAACTATAATATTATTATTACTTTCATTAATGTTGCCGTAAGCTATAGTGTCATTACCGTCTGTCCTGCATCTGTCTCTGTCTCTCTTTCTGTCTCATTGTGTCATATGGATTACCGTTAATGTATTATGCTGATCTGTTCTGTACGACTTCTATTGCACGTCTGTCCGTCCTGGAAGAGGGATCCCTCCTCAGTTGCTCTTCCTGAGGTGTCTACCCTTTTTTTTCTCCCATTAAAGGGTTTTTTGGGGGGAGTTTTTTCTTATCCGCTGTAAGGGTCCTAAGGACAGAGGGATGTCGTATGCTGTAAAGCCCTGTGAGGCAAATTCTGATTTCTGATATTGGGCTTTATAAATAAAATTGATTGATTGATTAAAGGCTATCAACATCCAAAACAGCACAAACTTGACATGTATTATTATCATTATCATTATGATGATGATGATTATCATTATTATTATTAACAATAATAATAATAATAATAAGAATAATAATAGTAACAATAATAATTTTTTTATTTTTAGTAACTGGCTTGCAAACCTCAATAATGGAAAAAAAAATATGACAAAAATACAGGCAATTAATTTTACTGCTTATTATGTGGTGTGTGTTTGCTCTGCTGGGGAGGCAGGAGAAAATGCATGATTCAGCTGGATTTTAGTAAAAACTTCAGTTTCTATCCCATAACTCTGGGATGCATGACTAATATCATCAAATTCATGTTTATAAGTTGCCACGAGGATGTGATGAAGAAATATGGAATTTATGGTTTTACATTTAGCTATATTTTCATATAGGGATTTGACATTGTGTATTTTGAGCCCATGTAGCCTACACACACACACACACACACACACACACACACACACACACATATTGCAACATTGTTACACAGACCACACTGCCACATCCTTATGAGCAGAGCAAGAGCATTTTTGATGGGCTGTGCACTTGCCCTCCTCCCCGCCGTCAGGGGCCTATAGTGTGTGACGTGGCAAAAGCAGGAATTGCATTGAAAAGACAGCAGGGCCCTTGTTTGTAAAATGGCTTGATGTGGTGTTTTTATTTATTTGTTTCCCAGTTGGCAGAGATAGAAAAAAAAAGACAATAAGTTTATTAGAGAAAAAGACAAGAAATAAGTTGAGCAGAGAAAAGACAAGAAGTTCAGTGCCTCCACGGACCTGCGTGCTACCAGTTTCCCTGGTTACAGCAGCCCCATTTCAACACAAACATACACACTCATCGCGGGGTATTTATAGGTGTCACATCTCCTGGACATCTCACTCAGGGTGTTCAACTTTTTTCCTCTGGCTATTTCCACGCGTCACGCACTCTGCCCCTTTTATTGACTTGCCACACAGTGTTTTCACAATTGAAATTGCTGTAGTTTTGACAATATTGGCTTTCAATTGCTTGATTTGAGGCTGGCGCTAGGAATTCTGGGTAAATTCTCATAATAAGTTGTAGAATACGTGTATTAAGAAGCGCTATATTCATAAAATATGAACTTTTATCAATTACATGCTTGACTGGAGGTGGGCAGTGGCAGAAACCAGCTGTTGTCTAGCCACAGCTTCCACCTTAGCGCTGTTGAGTTGTTTTATCTGCTAGAAACACGAGCCATGCCATTATTGTATGGCTTTGTTATGTTTTTTAATCAGTCCACTCCTGTCATGGAATCCATGTCATCCACGCTGCGCAAGGTGGCAGAGGGAAATGAGCTGCAGTACCATTTTCAACCACATGATGGAGTCAATGGACTGGTGGCGCTCTTTGAACATTTAGGCTGCTGCTGGCAATAAAGACAGTCAAGCGTCTAAGTGTAGAAAAAGTTCCCGCTGTGTGAGTAAATCCACTTGAGCAGGACACATGTCGGGGAATGTAAGGAAAAAAAAAAATGTCATTATGTCATTAGGTAAGATCCGATGGCCGTGACAGTGTTGAAACAGACAAGAGGGCATTAATTATTATGTGCGCTTTGACTTATTAAGGACTATATTTTTGAAATTCACATGCATGTCACAGCAGCTCAAAGCACAGACAGAAAAAGGAGGTGACAATGTTACTTGAATAAGAAAATTAAAGGTTAAAAAATATAAAAATATGTAAACAGTATAGGCTATATGTGTATACATATATATATATATATATATATATATATATATATATATATATATATTATTATTTTTTTTTTTCAAATTTATATATGTATTTAAAAAAGTAAGGCACTAAATTGAATTACTGTACACACAAGACTATATCCAATATATACACAGTATAATAAAGATATGGGATATTGCACAGGGTCTTAGCAGCGATGGTTTAAAACAGTGTTATGCAGCAGACATGACAATGCTACATTACATCAGATGCTGATGGTAAAGAGGCTGACAGCTGTTGGGATAAATGGTGGCGCTCCGTCTTGCACTTTGGGTGCAGCAGTCTGCTTCTGAATGAGCTGCTCAGTGCGCAGACAGTCTCATGTAGGGGGTGAGAGGTGTTGTCCGTGATGGATATCAGCTTGGCTAACATCCTCCTCTCTCAGCCACCTCCTGGATGGTCTCCGGGGGGACAGGCCAGGACCGAGCCGGCCCTCCTGACCAGCTTGTTGAGTCTTCTCCTGTCCCTCTCTGTGCTTGCACAGCTCCAGCAGACCACTGCGTAGAAGATGAGAGTGTCATGAAAAGTCCTTTGCAGAGAAACAGCAGGGCGCTGCAGAAGGGTGTGTGTGGTTTCCCGTCCCTCTCCTCCAGTTGGGCTGTAGCACTACATTGCTTGTGGCGCAGGGTGCAGGTGGCCTGCAGGTGGCCTGCAGGAGGTGGAGCAGGCAGTGCTTAGGGTGAGGTGGCGGTTGGTTTTGGAGGAGGACGTGCGGTGAAAGCGTTTGATGTGAAGGCGCCCTCTCATGCAAAGCACAATGGCGAGGCGGCGGGCGAGCGGGGATCGAACCGCCCTTTGCCGAGTCGAAAAGCAGGTGCGCGTGCGCAGTACAGATTAGTGCTGTGGTCAGGAGCGTTAACCGCTCGGCCACGGCGGACAATTGGCTCCGCGCGCCTGAAAAAACGGGTATTGCCCCAATTCCCGAACAAGCCAACTGATCATGCTATTGATGGGGGGGCTCTCATGATTGTCAAGGCAGCTTGCAAGGAAACCAAATGCCAATCAAAACATGTGGTAAGCTGAGATGCAATGGCCGTGACAATGTGGAGGCTTGAAACAGACAACAGGGCATTTGCACTTTCACTCATTATGCCAAAGTGCTGATAGCACACAGTGTAAAAATACTCCACTACAAGTGGCCTCAAAGCCGCATGCAGGCCTAAATCAGCAGATTGGAGGCTATATACGTGTATGTAGCATATGGCTTTTTTTTTTTTTTTTTTCTGTCTCTCGGTGCCCTCTGGTGTATGCCAGTTCTTTCTTTCTTCCTCTGTCTCTGCTGCACTCCTCTTGTCTTACAGAATGCAAATTGAAGCCTACCTGTATAACCCACTTGTTGATGTTGTTACAGAAGGTAAATAAATCACATCAAATCAATTAGTTCTCAGGTTGAAGCCAAATAAAGTGACTGATAACTGATGAGTTTATGAAGTGACACTGTTATGCAAAATTGATATTGCAGTTCTCAAGGAACTGTGGTGCTTCATATCATATCATGTCATATCATATCATGGGTAGTGTGACATGTGTGGTTGGGCTGCTGCTGCTGCTGCTGCTGCTGCTGCCAGATGTCTACTACTGCTGCTCTTATCATTAGTCACACTTCTACTCTTATTATACACATATGATTATTGTCACTTTATGTATACTATCAGATATTAATATATACTTTCAACATATTGTACCACAATGGCCAGAATTATAACTATAATATTATTATTACTTTCATTAATGTTGCCGTAAGCTATAGTGTCATTACCGTCTGTCCTGCATCTGTCTCTGTCTCTCTTTCTGTCTCATTGTGTCATATGGATTACCGTTAATGTATTATGCTGATCTGTTCTGTACGACTTCTATTGCACGTCTGTCCGTCCTGGAAGAGGGATCCCTCCTCAGTTGCTCTTCCTGAGGTGTCTACCCTTTTTTTTCTCCCATTAAAGGGTTTTTTGGGGGGAGTTTTTTCTTATCCGCTGTAAGGGTCCTAAGGACAGAGGGATGTCGTATGCTGTAAAGCCCTGTGAGGCAAATTCTGATTTCTGATATTGGGCTTTATAAATAAAATTGATTGATTGATTAAAGGCTATCAACATCCAAAACAGCACAAACTTGACATGTATTATTATCATTATCATTATGATGATGATGATGATGATGATGATTATCATTATTATTATTAACAATAATAATAATAATAATAATAATAATAGTAACAATAATAATATTTTTTATTTTTAGTAACTGGCTTGCAAACCTCAATAATGGAAAAAAAAATATGACAAAAATACAGGCAATTAATTTACTGCTTATTTTGTGGTGTGTTTGCTCTGCTGGGGAGGCAGGAGAAAATGCATGATTCAGCTGGATTTTAGTAAAAACTTCAGTTTCTATCCCATAACTCTGGATGCATGACTAATATCATCAAATTCATGTTTATAAGTTGCCACGAGGATGTGATGAAGAAATATGGAATTTATGGTTTTACATTTAGCTATATTTTCATATAGGGATTTGACATTGTGTATTTTGAGCCCATGTAGCCTACACACACACACACACACACACACACACACACACATATTGCAACATTGTTACACAGACCACACTGCCACATCCTTATGAGCAGAGCAAGAGCATTTTTGATGGGCTGTGCACTTGCCCTCCTCCCCGCCGTCAGGGGCCTATAGTGTGTGACGTGGCAAAAGCAGGAATTGCATTGAAAAGACAGCAGGGCCCTTGTTGTGTAAAATGGCTTGATGTGGTGTTTTTATTTATTTGTTTCCCAGTTGGCAGAGATAGAAAAAAAAAGACAATAAGTTTATTAGAGAAAAAGACAAGAAATAAGTTGAGCAGAGAAAAGACAAGAAGTTCAGTGCCTCCACGGACCTGCGTGCTACCAGTTTCCCTGGTTACAGCAGCCCCATTTCAACACAAACATACACACTCATCGCGGGGTATTTATAGGTGTCACATCTCCTGGACATCTCACTCAGGGTGTTCAACTTTTTTCTGGCTATTTTCCACGCGTCACGCACTCTGCCCCTTTTATTGACTTGCCACACAGTGTTTTCACAATTGAAATTGCTGTAGTTTTGACAATATTGGCTTTCAATTGCTTGATTTGAGGCTGGCGCTAGGAATTCTGGGTAAATTCTCATAATAAGTTGTAGAATACGTGTATTAAGAAGCGCTATATTCATAAAATATGAACTTTTATCAATTACATGCTTGACTGGAGGTGGGCAGTGGCAGAAACCAGCTGTTGTCTAGCCACAGCTTCCACCTTAGCGCTGTTGAGTTGTTTTATCTGCTAGAAACACGAGCCATGCCATTATTGTATGGCTTTGTTATGTTTTTAATCAGTCCACTCCTGTCATGGAATCCAAATGTCATCCACGCTGCGCAAGGTGGCAGAGGGAAATGAGCTGCAGTACCATTTTCAACCACATGATGGAGTCAATGGACTGGTGGCGCTCTTTGAACATTTAGGCTGCTGCTGGCAATAAAGACAGTCAAGCGTCTAAGTGTAGAAAAAGTTCCCGCTGTGTGAGTAAATCCACTTGAGCAGGACACATGTCGGGGAATGTAAGGAAAAAAAAAATGAATGTCATTAGGTAAGATCCGATGGCCGTGACAGTGTTGAAACAGACAAGAGGGCATTAATTATTATGTGCGCTTTGACTTATTAAGGACTATATTTTTGAAATTCACATGCATGTCACAGCAGCTCAAAGCACAGACAGAAAAAGGAGGGTGACAATGTTACTTGAATAAGAAAATTAAAGGTTAAAAAATATAAAATATATGTAAACAGTATAGGCTATATATGTGTATACATATATATATATATATATATATATATATATATATATATATATATTATTATTTTTTATTTTTTTTTTTTCAAATTTATATATATGTATTTAAAAAAGTAAGGCACTAAATTGAATTACTGTACACACAAGACTATATCCAATATACACAGTATAATAAAGATATGGGATATTGCACAGGGTCTTAGCAGCGATGGTTTAAAACAGTGTTATGCAGCAGACATGACAATGCTACATTAATCAGATGCTGATGGTAAAGGCTGACAGCTGTTGGGATAAATGGTGGCGCTCCGTCTTGCACTTTGGGTGCAGCAGTCTGCTTCTGAATGAGCTGCTCAGTGCGCAGACAGTCTCATGTAGGGGGTGAGAGGTGTTGTCCGTGATGGATATCAGCTTGGCTAACATCCTCTCTCAGCCACCTCCTGGATGGTCTCCGGGGGGACAGGCCAGGACCGAGCCGGCCCTCCTGACCAGCTTGTTGAGTCTTCTCCTGTCCCTCTCTGTGCTTGCACAGCTCCAGCAGACCACTGCGTAGAAGATGAGAGTGTCATGAAAAGTCCTTTGCAGAGAAACAGCAGGGCGCTGCAGAAGGGTGTGTGTGGTTTCCCGTCCCTCTCCTCCAGTTGGGCTGTAGCACTACATTGCTTGTGGCGCAGGGTGCAGGTGGCCTGCAGGTGGCCTGCAGGAGGTGGAGAGGCAGTGCTTAGGGTGAGGTGGCTGTTGGTTTTGGAGGAGGACGTGCGGTGAAAGCGTTTGATGTGAAGGCGCCCTCTCATGCAAAGCACAATGGCGAGGCGGCGGGCGAGCGGGGATCGAACCGCCCTTTGCCGAGTCGAAAAGCAGGTGCGCGTGCGCAGTACAGATTAGTGCTGTGGTCAGGAGCGTTAACCGCTCGGCCACGGCGGACAATTGGCTCCGCGCGCCTGAAAAAACGGGTATTGCCCAATTCCCGAACAAGCCAACTGATCATGCTATTGATGGGGGGGCTCTCATGATTGTCAAGGCAGCTTGCAAGGAAACCAAATGCCAATCAAAACATGTGGTAAGCTGAGATGCAATGGCCGTGACAATGTGGAGGCTTGAAACAGACAACAGGGCATTTGCACTTTCACTCATTATGCCAAAGTGCTGATAGCACACAGTGTAAAAATACTCCCTACAAGTGGCCTCAAAGCCGCATGCAGGCCTAAATCAGCAGATTGGAGGCTATATACGTGTATGTAGCATATGGCTTTTTTTTTTTTTTTTTTTCTGTCTCTCGGTGCCCTCTGGTGTATGCCAGTTCTTTCTTTCTTCCTCTGTCTCTGCTGCACTCCTCTTGTCTTACAGAATGCAAATTGAAGCCTACCTGTATAACCCACTTGTTGATGTTGTTACAGAAGGTAAATAAATCACATCAAATCAATTAGTCTCAGGTTGAAGCCAAATAAAGTGACTGATAACTGATGAGTTTATGAAGTGACACTGTTATGCAAAATTGATATTGCAGTTCTCAAGGAACTGTGGTGCTTCATATCATATCATGTCATATCATATCATGGGTAGTGTGACATGTGTGGTTGGGCTGCTGCTGCTGCTGCTGCTGCTGCTGCCAGATGTCTACTACTGCTGCTCTTATCATTAGTCACACTTCTACTCTTATTATACACATATGATTATTGTCACTTATATGTATACTATCAGATATTAATATATACTTTCAACATATTGTACCACAATGGCCAGAATTATAACTATATATATTATTACTTTCATTAATGTTGCCGTAAGCTATAGTGTCATTACCGTCTGTCCTGCATCTGTCTCTGTCTCTCTTTCTGTCTCATTGTGTCATATGGATTACCGTTAATGTATTATGCTGATCTGTTCTGTACGACTTCTATTGCACGTCTGTCCGTCCTGGAAGAGGGATCCTCCTCAGTTGCTCTTCCTGAGGTGTCTACCCTTTTTTTTCTCCCATTAAAGGGTTTTTTGGGGGGAGTTTTTTCTTATCCGCTGTAAGGGTCCTAAGGACAGAGGGATGTCGTATGCTGTAAAGCCCTGTGAGGCAAATTCTGATTTCTGATATTGGGCTTTATAAATAAAATTGATTGATTGATTAAAGGCTATCAACATCCAAAACAGCACAAACTTGACATGTATTATTATCATTATCATTATGATGATGATGATTATCATTATTATTATTAACAATAATAATAATAATAATAAGAATAATAATAGTAACAATAATAATATTTTTTTATTTTTAGTAACTGGCTTGCAAACCTCAATAATGGAAAAAAAAATATGACAAAAATACAGGCAATTAATTTTACTGCTTATTATGTGGTGTGTTTGCTCTGCTGGGGAGGCAGGAGAAAATGCATGATTCAGCTGGATTTTAGTAAAAACTTCAGTTTCTATCCCATAACTCTGGGATGCATGACTAATATCATCAAATTCATGTTTATAAGTTGCCACGAGGATGTGATGAAGAAATATGGAATTTATGGTTTTACATTTAGCTATATTTTCATATAGGGATTTGACATTGTGTATTTTGAGCCCATGTAGCCTACACACACACACACACACACACACACACACACATATTGCAACATTGTTACACAGACCACACTGCCACATCCTTATGAGCAGAGCAAGAGCATTTTTGATGGGCTGTGCACTTGCCCTCCTCCCCGCCGTCAGGGGCCTATAGTGTGTGACGTGGCAAAAGCAGGAATTGCATTGAAAAGACAGCAGGGCCCTTGTTGTGTAAAATGGCTTGATGTGGTGTTTTTATTTATTTGTTTCCCAGTTGGCAGAGATAGAAAAAAAAAGACAATAAGTTTATTAGAGAAAAAGACAAGAAATAAGTTGAGCAGAGAAAAGACAAGAAGTTCAGTGCCTCCACGGACCTGCGTGCTACCAGTTTCCCTGGTTACAGCAGCCCCATTTCAACACAAACATACACACTCATCGCGGGGTATTTATAGGTGTCACATCTCCTGGACATCTCACTCAGGGTGTTCAACTTTTTCCTCTGGCTATTTCCACGCGTCACGCACTCTGCCCCTTTTATTGACTTGCCACACAGTGTTTTCACAATTGAAATTGCTGTAGTTTTGACAATATTGGCTTTCAATTGCTTGATTTGAGGCTGGCGCTAGGAATTCTGGGTAAATTCTCATAATAAGTGTGAGAATACGTGTATTAAGAAGCGCTATATTCATAAAATATGAACTTTTATCAATTACATGCTTGACTGGAGGTGGGCAGTGGCAGAAACCAGCTGTTGTCTAGCCACAGCTTCCACCTTAGCGCTGTTGAGTTGTTTTATCTGCTAGAAACACGAGCCATGCCATTATTGTATGGCTTTGTTATGTTTTTTAATCAGTCCACTCCTGTCATGGAATCCATATGTCATCCACGCTGCGCAAGGTGGCAGAGGGAAATGAGCTGCAGTACCATTTTCAACCACATGATGGAGTCAATGGACTGGTGGCGCTCTTTGAACATTTAGGCTGCTGCTGGCAATAAAGACAGTCAAGCGTCTAAGTGTAGAAAAAGTTCCCGCTGTGTGAGTAAATCCACTTGAGCAGGACACATGTCGGGGAATGTAAGGAAAAAAAAAAATGAATGTCATTAGGTAAGATCCGATGGCCGTGACAGTGTTGAAACAGACAAGAGGGCATTAATTATTATGTGCGCTTTGACTTATTAAGGACTATATTTTGAAATTCACATGCATGTCACAGCAGCTCAAAGCACAGACAGAAAAAGGAGGGTGACAATGTTACTTGAATAAGAAAATTAAAGGTTAAAAAATATAAATATATGTAAACAGTATAGGCTATATATGTGTATACATATATATATATATATATATATATATATATATATATATATATATATATATTATTATTTTTTATTTTTTTTTTCAAATTTATATATATGTATTTAAAAAAGTAAGGCACTAAATTGAATTACTGTACACACAAGACTATATCCAATATATACACAGTATAATAAAGATATGGGATATTGCACAGGGTCTTAGCAGCGATGGTTTAAAACAGTGTTATGCAGCAGACATGACAATGCTACATTACATCAGATGCTGATGGTAAAGAGGCTGACAGCTGTTGGGATAAATGGTGGCGCTCCGTCTTGCACTTTGGGTGCAGCAGTCTGCTTCTGAATGAGCTGCTCAGTGCGCAGACAGTCTCATGTAGGGGGTGAGAGGTGTTGTCCGTGATGGATATCAGCTTGGCTAACATCCTCCTCTCTCAGCCACCTCCTGGATGGTCTCCGGGGGGACAGGCCAGGACCGAGCCGGCCCTCCTGACCAGCTTGTTGAGTCTTCTCCTGTCCCTCTCTGTGCTTGCACAGCTCCAGCAGACCACTGCGTAGAAGATGAGAGTGTCATGAAAAGTCCTTTGCAGAGAAACAGCAGGGCGCTGCAGAAGGGTGTGTGTGGTTTCCCGTCCCTCTCCTCCAGTTGGGCTGTAGCACTACATTGCTTGTGGGCAGGGTGCAGGTGGCCTGCAGGTGGCCTGCAGGAGGTGGAGCAGGCAGTGCTTAGGGTGAGGTGGCGGTTGGTTTTGGAGGAGGACGTGCGGTGAAAGCGTTTGATGTGAAGGCGCCCTCTCATGCAAAGCACAATGGCGAGGCGGCGGGCGAGCGGGGATCGAACCGCCCTTTGCCGAGTCGAAAAGCAGGTGCGCGTGCGCAGTACAGATTAGTGCTGTGGTCAGGGCGTTAACCGCTCGGCCACGGCGGACAATTGGCTCCGCGCGCCTGAAAAAACGGGTATTGCCCCAATTCCCGAACAAGCCAACTGATCATGCTATTGATGGGGGGGCTCTCATGATTGTCAAGGCAGCTTGCAAGGAAACCAAATGCCAATCAAAACATGTGGTAAGCTGAGATGCAATGGCCGTGACAATGTGGAGGCTTGAAACAGACAACAGGGCATTTGCACTTTCACTCATTATGCCAAAGTGCTGATAGCACACAGTGTAAAAATACTCCACTACAAGTGGCCTCAAAGCCGCATGCAGGCCTAAATCAGCAGATTGGAGGCTATATACGTGTATGTAGCATATGGCTTTTTTTTTTTTTTTTTTCTGTCTCTCGGTGCCCTCTGGTGTATGCCAGTTCTTTCTTTCTTCCTCTGTCTCTGCTGCACTCCTCTTGTCTTACAGAATGCAAATTGAAGCCTACCTGTATAACCCACTTGTTGATGTTGTTACAGAAGGTAAATAAATCACATCAAATCAATTAGTTCTCAGGTTGAAGCCAAATAAAGTGACTGATAACTGATGAGTTTATGAAGTGACACTGTTATGCAAAATTGATATTGCAGTTCTCAAGGAACTGTGGTGCTTCATATCATATCATGTCATATCATATCATGGGTAGTGTGACATGTGTGGTTGGGCTGCTGCTGCTGCTGCTGCTGCTGCTGCCAGATGTCTACTACTGCTGCTCTTATCATTAGTCACACTTCTACTCTTATTATACACATATGATTATTGTCACTTATATGTATACTATCAGATATTAATATATACTTTCAACATATTGTACCACAATGGCCAGAATTATAACTATAATATTATATTACTTTCATTAATGTTGCCGTAAGCTATAGTGTCATTACCGTCTGTCCTGCATCTGTCTCTGTCTCTCTTTCTGTCTCATTGTGTCATATGGATTACCGTTAATGTATTATGCTGATCTGTTCTGTACGACTTCTATTGCACGTCTGTCCGTCCTGGAAGAGGGATCCCTCCTCAGTTGCTCTTCCTGAGGTGTCTACCCTTTTTTTTCTCCCATTAAAGGGTTTTTTGGGGGGAGTTTTTTCTTATCCGCTGTAAGGGTCCTAAGGACAGAGGGATGTCGTATGCTGTAAAGCCCTGTGAGGCAAATTCTGATTTCTGATATTGGGCTTTATAAATAAAATTGATTGATTGATTAAAGGCTATCAACATCCAAAACAGCACAAACTTGACATGTATTATTATCATTATCATATGATGATGATGATGATGATTATCATTATTATTATTAACAATAATAATAATAATAATAAGAATAATAATAGTAACAATAATAATATTTTTTTATTTTTAGTAACTGGCTTGCAAACCTCAATAATGGAAAAAAAAATATGACAAAAATACAGGCAATTAATTTTACTGCTTATTATGTGGTGTGTGTTTGCTCTGCTGGGGAGGCAGGAGAAAATGCATGATTCAGCTGGATTTTAGTAAAAACTTCAGTTTCTATCCCATAACTCTGGGATGCATGACTAATATCATCAAATTCATGTTTATAAGTTGCCACGAGGATGTGATGAAGAAATATGGAATTTATGGTTTTACATTTAGCTATATTTTCATAGGGATTTGACATTGTGTATTTTGAGCCCATGTAGCCTACACACACACACACACAACACACACACACATATTGCAACATTGTTACACGACCACACTGCCACATCCTTATGAGCAGAGCAAGAGCATTTTTGATGGGCTGTGCACTTGCCCTCCTCCCCGCCGTCAGGGGCCTATAGTGTGTGACGTGGCAAAAGCAGGAATTGCATTGAAAAGACAGCAGGGCCCTTGTTGTGTAAAATGGCTTGATGTGGTGTTTTTATTTATTTGTTTCCCAGTTGGCAGAGATAGAAAAAAAGACAATAAGTTTATTAGAGAAAAAGACAAGAAATAAGTTGAGCAGAGAAAAGACAAGAAGTTCAGTGCCTCCACGGACCTGCGTGCTACCAGTTTCCCTGGTTACAGCAGCCCCATTTCAACACAAACATACACACTCATCGCGGGGTATTTATAGGTGTCACATCTCCTGGACATCTCACTCAGGGTGTTCAACTTTTTTCTCTGGCTATTTCCACGCGTCACGCACTCTGCCCCTTTTATTGACTTGCCACACAGTGTTTTCACAATTGAAATTGCTGTAGTTTTGACAATATTGGCTTTCAATTGCTTGATTTGAGGCTGGCGCTAGGAATTCTGGGTAATTCTCATAATAAGTTGTAGAATACGTGTATTAAGAAGCGCTATATTCATAAAATATGAACTTTTATCAATTACATGCTTGACTGGAGGTGGCAGTGGCAGAAACCAGCTGTTGTCTAGCCACAGCTTCCACCTTAGCGCTGTTGAGTTGTTTTATCTGCTAGAAACACGAGCCATGCCATTATTGTATGGCTTTGTTATGTTTTTAATCAGTCCACTCCTGTCATGGAATCCAAATGTCATCCACGCTGCGCAAGGTGGCAGAGGGAAATGAGCTGCAGTACCATTTTTCAACCACATGATGGAGTCAATGGACTGGTGGCGCTCTTTGAACATTTAGGCTGCTGCTGGCAATAAAGACAGTCAAGCGTCTAAGTGTAGAAAAAGTTCCCGCTGTGTGAGTAAATCCACTTGAGCAGGACACATGTCGGGGAATGTAAGGAAAAAAAAAAATGAATGTCATTAGGTAAGATCCGATGGCCGTGACAGTGTTGAAACAGACAAGAGGGCATTAATTATTATGTGCGCTTTGACTTATTAAGGACTATATTTTTGAAATTCACATGCATGTCACAGCAGCTCAAAGCACAGACAGAAAAAGGAGGGTGACAATGTTACTTGAATAAGAAAATTAAAGGTTAAAAAATATAAATATATGTAAACAGTATAGGCTATATATGTGTATACATATATATATATATATATATATATATAATATATATATATATATATATATTATTATTTTTTATTTTTTTTTTTCAAATTTATATATGTATTTAAAAAAGTAAGGCACTAAATTGAATTACTGTACACAAGACTATATCCAATATATACACAGTATAATAAAGATATGGGATATTGCACAGGGTCTTAGCAGCGATGGTTTAAAACAGTGTTATGCAGCAGACATGACAATGCTACATTACATCAGATGCTGATGGTAAAGAGGCTGACAGCTGTTGGGATAAATGGTGGCGCTCCGTCTTGCACTTTGGGTGCAGCAGTCTGCTTCTGAATGAGCTGCTCAGTGCGCAGACAGTCATGTAGGGGGTGAGAGGTGTTGTCCGTGATGGATATCAGCTTGGCTAACATCCTCCTCTCTCAGCCACCTCCTGGATGGTCTCCGGGGGGACAGGCCAGGACCGAGCCGGCCCTCCTGACCAGCTTGTTGAGTCTTCTCCTGTCCCTCTCTGTGCTTGCACAGCTCCAGCAGACCACTGCGTAGAAGATGAGAGTGTCATGAAAAGTCCTTTGCAGAGAAACAGCAGGGCGCTGCAGAAGGGTGTGTGGTTTCCGTCCCTCTCCTCCAGTTGGGCTGTAGCACTACATTGCTTGTGGCGCAGGGTGCAGGTGGCCTGCAGGTGGCCTGCAGGAGGTGGCAGGCAGTGCTTAGGGTGAGGTGGCTGTTGGTTTTGGAGGAGGACGTGCGGTGAAAGCGTTTGATGTGAAGGCGCCCTCTCATGCAAAGCAAATGGCGAGGCGGCGGGCGAGCGGGGATCGAACCGCCCTTTGCCGAGTCGAAAGCAGGTGCGCGTGCGCAGTACAGATTAGTGCTGTGGTCAGGAGCGTTAACCGCTCGGCCACGGCGGACAATTGGCTCCGCGCGCCTGAAAAAACGGGTATTGCCCCAATTCCCGAACAAGCCAACTGATCATGCTATTGATGGGGGGGCTCTCATGATTGTCAAGGCAGCTTGCAAGGAAACCAAATGCCAATCAAAACATGTGGTAAGCTGAGATGCAATGGCCGTGACAATGTGGAGGCTTGAAACAGACAACAGGGCATTTGCACTTTCACTCATTATGCCAAAGTGCTGATAGCACACAGTGTAAAAATACTCCACTACAAGTGGCCTCAAAGCCGCATGCAGGCCTAAATCAGCAGATTGGAGGCTATACGTGTATGTAGCATATGGCTTTTTTTTTTTTTTTTTTCTGTCTCTCGGTGCCCTCTGGTGTATGCCAGTTCTTTCTTTCTTCCTCTGTCTCTGCTGCACTCCTCTTGTCTTACAGAATGCAAATTGAAGCCTACCTGTATAACCCACTTGTTGATGTTGTTACAGAAGGTAAATAATCACATCAAATCAATTAGTTCTCAGGTTGAAGCCAAATAAAGTGACTGATAACTGATGAGTTTATGAAGTGACACTGTTATGCAAAATTGATATTGCAGTTCTCAAGGAACTGTGGTGCTTCATATCATATCATGTCATATCATATCATGGGTAGTGTGACATGTGTGGTTGGGCTGCTGCTGCTGCTGCTGCTGCTGCTGCCAGATGTCTACTACTGCTGCTCTTATCATTAGTCACACTTCTACTCTTATTATACACATATGATTATTGTCACTTATATGTATACTATCAGATATTAATATATACTTTCAACATATTGTACCACAATGGCCAGAATTTAACTATAATATTATTATTACTTTCATTAATGTTGCCGTAAGCTATAGTGTCATTACCGTCTGTCCTGCATCTGTCTCTGTCTCTCTTTCTGTCTCATTGTGTCATATGGATTACCGTTAATGTATTATGCTGATCTGTTCTGTACGACTTCTATTGCACGTCTGTCCGTCCTGGAAGAGGGATCCCTCCTCAGTTGCTCTTCCTGAGGTGTCTACCCTTTTTTTTCTCCCATTAAAGGGTTTTTTGGGGGGAGTTTTTTCTTATCCGCTGTAAGGGTCCTAAGGACAGAGGGATGTCGTATGCTGTAAAGCCCTGTGAGGCAAATTCTGATTTCTGATATTGGGCTTTATAAATAAAATTGATTGATTGATTAAAGGCTATCAACATCCAAAACAGCACAAAACTTGACATGTATTATTATCATTATCATTTATGATGATGATGATTATCATTATTATTATTAACAATAATAATAATAATAATAAGAATAATAATAGTAACAATAATAATATTTTTTTATTTTTAGTAACTGGCTTGCAAACCTCAATAATGGAAAAAAAAAAATATGACAAAATACAGGCAATTAATTTTACTGCTTATTATGTGGTGTGTGTTTGCTCTGCTGGGGAGGCAGGAGAAAATGCATGATTCAGCTGGATTTTAGTAAAAACTTCAGTTTCTATCCCATAACTCTGGGATGCATGACTAATATCATCAAATTCATGTTTATAAGTTGCCACGAGGATGTGATGAAGAAATATGGAATTTATGGTTTTACATTTAGCTATATTTTCATATAGGGATTTGACATTGTGTATTTTGAGCCCATGTAGCCTACACACACACACACACACACACACACACACACACACATATTGCAACATTGTTACACAGACCACACTGCCACATCCTTATGAGCAGAGCAAGAGCATTTTTGATGGGCTGTGCACTTGCCCTCCTCCCCGCCGTCAGGGGCCTATAGTGTGTGACGTGGCAAAAGCAGGAATTGCATTGAAAAGACAGCAGGGCCCTTGTTGTGTAAAATGGCTTGATGTGGTGTTTTTATTTATTTGTTTCCCAGTTGGCAGAGATAGAAAAAAAAAGACAATAAGTTTATTAGAGAAAAAGACAAGAAATAAGTTGAGCAGAGAAAAGACAAGAAGTTCAGTGCCTCCACGGACCTGCGTGCTACCAGTTTCCCTGGTTACAGCAGCCCCATTTCAACACAAACATACACACTCATCGCGGGGTATTTATAGGTGTCACATCTCCTGGACATCTCACTCAGGGTGTTCAACTTTTTCTCTGGCTATTTCCACGCGTCACGCACTCTGCCCCTTTTATTGACTTGCCACACAGTGTTTTCACAATTGAAATTGCTGTAGTTTTGACAATATTGGCTTTCAATTGCTTGATTTGAGGCTGGCGCTAGGAATTCTGGGTAAATTCTAATAAGTTGTAGAATACGTGTATTAAGAAGCGCTATATTCATAAAATATGAACTTTTATCAATTACATGCTTGACTGGAGGTGGGCAGTGGCAGAAACCAGCTGTTGTCTAGCCACAGCTTCCACCTTAGCGCTGTTGAGTTGTTTTATCTGCTAGAAACACGAGCCATGCCATTATTGTATGGCTTTGTTATGTTTTTAATCAGTCCACTCCTGTCATGGAATCCATCCACGCTGCGCAAGGTGGCAGAGGGAAATGAGCTGCAGTACCATTTTCAACCACATGATGGAGTCAATGGACTGGTGGCGCTCTTTGAACATTTAGGCTGCTGCTGGCAATAAAGACAGTCAAGCGTCTAAGTGTAGAAAAAGTTCCCGCTGTGTGAGTAAATCCACTTGAGCAGGACACATGTCGGGGAATGTAAGGAAAAAAAAAAATGATTATGTCATTAGGTAAGATCCGATGGCCGTGACAGTGTTGAAACAGACAAGAGGGCATTAATTATTATGTGCGCTTTGACTTATTAAGGACTATATTTTTGAAATTCACATGCATGTCACAGCAGCTCAAAGCACAGACAGAAAAAGGAGGGTGACAATGTTACTTGAATAAGAAAATTAAAGGTTAAAAAATATAAAATATATGTAAACAGTATAGGCTATATATGTGTATACATATATATATATATATATATATATATATATATATATATATATATTTATTATTATTATTTTTTTTTTTTTTTCAAATTTATATATATGTATTTAAAAAAGTAAGGCACTAAATTGAATTACTGTACACACAAGACTATATCCAATATATACACAGTATAATAAAGATATGGGATATTGCACAGGGTCTTAGCAGCGATGGTTTAAACAGTGTTATGCAGCAGACATGACAATGCTACATTACATCAGATGCTGATGGTAAAGAGGCTGACAGCTGTTGGGATAAATGGTGGCGCTCCGTCTTGCACTTTGGGTGCAGCAGTCTGCTTCTGAATGAGCTGCTCAGTGCGCAGACAGTCTCATGTAGGGGGTGAGAGGTGTTGTCCGTGATGGATATCAGCTTGGCTAACATCCTCCTCTCTCAGCCACCTCCTGGATGGTCTCCGGGGGGACAGGCCAGGACCGAGCCGGCCCTCCTGACCAGCTTGTTGAGTCTTCTCCTGTCCCTCTCTGTGCTTGCACAGCTCCAGCAGACCACTGCGTAGAAGATGAGAGTGTCATGAAAAGTCCTTTGCAGAGAAACAGCAGGGCGCTGCAGAAGGGTGTGTGTGGTTTCCCGTCCCTCTCCTCCAGTTGGGCTGTAGCACTACATTGCTTGTGGCGCAGGGTGCAGGTGGCCTGCAGGTGGCCTGCAGGAGGTGGAGCAGGCAGTGCTTAGGGTGAGGTGGCGGTTGGTTTTGGAGGAGGACGTGCGGTGAAAGCGTTTGATGTGAAGGCGCCTCTCATGCAAAGCACAATGGCGAGGCGGCGGGCGAGCGGGGATCGAACCGCCCTTTGCCGAGTCGAAAAGCAGGTGCGCGTGCGCAGTACAGATTAGTGCTGTGGTCAGGAGCGTTAACCGCTCGGCCACGGCGGACAATTGGCTCCGCGCGCCTGAAAAAACGGGTATTGCCCCAATTCCGAACAAGCCAACTGATCATGCTATTGATGGGGGGGCTCTCATGATTGTCAAGGCAGCTTGCAAGGAAACCAAATGCCAATCAAAACATGTGGTAAGCTGAGATGCAATGGCCGTGACAATGTGGAGGCTTGAAACAGACAACAGGGCATTTGCACTTTCACTCATTATGCCAAAGTGCTGATAGCACACAGTGTAAAAATACTCCACTACAAGTGGCCTCAAAGCCGCATGCAGGCCTAAATCAGCAGATTGGAGGCTATATACGTGTATGTAGCATATGGCTTTTTTTTTTTTTTTTTTCTGTCTCTCGGTGCCCTCTGGTGTATGCCAGTTCTTTCTTTCTTCCTCTGTCTCTGCTGCACTCTTGTCTTACAGAATGCAAATTGAAGCCTACCTGTATAACCCACTTGTTGATGTTGTTACAGAAGGTAAATAAATCACATCAAATCAATTAGTTCTCAGGTTGAAGCCAAATAAAGTGACTGATAACTGATGAGTTTATGAAGTGACACTGTTATGCAAAATTGATATTGCAGTTCTCAAGGAACTGTGGTGCTTCATATCATATCATGTCATATCATATCATGGGTAGTGTGACATGTGTGGTTGGGCTGCTGCTGCTGCTGCTGCTGCTGCTGCCAGATGTCTACTACTGCTGCTCTTATCATTAGTCACACTTCTACTCTTATTATACACATATGATTATTGTCACTTATATGTATACTATCAGATATTAATATATACTTTCAACATATTGTACCACAATGGCCAGAATTATAACTATAATATTATTATTACTTTCATTAATGTTGCCGTAAGCTATAGTGTCATTACCGTCTGTCCTGCATCTGTCTCTGTCTCTTTCTGTCTCATTGTGTCATATGGATTACCGTTAATGTATTATGCTGATCTGTTCTGTACGACTTCTATTGCACGTCTGTCCGTCCTGGAAGAGGGATCCCTCCTCAGTTGCTCTTCCTGAGGTGTCTACCCTTTTTTTTCTCCCATTAAAGGGTTTTTTGGGGGGAGTTTTTTCTTATCCGCTGTAAGGGTCCTAAGGACAGAGGGATGTCGTATGCTGTAAAGCCCTGTGAGGCAAATTCTGATTTCTGATATTGGGCTTTATAAATAAAATTGATTGATTGATTAAAGGCTATCAACATCCAAAACAGCACAAACTTGACATGTATTATTATCATTTATCATTATGATGATGATGATTATCATTATTATTATTAACAATAATAATAATAATAATAAGAATAATAATAGTAACAATAATAATATTTTTTTATTTTTAGTAACTGGCTTGCAAACCTCAATAATGGAAAAAAAAATATGACAAAAATACAGGCAATTAATTTTACTGCTTATTATGTGGTGTGTGTTTGCTCTGCTGGGGAGGCAGGAGAAAATGCATGATTCAGCTGGATTTTAGTAAAAACTTCAGTTTCTATCCCATAACTCTGGGATGCATGACTAATATCATCAAATTCATGTTTATAAGTTGCCACGAGGATGTGATGAAGAAATATGGAATTTATGGTTTTACATTTAGCTATATTTTCATATAGGGATTTGACATTGTGTATTTTGAGCCCATGTAGCCTACACACACACACACACACACACATATTGCAACATTGTTACACAGACCACACTGCCACATCCTTATGAGCAGAGCAAGAGCATTTTTGATGGGCTGTGCACTTGCCCTCCTCCCCGCCGTCAGGGGCCTATAGTGTGTGACGTGGCAAAAGCAGGAATTGCATTGAAAAGACAGCAGGGCCCTTGTTGTGTAAAATGGCTTGATGTGGTGTTTTTATTTATTTGTTTCCCAGTTGGCAGAGATTGAAAAAAAAAAGACAATAAGTTTATTAGAGAAAAAGACAAGAAATAAGTTGAGCAGAGAAAAGACAAGAAGTTCAGTGCCTCCACGGACCTGCGTGCTACCAGTTTCCCTGGTTACAGCAGCCCCATTTCAACACAAACTACACACTCATCGCGGGGTATTTATAGGTGTCACATCTCCTGGACATCTCACTCAGGGTGTTCAACTTTTTCCTCTGGCTATTTCCACGCGTCACGCACTCTGCCCCTTTTATTGACTTGCCACACAGTGTTTTCACAATTGAAATTGCTGTAGTTTTGACAATATTGGCTTTCAATTGCTTGATTTGAGGCTGGCGCTAGGAATTCTGGGTAAATTCTCATAATAAGTTGTAGAATACGTGTATTAAGAAGCGCTATATTCATAAAATATGAACTTTTATCAATTACATGCTTGACTGGAGGTGGGCAGTGGCAGAAACCAGCTGTTGTCTAGCCACAGCTTCCACCTTAGCGCTGTTGAGTTGTTTTATCTGCTAGAAACACGAGCCATGCCATTATTGTATGGCTTTGTTATGTTTTTAATCAGTCCACTCCTGTCATGGAATCCAAATGTCATCCACGCTGCGCAAGGTGGCAGAGGGAAATGAGCTGCAGTACCATTTTCAACCACATGATGGAGTCAATGGACTGGTGGCGCTCTTTGAACATTTAGGCTGCTGCTGGCAATAAAGACAGTCAAGCGTCTAAGTGTAGAAAAAGTTCCGCTGTGTGAGTAAATCCACTTGAGCAGGACACATGTCGGGGAATGTAAGGAAAAAAAAAATGAATGTCATTAGGTAAGATCCGATGGCCGTGACAGTGTTGAAACAGACAAGAGGGCATTAATTATTATGTGCGCTTTGACTTATTAAGGACTATATTTTTGAAATTCACATGCATGTCACAGCAGCTCAAAGCACAGACAGAAAAAGGAGGGTGACAATGTTACTTGAATAAGAAAATTAAAGGTTAAAAAATATAAAATATATGTAAACAGTATAGGCTATATATGTGTATACATATATATATATATATATATATATATATATATATATATATATATATATTTATTATTATTTTTTTTTTTTTTTTCAAATTTATATATATGTATTTAAAAAAGTAAGGCACTAAATTGAATTACTGTACACACAAGACTATATCCAATATATACACAGTATAATAAAGATATGGGATATTGCACAGGGTCTTAGCAGCGATGGTTTAAAACAGTGTTATGCAGCAGACATGACAATGCTACATTACATCAGATGCTGATGGTAAAGAGGCTGACAGCTGTTGGGATAAATGGTGGCGCTCCGTCTTGCACTTTGGGTGCAGCAGTCTGCTTCTGAATGAGCTGCTCAGTGCGCAGACAGTCTCATGTAGGGGGTGAGAGGTGTTGTCCGTGATGGATATCAGCTTGGCTAACATCCTCCTCTCTCAGCCACCTCCTGGATGGTCTCCGGGGGGACAGGCCAGGACCGAGCCGGCCCTCCTGACCAGCTTGTTGAGTCTTCTCCTGTCCCTCTCTGTGCTTGCACAGCTCCAGCAGACCACTGCGTAGAAGATGAGAGTGTCATGAAAAGTCCTTTGCAGAGAAACAGCAGGGCGCTGCAGAAGGGTGTGTGTGGTTTCCCGTCCCTCTCCTCCAGTTGGGCTGTAGCACTACATTGCTTGTGGCGCAGGGTGCAGGTGGCCTGCAGGTGGCCTGCAGGAGGTGGAGCAGGCAGTGCTTAGGGTGAGGTGGCTGTTGGTTTTGGAGGAGGACGTGCGGTGAAAGCGTTTGATGTGAAGGCGCCCTCTCATGCAAAGCACAATGGCGAGGCGGCGGGCGAGCGGGGATCGAACCGCCCTTTGCCGAGTCGAAAAGCAGGTGCGCGTGCGCAGTACAGATTAGTGCTGTGGTCAGGAGCGTTAACCGCTCGGCCACGGCGGACAATTGGCTCCGCGCGCCTGAAAAAACGGGTATTGCCCCAATTCCCGAACAAGCCAACTGATCATGCTATTGATGGGGGGGCTCTCATGATTGTCAAGGCAGCTTGCAAGGAAACCAAATGCCAATCAAAACATGTGGTAAGCTGAGATGCAATGGCCGTGACAATGTGGAGGCTTGAAACAGACAACAGGGCATTTGCACTTTCACTCATTATGCCAAAGTGCTGATAGCACACAGTGTAAAAATACTCCACTACAAGTGGCCTCAAAGCCGCATGCAGGCCTAAATCAGCAGATTGGAGGCTATATACGTGTATGTAGCATATGGCTTTTTTTTTTTTTTTTTCTGTCTCTCGGTGCCCTCTGGTGTATGCCAGTTCTTTCTTTCTTCCTCTGTCTCTGCTGCACTCCTCTTGTCTTACAGAATGCAAATTGAAGCCTACCTGTATAACCCACTTGTTGATGTTGTTACAGAAGGTAAATAAATCACATCAAATCAATTAGTTCTCAGGTTGAAGCCAAATAAAGTGACTGATAACTGATGAGTTTATGAAGTGACTGTTATGCAAAATTGATATTGCAGTTCTCAAGGAACTGTGGTGCTTCATATCATATCATGTCATATCATATCATGGGTAGTGTGACATGTGTGGTTGGGCTGCTGCTGCTGCTGCTGCTGCTGCTGCCAGATGTCTACTACTGCTGCTCTTATCATTAGTCACACTTCTACTCTTATTATACACATATGATTATTGTCACTTATATGTATACTATCAGATATATATATACTTTCAACATATTGTACCACAATGGCCAGAATTATAACTATAATATTATTATTACTTTCATTAATGTTGCCGTAAGCTATAGTGTCATTACCGTCTGTCCTGCATCTGTCTCTGTCTCTCTTTCTGTCTCATTGTGTCATATGGATTACCGTTAATGTATTATGCTGATCTGTTCTGTACGACTTCTATTGCACGTCTGTCCGTCCTGGAAGAGGGATCCCTCCTCAGTTGCTCTTCCTGAGGTGTCTACCCTTTTTTTTCTCCCATTAAAGGGTTTTTTGGGGGGAGTTTTTTCTTATCCGCTGTAAGGGTCCTAAGGACAGAGGGATGTCGTATGCTGTAAAGCCCTGTGAGGCAAATTCTGATTTCTGATATTGGGCTTTATAAATAAAATTGATTGATTGATTAAAGGCTATCAACATCCAAAACAGCACAAACTTGACATGTATTATTATCATTATCATTATGATGATGATGATTATCATTATTATTATTAACAATAATAATAATAATAATAAGAATAATAATAGTAACAATAATAATATTTTTTTATTTTTAGTAACTGGCTTGCAAACCTCAATAATGGAAAAAAAAATATGACAAAAATACAGGCAATTAATTTTACTGCTTATTATGTGGTGTGTGTTTGCTCTGCTGGGGAGGCAGGAGAAAATGCATGATTCAGCTGGATTTTAGTAAAAACTTCAGTTTCTATCCCATAACTCTGGGATGCATGACTAATATCATCAAATTCATGTTTATAAGTTGCCACGAGGATGTGATGAAGAAATATGGAATTTATGGTTTTACATTTAGCTATATTTTCATATAGGGATTTGACATTGTGTATTTTGAGCCCATGTAGCCTACACACACACACACACACACACACATATTGCAACATTGTTACACAGACCACACTGCCACATCCTTATGAGCAGAGCAAGAGCATTTTTGATGGGCTGTGCACTTGCCCTCCTCCCCGCCGTCAGGGGCCTATAGTGTGTGACGTGGCAAAAGCAGGAATTGCATTGAAAAGACAGCAGGGCCCTTGTTGTGTAAAATGGCTTGATGTGGTGTTTTTATTTATTTGTTTCCCAGTTGGCAGAGATAGAAAAAAAAAGACAATAAGTTTATTAGAGAAAAAGACAAGAAATAAGTTGAGCAGAGAAAAGACAAGAAGTTCAGTGCCTCCACGGACCTGCGTGCTACCAGTTTCCCTGGTTACAGCAGCCCCATTTCAACACAAACATACACACTCATCGCGGGGTATTTATAGGTGTCACATCTCCTGGACATCTCACTCAGGGTGTTCAACTTTTTTCTCTGGCTATTTCCACGCGTCACGCACTCTGCCCCTTTTATTGACTTGCCACACAGTGTTTTCACAATTGAAATTGCTGTAGTTTTGACAATATTGGCTTTCAATTGCTTGATTTGAGGCTGGCGCTAGGAATTCTGGGTAAATTCTCATAATAAGTTGTAGAATACGTGTATTAAGAAGCGCTATATTCATAAAATATGAACTTTTATCAATTACATGCTTGACTGGAGGTGGGCAGTGGCAGAAACCAGCTGTTGTCTAGCCACAGCTTCCACCTTAGCGCTGTTGAGTTGTTTTATCTGCTAGAAACACGCCATGCCATTATTGTATGGCTTTGTTATGTTTTTAATCAGTCCACTCCTGTCATGGAATCCAATGTCATCCACGCTGCGCAAGGTGGCAGAGGGAAATGAGCTGCAGTACCATTTTCAACCACATGATGGAGTCAATGGACTGGTGGCGCTCTTTGAACATTTAGGCTGCTGCTGGCAATAAAGACAGTCAAGCGTCTAAGTGTAGAAAAAGTTCCCGCTGTGTGAGTAAATCCACTTGAGCAGGACACATGTCGGGGAATGTAAGGAAAAAAAAAAAATGAATGTCATTAGGTAAGATCCGATGGCCGTGACAGTGTTGAAACAGACAAGAGGGCATTAATTATTATGTGCGCTTTGACTTATTAAGGACTATATTTTTGAAATTCACATGCATGTCACAGCAGCTCAAAGCACAGACAGAAAAAGGAGGGTGACAATGTTACTTGAATAAGAAAATTAAAGGTTAAAAAATATAAAATATATGTAAACAGTATAGGCTATATATGTGTATACATATATATATATATATATATATATATATATATATATATATATATATATATTATTATTATTTTTTTTTTTTTTTTTCAAATTTATATATATGTATTTAAAAAAGTAAGGCACTAAATTGAATTACTGTACACACAAGACTATTCCAATATATACACAGTATAATAAAGATATGGGATATTGCACAGGGTCTTAGCAGCGATGGTTTAAAACAGTGTTATGCAGCAGACATGACAATGCTACATTACATCAGATGCTGATGGTAAAGAGGCTGACAGCTGTTGGGATAAATGGTGGCGCTCCGTCTTGCACTTTGGGTGCAGCAGTCTGCTTCTGAATGAGCTGCTCAGTGCGCAGACAGTCTCATGTAGGGGGTGAGAGGTGTTGTCCGTGATGGATATCAGCTTGGCTAACATCCTCCTCTCTCAGCCACCTCCTGGATGGTCTCCGGGGGGACAGGCCAGGACCGAGCCGGCCCTCCTGACCAGCTTGTTGAGTCTTCTCCTGTCCCTCTCTGTGCTTGCACAGCTCCAGCAGACCACTGCGTAGAAGATGAGAGTGTCATGAAAAGTCCTTTGCAGAGAAACAGCAGGGCGCTGCAGAAGGGTGTGTGGTTTCCCGTCCCTCTCCTCCAGTTGGGGCTGTAGCACTACATTGCTTGTGGCGCAGGGTGCAGGTGGCCTGCAGGTGGCCTGCAGGAGGTGGAGCAGGCAGTGCTTAGGGTGAGGTGGCTGTTGGTTTTGGAGGAGGACGTGCGGTGAAAGCGTTTGATGTGAAGGCGCCCTCTCATGCAAAGCACAATGGCGAGGCGGCGGGCGAGCGGGGATCGAACCGCCCTTTGCCGAGTCGAAAAGCAGGTGCGCGTGCGCAGTACAGATTAGTGCTGTGGTCAGGAGCGTTAACCGCTCGGCCACGGCGGACAATTGGCTCCGCGCGCCTGAAAAACGGGTATTGCCCCAATTCCCGAACAAGCCAACTGATCATGCTATTGATGGGGGGGCTCTCATGATTGTCAAGGCAGCTTGCAAGGAAACCAAATGCCAATCAAACATGTGGTAAGCTGAGATGCAATGGCCGTGACAATGTGGAGGCTTGAAACAGACAACAGGGCATTTGCACTTTCACTCATTATGCCAAAGTGCTGATAGCACACAGTGTAAAAATACTCCACTACAAGTGGCCTCAAAGCCGCATGCAGGCCTAATCAGCAGATTGGAGGCTATATACGTGTATGTAGCATATGGCTTTTTTTTTTTTTTTTTTCTGTCTCTCGGTGCCCTCTGGTGTATGCCAGTTCTTTCTTTCTTCCTCTGTCTCTGCTGCACTCCTCTTGTCTTACAGAATGCAAATTGAAGCCTACCTGTATAACCCACTTGTTGATGTTGTTACAGAAGGTAAATAAATCACATCAAATCAATTAGTTCTCAGGTTGAAGCCAAATAAAGTGACTGATAACTGATGAGTTTATGAAGTGACACTGTTATGCAAAATTGATATTGCAGTTCTCAAGGAACTGTGGTGCTTCATATCATATCATGTCATATCATATCATGGGTAGTGTGACATGTGTGGTTGGGCTGCTGCTGCTGCTGCTGCTGCTGCTGCCAGATGTCTACTACTGCTGCTCTTATCATTAGTCACACTTCTACTCTTATTATACACATATGATTATTGTCACTTATATGTATACTATCAGATATTAATATATACTTTCAACATATTGTACCACAATGGCCAGAATTATAACTATAATATTATTATTACTTTCATTAATGTTGCCGTAAGCTATAGTGTCATTACCGTCTGTCCTGCATCTGTCTCTGTCTCTCTTTCTGTCTCATTGTGTCATATGGATTACCGTTAATGTATTATGCTGATCTGTTCTGTACGACTTCTATTGCACGTCTGTCCGTCCTGGAAGAGGGATCCCTCCTCAGTTGCTCTTCCTGAGGTGTCTACCCTTTTTTTTCTCCCATTAAAGGGTTTTTTGGGGGGAGTTTTTTCTTATCCGCTGTAAGGGTCCTAAGGACAGAGGGATGTTATGCTGTAAAGCCCTGTGAGGCAAATTCTGATTTCTGATATTGGGCTTTATAAATAAAATTGATTGATTGATTAAAGGCTATCAACATCCAAAACAGCACAAACTTGACATGTATTATTATCATTATCATTATGATGATGATGATTTCATTATTATTATTAACAATAATAATAATAATAATAAGAATAATAATAGTAACAATAATAATATTTTTTTATTTTTAGTAACTGGCTTGCAAACCTCAATAATGGAAAAAAAAATATGACAAAAATACAGGCAATTAATTTTACTGCTTATTATGTGGTGTGTGTTTGCTCTGCTGGGGAGGCAGGAGAAAATGCATGATTCAGCTGGATTTTAGTAAAAACTTCAGTTTCTATCCCATAACTCTGGGATGCATGACTAATATCATCAAATTCATGTTTATAAGTTGCCACGAGGATGTGATGAAGAAATATGGAATTTATGGTTTTACATTTAGCTATATTTTCATATAGGGATTTGACATTGTGTATTTTGAGCCCATGTAGCCTACACACACACACACACACACACACACACACACACATATTGCAACATTGTTACACAGACCACACTGCCACATCCTTATGAGCAGAGCAAGAGCATTTTTGATGGGCTGTGCACTTGCCCTCCTCCCCGCCGTCAGGGGCCTATAGTGTGTGACGTGGCAAAAGCAGGAATTGCATTGAAAAGACAGCAGGGCCCTTGTTGTGTAAAATGGCTTGATGTGGTGTTTTTATTTATTTGTTTCCCAGTTGGCAGAGATAGAAAAAAAAAGACAATAAGTTTATTAGAGAAAAAGACAAGAAATAAGTTGAGCAGAGAAAAGACAAGAAGTTCAGTGCCTCCACGGACCTGCGTGCTACCAGTTTCCCTGGTTACAGCAGCCCCATTTCAACACAAACATACACACTCATCGCGGGGTATTTATAGGTGTCACATCTCCTGGACATCTCACTCAGGGTGTTCAACTTTTTCCTCTGGCTATTTCCACGCGTCACGCACTCTGCCCCTTTTATTGACTTGCCACACAGTGTTTTCACAATTGAAATTGCTGTAGTTTTGACAATATTGGCTTTCAATTGCTTGATTTGAGGCTGGCGCTAGGAATTCTGGGTAAATTCTCATAATAAGTTGTAGAATACGTGTATTAAGAAGCGCTATATTCATAAAATATGAACTTTTATCAATTACATGCTTGACTGGAGGTGGGCAGTGGCAGAAACCAGCTGTTGTCTAGCCACAGCTTCCACCTTAGCGCTGTTGAGTTGTTTTATCTGCTAGAAACACGAGCCATGCCATTATTGTATGGCTTTGTTATGTTTTTAATCAGTCCACTCCTGTCATGGAATCCATATGTCATCCACGCTGCGCAAGGTGGCAGAGGGAAATGAGCTGCAGTACCATTTTCAACCACATGATGGAGTCAATGGACTGGTGGCGCTCTTTGAACATTTAGGCTGCTGCTGGCATAAAGACAGTCAAGCGTCTAAGTGTAGAAAAAGTTCCCGCTGTGTGAGTAAATCCACTTGAGCAGGACACATGTCGGGGAATGTAAGGAAAAAAAAAAAATGTCATTATGTCATTAGGTAAGATCCGATGGCCGTGACAGTGTTGAAACAGACAAGAGGGCATTAATTATTATGTGCGCTTTGACTTATTAAGGACTATATTTTTGAAATTCACATGCATGTCACAGCAGCTCAAAGCACAGACAGAAAAAGGAGGGTGACAATGTTACTTGAATAAGAAAATTAAAGGTTAAAAAATATAAAATATATGTAAACAGTATAGGCTATATATGTGTATATACATATATATATATATATATATATTTATATATATTATATATATATATATTTATTATTATTTTTTTTTTTTTTCAAATTTATATATATGTATTTAAAAAAGTAAGGCACTAAATTGAATTACTGTACACACAAGACTATATCCAATATATACACAGTATAATAAAGATATGGGATATTGCACAGGGTCTTAGCAGCGATGGTTTAAAACAGTGTTATGCAGCAGACATGACAATGCTACATTACATCAGATGCTGATGGTAAAGAGGCTGACAGCTGTTGGGATAAATGGTGGCGCTCCGTCTTGCACTTTGGGTGCAGCAGTCTGCTTCTGAATGAGCTGCTCAGTGCGCAGACAGTCTCATGTAGGGGGTGAGAGGTGCAAACTTCTTGTGTTTATTTGAATTCAGCCACCTCCTGGATGGTCTCCGGGGGGACAGGCCAGGACCGAGCCGGCCCTCCTGACCAGCTTGTTGAGTCTTCTCCTGTCCCTCTCTGTGCTTGCACAGCTCCAGCAGACCACTGCGTAGAAGATGAGAGTGTCATGAAAAGTCCTTTGCAGAGAAACAGCAGGGCGCTGCAGAAGGGTGTGTGTGGTTTCCCGTCCCTCTCCTCCAGTTGGGCTGTAGCACTACATTGCTTGTGGCGCAGGGTGCAGTGGCCTGCAGGTGGCCTGCAGGAGGTGGAGCAGGCAGTGCTTAGGGTGAGGTGGCTGTTGGTTTTGGAGGAGGACGTGCGGTGAAAGCGTTTGATGTGAAGGCGCCCTCTCATGCAAAGCACAATGGCGAGGCGGGGGCGAGCGGGGATCGAACCGCCCTTTGCCGAGTCGAAAAGCAGGTGCGCGTGCGCAGTACAGATTAGTGCTGTGGTCAGGAGCGTTAACCGCTCGGCCACGGCGGACAATTGGCTCCGCGCGCCTGAAAAAAACGGGTATTGCCCCAATTCCCGAACAAGCCAACTGATCATGCTATTGATGGGGGGGCTCTCATGATTGTCAAGGCAGCTTGCAAGGAAACCAAATGCCAATCAAAACATGTGGTAAGCTGAGATGCAATGGCCGTGACAATGTGGAGGCTTGAAACAGACAACAGGGCATTTGCACTTTCACTCATTATGCCAAAGTGCTGATAGCACACAGTGTAAAAATACTCCACTACAAGTGGCCTCAAAGCCGCATGCAGGCCTATTATCAGCAGATTGGAGGCTATATACGTGTATGTAGCATATGGCTTTTTTTTTTTTTTTTTTTTCTGTCTCTCGGTGCCTCTGGTGTATGCCAGTTCTTTCTTTCTTCCTCTGTCTCTGCTGCACTCCTCTTGTCTTACAGAATGCAAATTGAAGCCTACCTGTATAACCCACTTGTTGATGTTGTTACAGAAGGTAAATAAATCACATCAAATCAATTAGTTCTCAGGTTGAAGCCAAATAAAGTGACTGATAACTGATGAGTTTATGAAGTGACACTGTTATGCAAAATTGATATTGCAGTTCTCAAGGAACTGTGGTGCTTCATATCATATCATGTCATATCATATCATGGGTAGTGTGACATGTGTGGTTGGCTGCTGCTGCTGCTGCTGCAGATGTCTACTACTGCTGCTCTTATCATTAGTCACACTTCTACTCTTATTATACACATATGATTATTGTCACTTATATGTATACTATCAGATATTAATATATACTTTCAACATATTGTACCACAATGGCCAGAATTATAACTATAATATTATTATTACTTTCATTAATGTTGCCATAAGCTATAGTGTCATTACCGTCTGTCCTGCATCTGTCTCTGTCTCTCTTTCTGTCTCATTGTGTCATATGGATTACCGTTAATGTATTATGCTGATCTGTTCTGTACGACTTCTATTGCACGTCTGTCCGTCCTGGAAGAGGGATCCCTCCTCAGTTGCTCTTCCTGAGGTGTCTACCCTTTTTTTTCTCCCATTAAAGGGTTTTTTTGGGGGGAGTTTTTTCTTATCCGCTGTAAGGGTCCTAAGGACAGAGGGATGTCGTATGCTGTAAAGCCCTGTGAGGCAAATTCTGATTTTGATATTGGGCTTTATAAATAAATTGATTGATTGATTAAAGGCTATCAACATCCAAAACAGCACAAACTTGACATGTATTATTATCATTATCATTATGATGATGATGATGATGATGATTATCATTATTATTATTAACAATAATAATAATAATAATAAGAATAATAATAGTAACAATAATAATATTTTTTTATTTTTAGTAACTGGCTTGCAAACCTCAATAATGGAAAAAAAAATATGACAAAAATACAGGCAATTAATTTTACTGCTTATTATTTGGTGTGTGTTTGCTCTGCTGGGGAGGCAGGAGAAAATGCATGATTCAGCTGGATTTTAGTAAAAACTTCAGTTTCTATCCCATAACTCTGGGATGCATGACTAATATCATCAAATTCATGTTTATAAGTTGCCACGAGGATGTGATGAAGAAATATGGAATTTATGGTTTTACATTTAGCTATATTTTCATATAGGGATTTGACATTGTGTATTTTGAGCCCATGTAGCCTACACACACACACACACACACACACACACACACACACACACATATTGCAACATTGTTACACAGACCACACTGCCACATCCTTATGAGCAGAGCAAGAGCATTTTTGATGGGCTGTGCACTTGCCCTCCTCCCCGCCGTCAGGGGCCTATAGTGTGTGACGTGGCAAAAGCAGGAATTGCATTGAAAAGACAGCAGGGCCCTTGTTGTGTAAAATGGCTTGATGTGGTGTTTTTATTTATTTGTTTCCCAGTTGGCAGAGATAGAAAAAAAAGACAATAAGTTTATTAGAAAAAAGACAAGAAATAAGTTGAGCAGAGAAAAGACAAGAAGTTCAGTGCCTCCACGGACCTGCGTGCTACCAGTTTCCCTGGTTACAGCAGCCCCATTTCAACACAAACATACATACTCATCGCGGGGTATTTATAGGTGTCACATCTCCTGGACATCTCACTCAGGGTGTTCAACTTTTTCCTCTGGCTATTTCCACGCGTCACGCACTCTGCCCCTTTTATTGACTTGCCACACAGTGTTTTCACAATTGAAATTGCTGTAGTTTTGACAATATTGGCTTTCAATTGCTTGATTTGAGGCTGGCGCTAGGAATTCTGGGTAAATTCTCATAATAAGTTGTAGAATTACGTGTATTAAGAAGCGCTATATTCATAAAATATGAACTTTTATCAATTACATGCTTGACTGGTGGTGGGCAGTGGCAGAAACCAGCTGTTGTCTAGCCACAGCTTCCACCTTAGCGCTGTTGAGTTGTTTTATCTGCTAGAAACACGAGCCATGCCATTATTGTATGGCTTTGTTATGTTTTTAATCAGTCCACTCCTGTCATGGAATCCAAATGTCATCCACGCTGCGCAAGGTGGCAGAGGGAAATGAGCTGCAGTACCATTTTCAACCACATGATGGAGTCAATGGACTGGTGGCGCTCTTTGAACATTTAGGCTGCTGCTGGCAATAAAGACAGTCAAGCGTCTAAGTGTAGAAAAAGTTCCCGCTGTGTGAGTAAATCCACTTGAGCAGGACACATGTCGGGGAATGTAAGGAAAAAAAAAAAATGTCATTATGTCATTAGGTAAGATCCGATGGCCGTGACAGTGTTGAAACAGACAAGAGGGCATTAATTATTATGTGCGCTTTGACTTATTAAGGACTATTTTTGAAATTCACATGCATGTCACAGCAGCTCAAAGCACAGACAGAAAAAGGAGGGTGACAATGTTACTTGAATAAGAAAATTAAAGGTTAAAAAATATAAAATATATGTAAACAGTATAGGCTATATATGTGTATACATATATATATATATATATATATATATATATTATATATATATTATTATTTATTTTTTCAAATTTATATATGTATTTAAAAAAGTAAGGCACTAAATTGAATTACTGTACACACAAGACTATTTCCAATATATACACAGTATAATAAAGATATGGGATATTGCACAGGGTCTTAGCAGCGATGGTTTAAAACAGTGTTATGCAGCAGACATGACAATGCTACATTACATCAGATGCTGATTGGTAAAGAGGCTGACAGCTGTTGGGATAAATGGTGGCGCTCCGTCTTGCACTTTGGGTGCAGCAGTCTGCTTCTGAATGAGCTGCTCAGTGCGCAGACAGTCTCATGTAGGGGGTGAGAGGTTTGTCCGTGATGGATATCAGCTTGGCTAACATCCTCCTCTCTCAGCCACCTCCTGGATGGTCTCCGGGGGGACAGGCCAGGACCGAGCCGGCCCTCCTGACCAGCTTGTTGAGTCTTCTCCTGTCCCTCTCTGTGCTTGCACAGCTCCAGCAGACCACTGCGTAGAAGATGAGAGTGTCATGAAAAGTCCTTTGCAGAGAAACAGCAGGGCGCTGCAGAAGGTGTGTGTGGTTTCCCGTCCCTCTCCTCCAGTTGGGCTGTAGCACTACATTGCTTGTGGCGCAGGGTGCAGGTGGCCTGCAGGTGGCCTGCAGGAGGTGGAGCAGGCAGTGCTTAGGGTGAGGTGGCTGTTGGTTTTGGAGGAGGACGTGCGGTGAAAGCGTTTGATGTGAAGGCGCCCTCTCATGCAAAGCACAATGGCGAGGCGGCGGGCGAGCGGGGATCGAACCGCCCTTTGCCGAGTCGAAAAGCAGGTGCGCGTGCGCAGTACAGATTAGTGCTGTGGTCAGGAGCGTTAACCGCTCGGCCACGGCGGACAATTGGCTCCGCGCGCCTGAAAAAACGGGTATTGCCCCAATTCCCGAACAAGCCAACTGATCATGCTATTGATGGGGGGGCTCTCATGATTGTCAAGGCAGCTTGCAAGGAAACCAAATGCCAATCAAAACATGTGGTAAGCTGAGATGCAATGGCCGTGACAATGTGGAGGCTTGAAACAGACAACAGGGCATTTGCACTTTCACTCATTATGCCAAAGTGCTGATAGCACACAGTGTAAAAATACTCCACTACAAGTGGCCTCAAAGCCGCATGCAGGCCTATTATCAGCAGATTGGAGGCTATATACGTGTATGTAGCATATGGCTTTTTTTTTTTTTTTTTTTTCTGTCTCTCGGTGCCCTCTGGTGTATGCCAGTTCTTTCTTTCTTCCTCTGTCTCTGCTGCACTCCTCTTGTCTTACAGAATGCAAATTGAAGCCTACCTGTATAACCCACTTGTTGATGTTGTTACAGAAGGTAAATAAATCACATCAAATCAATTAGTTCTCAGGTTGAAGCCAAATAAAGTGACTGATAACTGATGAGTTTATGAAGTGACACTGTTATGCAAAATTGATATTGCAGTTCTCAAGGAACTGTGGTGCTTCATATCATATCATGTCATATCATATCATGGGTAGTGTGACATGTGTGGTTGGGCTGCTGCTGCTGCTGCTGCCAGATGTCTCCTACTGCTGCTCTTATCATTAGTCCACACTTCTACTCTTATTATACACATATGATTATTGTCACTTATATGTATACTATCAGATATTAATATATACTTTCAACATATTGTACCACAATGGCCAGAATTATAACTATAATATTATTATTACTTTCATTAATGTTGCCGTAAGCTATAGTGTCATTACCGTCTGTCCTGCATCTGTCTCTGTCTCTCTTTCTGTCTCATTGTGTCATATGGATTACCGTTAATGTATTATGCTGATCTGTTCTGTACGACTTCTATTGCACGTCTGTCCGTCCTGGAAGAGGGATCCCTCCTCAGTTGCTCTTCCTGAGGTGTCTACCCTTTTTTTTCTCCCATTAAAGGGTTTTTTTGGGGGGAGTTTTTTCTTATCCGCTGTAAGGGTCCTAAGGACAGAGGGATGTCGTATGCTGTAAAGCCCTGTGAGGCAAATTCTGATTTTTGATATTGGGCTTTATAAATAAAATTGATTGATTGATTAAGGCTATCAACATCCAAAACAGCACAAACTTTGACATGTATTATTATCATTATCATTATGATGATGATGATGATGATGATTATCATTATTATTATTAACAATAATAATAATAATAATAAGAATAATAATAGTAACAATAATAATAATTTTTTTATTTTTAGTAACTGGCTTGCAAACCTCAATAATGGAAAAAAAAATATGACAAAAATACAGGCAATTAATTTTACTGCTTATTATTTGGTGTGTGTTTGCTCTGCTGGGGAGGCAGGAGAAAATGCATGATTCAGCTGGATTTTAGTAAAAACTTCAGTTTTCTATCCCATAACTCTGGGATGCATGACTAATATCATCAAATTCATGTTTATAAGTTGCCACGAGGATGTGATGAAGAAATATGGAATTTATGGTTTTACATTTAGCTATATTTTCATATAGGGATTTGACATTGTGTATTTTGAGCCCATGTAGCCTACACACACACACACACACACACACACACACACACACACACACATATTGCAACATTGTTACACAGACCACACTGCCACATCCTTATGAGCAGAGCAAGAGCATTTTTGATGGGCTGTGCACTTGCCCTCCTCCCCGCCGTCAGGGGCCTATAGTGTGTGACGTGGCAAAAGCAGGAATTGCATTGAAAAGACAGCAGGGCCCTTGTTGTGTAAAATGGCTTGATGTGGTGTTTTTATTTATTTGTTTCCCAGTTGGCAGAGATAGAAAAAAAAAGACAATAAGTTTATTAGAGAAAAAGACAAGAAATAAGTTGAGCAGAGAAAAGACAAGAAGTTCAGTGCCTCCACGGATCTGCGTGCTACCAGTTTCCCTGGTTACAGCAGCCCCATTTCAACACAAACATACATACTCATCGCGGGGTATTATAGGTGTCACATCTCCTGGACATCTCACTCAGGGTGTTCAACTTTTTCCTCTGGCTATTTCCACGCGTCACGCACTCTGCCCCTTTTATTGACTTGCCACACAGTGTTTTCACAATTGAAATTGCTGTAGTTTTGACAATATTGGCTTTCAATTGCTTGATTTGAGGCTGGCGCTAGGAATTCTGGGTAAATTCTCATAATAAGTTGTAGAATACGTGTATTAAGAAGCGCTATATTCATAAAATATGAACTTTTATCAATTACATGCTTGACTGGTGGTGGGCAGTGGCAGAAACCAGCTGTTGTCTAGCCACAGCTTCCACCTTAGCGCTGTTGAGTTGTTTTATCTGCTAGAAACACGAGCCATGCCATTATGTATGGCTTTGTTATGTTTTTAATCAGTCCACTCCTGTCATGGAATCCAAATGTCATCCACGCTGCGCAAGGTGGCAGAGGGAAATGAGCTGCAGTACCATTTTCAACCACATGATGGAGTCAATGGACTGGTGGCGCTCTTTGAACATTTAGGCTGCTGCTGGCAATAAAGACAGTCAAGCGTCTAAGTGTAGAAAAAGTTCCCGCTGTGTGAGTAAATCCACTTGAGCAGGACACATGTCGGGGAATGTAAGGAAAAAAAAAAAATGTCATTATGTCATTAGGTAAGATCCGATGGCCGTGACAGTGTTGAAACAGACAAGAGGGCATTAATTATTATGTGCGCTTTGACTTATTAAGGACTATATTTTTGAAATTCACATGCATGTCACAGCAGCTCAAAGCACAGACAGAAAAAGGAGGGTGACAATGTTACTTGAATAAGAAAATTAAAGGTTAAAAAATATAAAATATATGTAAACAGTAATAGGCTATATATGTGTATACATATATATATATATATATATATATATATATTTATATATATATATTATTATTATTTTTTTTTCAAATTTATATATATGTATTTAAAAAAGTAAGGCACTAAATTGAATTACTGTACACACAAGACTATTTCCAATATATACACAGTTAATAAAGATATGGGATATTGCACAGGGTCTTAGCAGCGATGGTTTAAAACAGTGTTATGCAGCAGACATGACAATGCTACATTACATCAGATGCTGATGGTAAAGAGGCTGACAGCTGTTGGGATAAATGGTGGCGCTCCGTCTTGCACTTTGGGTGCAGCAGTCTGCTTCTGAATGAGCTGCTCAGTGCGCAGACAGTCTCATGTAGGGGTGAGAGTGTTGTCCGTGATGGATATCAGCTTGGCTAACATCCTCCTCTCAGCCACCTCCTGGATGGTCTCCGGGGGACAGGCCAGGACCGAGCCGGCCCTCCTGACCAGCTTGTTGAGTCTTCTCCTGTCCCTCTCTGTGCTTGCACAGCTCCAGCAGACCACTGCGTAGAAGATGAGAGTGTCATGAAAAGTCCTTTGCAGAGAAACAGCAGGGCGCTGCAGAAGGGTGTGTGTGGTTTCCCGTCCCTCTCCTCCAGTTGGGCTGTAGCACTACATTGCTTGTGGCGCAGGGTGCAGGTGGCCTGCAGGTGGCCTGCAGGAGGTGGAGCAGGCAGTGCTTAGGGTGAGGTGGCTGTTGGTTTTGGAGGAGGACGTGCGGTGAAAGCGTTTGATGTGAAGGCGCCCTCTCATGCAAAGCACAATGGCGAGGCGGCGGGCGAGCGGGGATCGAACCGCCCTTTGCCGAGTCGAAAAGCAGGTGCGCGTGCGCAGTACAGATTAGTGCTGTGGTCAGGAGCGTTAACCGCTCGGCCACGGCGGACAATTGGCTCCGCGCGCCTGAAAAAACGGGTATTGCCCCAATTCCCGAACAAGCCAACTGATCATGCTATTGATGGGGGGGCTCTCATGATTGTCAAGGCAGCTTGCAAGGAAACCAAATGCCAATCAAAACATGTGGTAAGCTGAGATGCAATGGCCGTGACAATGTGGAGGCTTGAAACAGACAACAGGGCATTTGCACTTTCACTCATTATGCCAAAGTGCTGATAGCACACAGTGTAAAAATACTCCACTACAAGTGGCCTCAAAGCCGCATGCAGGCCTATTATCAGCAGATTGGAGGCTATATACGTGTATGTAGCATATGGCTTTTTTTTTTTTTTTTTTTCTGTCTCTCGGTGCCCTCTGGTGTATGCCAGTTCTTTCTTTCTTCCTCTGTCTCTGCTGCACTCCTCTTGTCTTACAGAATGCAAATTGAAGCCTACCTGTATAACCCACTTGTTGATGTTGTTACAGAAGGTAAATAAATCACATCAAATCAATTAGTTCTCAGGTTGAAGCCAAATAAAGTGACTGATAACTGATGAGTTTTATGAAGTGACACTGTTATGCAAAATTGATATTGCAGTTCTCAAGGAACTGTGGTGCTTCATATCATATCATGTCATATCATATCATGGGTAGTGTGACATGTGTGGTTGGGCTGCTGCTGCTGCTGCTGCCAGATGTCTCCTACTGCTGCTCTTTATCATTAGTCACACTTCTACTCTTATTATACACATATGATTATTGTCACTTATATGTATACTATCAGATATTAATATATACTTTCAACATATTGTACCACAATGGCCAGAATTATAACTATAATATTATTATTACTTTCATTAATGTTGCCATAAGCTATAGTGTCATTACCGTCTGTCCTGCATCTGTCTCTGTCTCTCTTTCTGTCTCATTGTGTCATATGGATTACCGTTAATGTATTATGCTGATCTGTTCTGTACGACTTCTATTGCACGTCTGTCCGTCCTGGAAGAGGGATCCCTCCTCAGTTGCTCTTCCTGAGGTGTCTACCCTTTTTTTCTCCCATTAAAGGGTTTTTTGGGGGAGTTTTTTCTTATCCGCTGTAAGGGTCCTAAGGACAGAGGGATGTCGTATGCTGTAAAGCCCTGTGAGGCAAATTCTGATTTCTGATATTGGGCTTTTATAAATAAAATTGATTGATTGATTAAAGGCTATCAACATCCAAAACAGCACAAACTTGACATGTATTATTATCATTATCATTATGATGATGATGATGATGATGATTATCATTATTATTATTAACAATAATAATAATATAATAAGAATAATAATAGTAACAATAATAATAATTTTTTTATTTTTAGTAACTGGCTTGCAAACCTCAATAATGGAAAAAAAATAATGACAAAAAATACAGGCAATTAATTTTACTGCTTATTATTTGGTGTGTGTTTGCTCTGCTGGGGAGGCAGGAGAAAATGCATGATTCAGCTGGATTTTAGTAAAAAACTTCAGTTTCTATCCCATAACTCTGGGATGCATGACTAATATCTCAAATTCATGTTTATAAGTTGCCACGAGGATGTGATGAAGAAATATGGAATTTATGGTTTTACATTTAGCTATATTTTCATAGGGATTTGACATTGTGTATTTTGAGCCCATGTAGCCTACACACACACACACACACACACACACACACACACACACACACATATTGCAACTTGTTACACAGACCACACTGCCACATCCTTATGAGCAGAGCAAGAGCATTTTTGATGGGCTGTGCACTTGCCCTCCTCCCGCCGTCAGGGGCCTATAGTGTGTGACGTGGCAAAAGCAGGAATTGCATTGAAAAGACAGCAGGGCCCTTGTTGTGTAAAATGGCTTGATGTGGTGTTTTTATTTATTTGTTTCCCAGTTGGCAGAGATAGAAAAAAAAAGACAATAAGTTTATTAGAGAAAAGACAAGAAATAAGTTGAGCAGAGAAAAGACAAGAAGTTCAGTGCCTCCACGGATCTGCGTGCTACCAGTTTCCCTGGTTACAGCAGCCCCATTTCAACACAAACATACATACTCATCGGGGTATTTATAGGTGTCACATCTCCTGGACATCTCACTCAGGGTGTTCAACTTTTTCCTCTGGCTATTTCCACGCGTCACGCACTCTGCCCCTTTTATTGACTTGCCACACAGTGTTTTCACAATTGAAATTGCTGTAGTTTTGACATATTGGCTTTCAATTGCTTGATTTGAGGCTGGCGCTAGGAATTCTGGGTAAATTCTCATAATAAGTTGTAGAATACGTGTATTAAGAAGCGCTATATTCATAAAATATGAACTTTTATCAATTACATGCTTGACTGGTGGTGGGCAGTGGCAGAAACCAGCTGTTGTCTAGCCACAGCTTCCACCTTAGCGCTGTTGAGTTGTTTTATCTGCTAGAAACACGAGCCATGCCATTATTGTATGGCTTTGTTATGTTTTTAATCAGTCCACTCCTGTCATGAATCCAATGTCATCCACGCTGCGCAAGGTGGCAGAGGGAAATGAGCTGCAGTACCATTTTCAACCACATGATGGAGTCAATGGACTGGTGGCGCTCTTTGAACATTAGGCTGCTGCTGGCAATAAAGACAGTCAAGCGTCTAAGTGTAGAAAAAGTTCCCGCTGTGTGAGTAAATCCACTTGAGCAGGACACATGTCGGGGAATGTAAGGAAAAAAAAAAAATGTCATTATGTCATTAGGTAAGATCCGATGGCCGTGACAGTGTTGAAACAGACAAGAGGGCATTAATTATTATGTGCGCTTTGACTTATTAAGGACTATATTTTTGAAATTCACATGCATGTCACAGCAGCTCAAAGCACAGACAGAAAAAGGAGGGTGACAATGTTACTTGAATAAGAAAATTAAAGGTTAAAAAATATAAATATATGTAAACAGTATAGGCTATATATGTGTATACATATATATATATATATATATATATATATAATATATATATATTATATTATTATTTTTTCAAATTTATATATATGTATTTAAAAAAGTAAGGCACTAAATTGAATTACTGTACACACAAGACTATTTCCAATATATACACAGTATAATAAAGATATGGATATTGCACAGGGTCTTAGCAGCGATGGTTTTAAAACAGTGTTATGCAGCAGACATGACAATGCTACATTACATCAGATGCTGATGGTAAAGAGGCTGACAGCTGTTGGGATAAATGGTGGCGCTCCGTCTTGCACTTTGGGTGCAGCAGTCTGCTTCTGAATGAGCTGCTCAGTGCGCAGACAGTCTCATGTAGGGGGTGAGAGGTGTTGTCCGTGATGGATATCAGCTTGGCTAACATCCTCCTCTCTCAGCACCTCCTGGATGGTCTCCGGGGGGACAGGCCAGGACCGAGCCGGCCCTCCTGACCAGCTTGTTGAGTCTTCTCCTGTCCCTCTCTGTGCTTGCACAGCTCCAGCAGACCACTGCGTAGAAGATGAGAGTGTCATGAAAAGTCCTTTGCAGAGAAACAGCAGGGCGCTGCAGAAGGGTGTGTGTGGTTTCCCGTCCCTCTCCTCCAGTTGGGCTGTAGCACTACATTGCTTGTGGCGCAGGGTGCAGGTGGCCTGCAGGTGGCCTGCAGGAGGTGGAGCAGGCAGTGCTTAGGGTGAGGTGGCTGTTGGTTTTGGAGGAGGACGTGCGGTGAAAGCGTTTGATGTGAAGGCGCCCTCTCATGCAAAGCACAATGGCGAGGCGGCGGGCGAGCGGGGATCGAACCGCCCTTTGCCGAGTCGAAAAGCAGGTGCGCGTGCGCAGTACAGATTAGTGCTGTGGTCAGGAGCGTTAACCGCTCGGCCACGGCGGACAATTGGCTCCGCGCGCCTGAAAAAAAACGGGTATTGCCCCAATTCCCGAACAAGCCAACTGATCATGCTATTGATGGGGGGCTCTCATGATTGTCAAGGCAGCTTGCAAGGAAACCAAATGCCAATCAAAACATGTGGTAAGCTGAGATGCAATGGCCGTGACAATGTGGAGGCTTGAAACAGACAACAGGGCATTTGCACTTTCACTCATTATGCCAAAGTGCTGATAGCACACAGTGTAAAAATACTCCACTACAAGTGGCCTCAAAGCCGCATGCAGGCCTAATTATCAGCAGATTGGAGGCTATATACGTGTATGTAGCATATGGCTTTTTTTTTTTTTTTTTTCTGTCTCTCGGTGCCCTCTGGTGTATGCCAGTTCTTTCTTTCTTCTCTGTCTCTGCTGCACTCCTCTTGTCTTACAGAATGCAAATTGAAGCCTACCTGTATAACCCACTTGTTGATGTTGTTACAGAAGGTAAATAAATCACATCAAATCAATTAGTTCTCAGGTTGAAGCCAAATAAAGTGACTGATAACTGATGAGTTTATGAAGTGACACTGTTATGCAAAATTGATATTGCAGTTCTCAAGGAACTGTGGTGCTTCATATCATATCATGTCATATCATATCATGGGTAGTGTGACATGTGTGGTTTGGCTGCTGCTGCTGCTGCTGCTGCTGCTGCTGCCAGATTCTCCTACTGCTGCTCTTATCATTAGTCACACTTCTACTCTTATTATACACATATGATTATTGTCACTTATATGTATACTATCAGATATTAATATATACTTTCAACATATTGTACCACAATGGCCAGAATTATAACTATATATTATTACTTTCATTAATGTTGCCGTAAGCTATAGTGTCATTACCGTCTGTCCTGCATCTGTCTCTGTCTCTCTTTCTGTCTCATTGTGTCATATGGATTACCGTTAATGTATTATGCTGATCTGTTCTGTACGACTTCTATTGCACGTCTGTCCGTCCTGGAAGAGGGATTCCTCCTCAGTTGCTCTTCCTGAGGTGTCTACCCTTTTTTTTCTCCCATTAAAGGGTTTTTTTGGGGGAGTTTTTTCTTATCCGCTGTAAGGGTCCTAAGGACAGAGGGATGTCGTATGCTGTAAAGCCCTGTGAGGCAAATTCTGATTTCTGATATTGGGCTTTATAAATAAAATTGATTGATTGATTAAAGGCTATCAACATCCAAAACAGCACAAACTTGACATGTATTATTATCATTATCATTATGATGATGATGATGATGATTATCATTTATTATTAACAATAATAATAATAATAAGAATAATAATAGTAACAATAATAATAATTTTTTATTTTTAGTAACTGGCTTGCAAACCTCAATAATGGAAAAAAAAATATGACAAAAATACAGGCAATTAATTTTACTGCTTATTATTTGGTGTGTGTTTGCTCTGCTGGGGAGGCAGGAGAAAATGCATGATTCAGCTGGATTTTAGTAAAAACTTCAGTTTCTATCCCATAACTCTGGGATGCATGACTAATATCATCAAATTCATGTTTATAAGTTGCCACGAGGATGTGATGAAGAAATATGGAATTTATGGTTTTACATTTAGCTATATTTTCATATAGGGATTTGACATTGTGTATTTTGAGCCATGTAGCCTACACACACACACACACACACACACACACACACACACATATTGCAACATTGTTACACAGACCACACTGCCACATCCTTATGAGCAGAGCAAGAGCATTTTTGATGGGCTGTGCACTTGCCCTCCTCCCCGCCGTCAGGGGCCTATAGTGTGTGACGTGGCAAAAGCAGGAATTGCATTGAAAAGACAGCAGGGCCCTTGTTGTGTAAAATGGCTTGATGTGGTGTTTTTATTTATTTGTTTCCCAGTTGGCAGAGATAGAAAAAAAAAAGACAATAAGTTTATTAGAGAAAAAGACAAGAAATAAGTTGAGCAGAGAAAAGACAAGAAGTTCAGTGCCTCACGGACCTGCGTGCTACCAGTTTCCTGGTTACAGCAGCCCCATTTCAACACAAACATACACACTCATCGCGGGGTATTTATAGGTGTCACATCTCCTGGACATCTCACTCAGGGTGTTTCAACTTTTTCCTCTGGCTATTTCCACGCGTCACGCACTCTGCCCCTTTTATTGACTTGCCACACAGTGTTTTCACAATTGAAATTGCTGTAGTTTTGACAATATTGGCTTTCAATTGCTTGATTTGAGGCTGGCGCTAGGAATTCTGGGTAAATTCTCATAATAAGTTGTAGAATACGTGTATTAAGAAGCGCTATATTCATAAAATATGAACTTTTATCAATTACATGCTTGACTGGTGGTGGGCAGTGGCAGAAACCAGCTGTTGTCTAGCCACAGCTTCCACCTTAGCGCTGTTGAGTTGTTTTATCTGCTAGAAACACGAGCCATGCCATTATTGTATGGCTTTGTTATGTTTTTAATCAGTCCACTCCTGTCATGGAATCCAAATGTCATCCACGCTGCGCAAGGTGGCAGAGGGAAATGAGCTGCAGTACCATTTTCAACCACATGATGGAGTCAATGGACTGGTGGCGCTCTTTGAACATTTTAGGCTGCTGCTGGCAATAAAGACAGTCAAGCGTCTAAGTGTAGAAAAAGTTCCGCTGTGTGAGTAAATCCACTTGAGCAGGACACATGTCGGGGAATGTAAGGAAAAAAAAAAATGTCATTATGTCATTAGGTAAGATCCGATGGCCGTGACAGTGTTGAAACAGACAAGAGGGCATTAATTATTATGTGCGCTTTGACTTATTAAGGACTATATTTTTGAAATTCACATGCATGTCACAGCAGCTCAAAGCACAGACAGAAAAAGGAGGGTGACAATGTTACTTGAATAAGAAAATTAAAGGTTAAAAAATATAAAATATATGTAAACAGTATAGGCTATATATGTGTATACATATATATATATATATATATATATATATATATATATATATTTTTTTTTTTATTATTATTATTTTTATTTTTTTTTTCAAATTTATATATATGTATTTAAAAAGTAAGGCACTAAATTGAATTACTGTACACACAAGACTATTTCCAATATATACACAGTATAATAAAGATATGGGATATTGCACAGGGTCTTAGCAGCGATGGTTTAAACAGTGTTATGCAGCAGACATGACAATGCTACATTACATCAGATGCTGATGGTAAGAGGGCTGACAGCTGTTGGGATAAATGGTGGCGCTCCGTCTTGCACTTTGGGTGCAGCAGTCTGCTTCTGAATGAGCTGCTCAGTGCGCAGACAGTCTCATGTAGGGGGTGAGAGGTGTTGTCCGTGATGGATATCAGCTTGGCTAACATCCTCCTCTCTCAGCCACCTCCTGGATGGTCTCCGGGGGGACAGGCCAGGACCGAGCCGGCCCTCCTGACCAGCTTGTTGAGTCTTCTCCTGTCCCTCTCTGTGCTTGCACAGCTCCAGCAGACCACTGCGTAGAAGATGAGAGTGTCATGAAAAGTCCTTTGCAGAGAAACAGCAGGGCGCTGCAGAAGGGTGTGCGTGTTTCCCGTCCCTCTCCTCCAGTTGGGCTGTAGCACTACATTGCTTGTGGCGCAGGGTGCAGGTGGCCTGCAGGTGGCCTGCAGGAGAGCAGGCAGTGCTTAGGGTGAGGTGGCTGTTGGTTTTGGAGGAGGACGTGCGGTGAAAGCGTTTTGATGTGAAGGCGCCCTCTCATGCAAAGCACAATGGCGAGGCGGCGGGCGAGCGGGGATCGAAAACGCCCTTTGCCGAGTCGAAAAGCAGGTGCGCGTGCGCAGTACAGATTAGTGCTGTGGTCAGGAGCGTTAACCGCTCGGCCACGGCGGACAATTGGCTCCGCGCGCCTGAAAAAACGGGTATTGCCCCAATTCCCGAACAAGCCAACTGATCATGCTATTGATGGGGGGGCTCTCATGATTGTCAAGGCAGCTTGCAAGGAAACCAAATGCCAATCAAAACATGTGGTAAGCTGAGATGCAATGGCCGTGACAATGTGGAGGCTTGAAACAGACAACAGGGCATTTGCACTTTCACTCATTATGCCAAAGTGCTGATAGCACACAGTGTAAAAATACTCCACTACAAGTGGCCTCAAAGCCGCATGCAGGCCTATTATCAGCAGATTGGAGGCTATATACGTGTATGTAGCATATGGCTTTTTTTTTTTTTTTTTTCTGTCTCTCGGTGCCCTCTGGTGTATGCCAGTTCTTTCTTTCTTCCTCTGTCTCTGCTGCTCCTCTTGTCTTACAGAATGCAAATTGAAGCCTACCTGTATAACCCACTTGTTGATGTTGTTACAGAAGGTAAATAAATCACATCAAATCAATTAGTTCTCAGGTTGAAGCCAAATAAAGTGACTGATAACTGATGAGTTTATGAAGTGACACTGTTATGCAAAATTGATATTGCAGTTCTCAAGGAACTGTGGTGCTTCATATCATATCATGTCATATCATATCATGGGTAGTGTGACATGTGTGGTTTGGGCTGCTGCTGCTGCTGCTGCTGCTGCTGCCAGATGTCTCCTACTGCTGCTCTTATCATTAGTCACACTTCTACTCTTATTATACACATATGATTATTGTCACTTATATGTATACTATCAGATATTAATATATACTTTCAACATATTGTACCACAATGGCCAGAATTATAACTATAATATTATTATTACTTTCATTAATGTTGCCGTAAGCTATAGTGTCATTACCGTCTGTCCTGCATCTGTCTCTGTCTCTCTTTCTGTCTCATTGTGTCATATGGATTACCGTTAATGTATTATGCTGATCTGTTCTGTACGACTTCTATTGCACGTCTGTCCGTCCTGGAAGAGGGATTCCTCCTCAGTTGCTCTTCCTGAGGTGTCTACCCTTTTTTTTCTCCCATTAAAGGGTTTTTTGGGGGGAGTTTTTTCTTATCCGCTGTAAGGGTCCTAAGGACAGAGGGATGTCGTATGCTGTAAAGCCCTGTGAGGCAAATTCTGATTTCTGATATTGGGCTTTATAAATAAAATTGATTGATTGATTAAAGGCTATCAACATCCAAACAGCACAAACTTGACATGTATTATTATCAATATCATTATGATGATGATGATGATGATGATTATCATTATTATTATTAACAATAATAATAATAATAATAAGAATAATAATAGTAACAATAATAATATTTTTTTTATTTTAGTAAACTGGCTTGCAAACCTCAATAATGGAAAAAAAAATATGACAAAAATACAGGCAATTAATTTTACTGCTTATTATTTGGTGTGTGTTTGCTCTGCTGGGGAGGCAGGAGAAAATGCATGATTCAGCTGGATTTTAGTAAAAACTTCAGTTTCTATCCCATAACTCTGGGATGCATGACTAATATCAAATTCATGTTTATAAGTTGCCACGAGGATGTGATGAAGAAATATGGAATTTATGTTTTACATTTAGCTATATTTTCATATAGGGATTTGACATTGTGTATTTGAGCCCATGTAGCCTACACACACACACACACACACACACATATTGCAACATTGTTACACAGACCACACTGCCACATCCTTATGAGCAGAGCAAGAGCATTTTTGATGGGCTGTGCACTTGCCCTCCTCCCCGCCGTCAGGGGCCTATAGTGTGTGACGTGGCAAAAGCAGGAATTGCATTGAAAAGACAGCAGGGCCCTTGTTGTGTAAAATGGCTTGATGTGGTGTTTTTATTTATTTGTTTCCCAGTTGGCAGAGATAGAAAAAAAAAGACAATAAGTTTATTAGAGAAAAAGACAAGAAATAAGTTGAGCAGAGAAAAGACAAGAAGTTCAGTGCCTCCACGGACCTGCGTGCTACCAGTTTCCCTGGTTACAGCAGCCCCATTTCAACACAAACATACACACTCATCGCGGGGTATTTATAGGTGTCACATCTCCTGGACATCTCACTCAGGGTGTTCAACTTTTTCTCTGGCTATTTCCACGCGTCACGCACTCTGCCCCTTTTATTGACTTGCCACACAGTGTTTTCACAATGAAATTGCTGTAGTTTTGACAATATTGGCTTTCAATTGCTTGATTTGAGGCTGGCGCTAGGAATTCTGGGTAAATTCTCATAATAAGTTGTAGAATACGTGTATTAAGAAGCGCTATATTCATAAAATATGAACTTTTATCAATTACATGCTTGACTGGAGGTGGGCAGTGGCAGAAACCAGCTGTTGTCTAGCCACAGCTTCCACCTTAGCGCTGTTGAGTTGTTTTATCTGCTAGAAACACGAGCCATGCCATTATTGTATGGCTTTGTTATGTTTTTAATCAGTCCACTCCTGTCATGGAATCCATATGTCATCCACGCTGCGCAAGGTGGCAGAGGGAAATGAGCTGCAGTACCATTTTCAACCACATGATGGAGTCAATGGATGGTGGCGCTCTTTGAACATTTAGGCTGCTGCTGGCAATAAAGACAGTCAAGCGTCTAAGTGTAGAAAAAGTTCCCGCTGTGTGAGTAAATCCACTTGAGCAGGACACATGTCGGGGAATGTAAGGAAAAAAAAAAAATGAATGTCATTAGGTAGATCGATGGCCGTGACAGTGTTGAAACAGACAAGAGGGCATTAATTATTATGTGCGCTTTGACTTATTAAGGACTATATTTTTGAAATTCACATGCATGTCACAGCAGCTCAAAGCACAGACAGAAAAAGGAGGGTGACAATGTTACTTGAATAAGAAAATTAAAGGTTAAAAAATAAAATATATGTAAACAGTATAGGCTATATATGTGTATACATATATAATATATATATATATATAATATATATATATATATTATATATATATATATATTTATATATATTTTTTTTTTTTTTTTTTTTTTTATTATTATTATTTTATTTTTTTTCAAATTTATATATATGTATTTAAAAAAGTAAGGCACTAATTGAATTACTGTACACACAAGACTATTTCCAATATATACACAGTATAATAAGATATGGGATATTGCACAGGGTCTTAGCAGCGATGGTTTAAAACAGTGTTATGCAGCAGACATGACAATGCTACATTACATCAGATGCTGATGGTAAAGAGGCTGACAGCTGTTGGGATAAAATGGTGGCGCTCCGTCTTGCACTTTGGGTGCAGCAGTCTGCTTCTGAATGAGCTGCTCAGTGCGCAGACAGTCTCATGTAGGGGGTGAGAGGTGTTGTCCGTGATGGATATCAGCTTGGCTAACATTCCTCCTCTCTCAGCCCAGCTTAGTGACTGCTGTGAACAGGGCAGCTGACAACAAGGGAAAGACCATGTGACCGCTTGGAAAGACAGCTGACAGGAGGGAAAAGACCCCATAGGTGCTGGCATGGGTTAGCAACCCATGGTAGCAGTGGTGAGGCCTAGCAGCCCTACTACAACCAAATTAGCTACAGCCAACATAAGGAAAATACCCCAAGAGTCAGCGAGAGCAGGGGTGGAAGATGACTCACAGGTGGATTACATGGTAACAGACATTGGAACGGACACGACTATGACTTGGATCTGTAACTCAGTGAAGGATAGGGGCACGGACTTATCCTCCAGGGCTAGAATTAGCAGCACTCAGGGCAAGGCGAGCGCATCTGTAGAGGATAAAAGTAGCACAGTTGAGAACAAGATGCTTCAGGTTTGTCCTTGTGGCTGGCAGAAAGTAACATCAGTGAAAGGCCTCAGAACTCATCAGGGAAAGAAGAAGTGTGTGGCAAAGAAGGGGCAGAGTAGCCGCATTGATCAGTACTTCCTAAGAAGTCAGTCGAGTCAGTCGATGAAATCCAGCGGCAGGTAGAAAACCACAGTTCGCAGGATATCAGTAACGCTGTCACTGAGGAGGAGGAGGGGGTATTAAGAGAGGATGCAGGTGACACTGAGGCCAGTACGCCAGTCAGAGAGAGAACCATGGAGCAAAAGGTTAGAATTAGATGGCCTAGAGCAAATGACAGGAAAGAATGGGAGATAGTTAATAGAGATTTATCAGTAATCTTGAGTAGGCTTAGAGGAAATGCAATAGAAAGGTTAGAAAAGATGGGAGATATAATGTATTCATATGGTGTAGAGAGGTTTGGGGTGCATGAGAGAAAGGAGTGGGAGGGTACAGGCAGGTAAATCTAGGCGGCAAAGAGAAATAGAGAAGTTAGTCAAGGAAAGGAGACAGTTAAGAAAGCAGTGGAAAAAGGCTACAGAAGAAGAAAGGGAGGGAATTAAGGTGTTGCAAGAGGAGCTGAGAAGCAGGCTAGCGGTTCTTAGAAGGGCAGAGCATCTTAGGAAAAAGAGGAGGAAGAAGGAATATGCTGGACAGGTTTTTTCAAGGACCCTTTTAAATTTGTTAAAGGATTGTTCAGTCAGGAAAAGGGAGGGCAGCTAAAGCAGAAAGGTTAGAGGTTGAAGATTATTTGAGAAACACATATTCAGATTTAGAGAAGAACAGGATAGTCGGTTTCCCACCCGATATCCCTCCATTAGGAGCAATAGAGCATGAGATGGACGTTAGGCCACCTAGGTGGAAGGAAGTTCAGGAGGTGGTCAGGCGTGCAAAGGCTTCCTCGGCCCCAGGGCCTAAGGAGTCCCTACCGGGTTTACAAAAGTGCGCCTGATACACTTAAATTTTTGTGGAAACAGCTAAGAATAGTTTGGGAAAAACAAGTTATACCAAGAGCATGGCGTAGAGCAGGAGGTGTCCTCATTCCTAAGGAGAAGGAGTCTGTGGACATTAGCCAGTTCCGGATGATTTCCCTCTTGAATGTGGAGGGGAAGATTTTCTTCAGTGTAGTTGCACAGAGATTAGCTAGCTACTTAGAAAGGAATAGATTAATTGATACCATGGTGCAGAAGGCAGGAATACCAGGTTTTTCAGGGTGTTTAGAGCACACTAGCATGATCTGGCACCAGATTCAGGCAGCGAAGATTAACAAAAGGGACCAGGTTGGCAGAGGCTAGAAATAGGCATCATGGCAGGGTGTACAATTTCTCCATTAGCATTTACTATGGCGATGGAAGTAATCATCAGGGCTTCTAAGTGGGTGGTAGGTGGGGAGAGACGGCAGAACGGGTTGCATCTTCCACCAGTTAGGGCTTACATGGATGACATGACACTGGTGACCACAACAATGCCATGTACAAAGAGGCTACTAGAGAAGGTAAATAAGAACCTGAAGTGGGCCAGCATGAAGATCAAGCCTAGTAAATCTAGAAGCATCTCGATATGTAGAGGGAAGTTAAGTGATAGGAAGTTTGTCATAGATGATGAGGACATCCCAACAATTAGGGAAAAGTCAGTGAAGAGTTTAGGTAGGTGTACAATGTAGAGTTGAATGATAAGGAACAGGTGGTGACATTTAGAAAAGAGGTGGCTGAAGGATTGGCTAGAATAGATAAATCAGAGCTTCCAGGAAAATTGAAGTTGTGGTGTTTACAATTTGGACTATATCCTAGGTTAATGTGGCCATTGTCAGTTTATGAAATCCCAATATCTGTTGTGGAGAGAGTTGAAAGGTCGGTTAGCTCCTATATTAGGAAGTGGTTGGGCGCTCCTAGGTGCCTAAGTAGTGTTGCATTGTATGGAAAGGGATACTTCAACTGCCAGTATCTAGTTTGACAGAGGAATTTAAATGTACTAAGGTCAGGACAGAGCTTTTGTTGTCTGGGAGTAAGGACGTAGTAGTTAGGAGTGTGGTTCCAAATCCAACCAAGGGGAGGAAGTGGAACCCAAGAACGGCAGTTCAGCAGGCAGAGGCAGCTCTTAGGCATGCGGAGATCGTAGGTAATGTTCAGTTTGGCCGGGGAGGCCTGGGGCTTGGCTCAGGCAAACCGGTTTGGAATACAGCAGGTCCCAAAGATAAAAGAAAGCTGGTTGTGGAACAGATACGTAGACAGGAGGAGATAGTAAGGGGTGCAAAGGTAGTGGCCCAGGCTAAACAGGGACAGTGGTTGAATTGGGAAAGTGTAGAGAAGAGGAAGCTCAGTTGGAGGGACCTGTGGAGTATGGGGAGAATAGTATTAAATTCCTGGTAGGGGCTACATATGATGTGCTACCAACTCCCCAGAACCTAAACTGTGGGTAAATGAGGACCCATCATGCCCATTGTGTTCAGGTACGGCAACCTTAAAGCATATTTTGTCAGGCTGTAAGGTTAGTTTGTCACAAGGCCGATATACATGGCGACATAACCAGGTGTTGAAATGTTTAGCTGCAGGAATCGAAGGGAAACGAAGAGAGGTCAATTCAGAAGGTTATAAAGATAGGAATTTAGCAATTCAGTTTGTCCGTGAGGGAGAGAAATACAGAAGGGATAAGTTAGTAAGGAGGCAGGGGGTGTGGCGCCTAGTAGGTGCTTGTGATTGGGAAATGCAGGTAGATTTAGGGGGAAAGCTTGTTGTTCCCCAGGAAATAGTTTGTACTAAGCAGAGGCCTGACATAGTGTTGTGGTCATTGAGTCAACGGATAGTTTATTTCATTGAACTGACAGTTCCCTTCGAAGACTCAGTGGAAGAAGCTTATGAAAGGAAAAAGCTTAGATATGCAGATTTAGGAGCAGAAGCTGAGCAGCGAGGATGGAAGACTAGGATTTGTCCAGTGGAAGTGGGGTGTAGGGGATTTATAGCAAGATCAGCTATCTCGCTCCTGGGGGAACTCGGAGTGCGGGGACAGAGTTTGAAGAAGACAGTGAAGGAAATGTCAGATGAAGCCATGAGAACCAGCAAGTTCATTTACTACAGAAGGAATAATGTTAGTTGGGGGCCAGCAGGGGGAACTACTAAGCAGGGCACATAACTCCTTGAGATCTGGTGGAGAGATCCACTTCCTGTCAGGAGGAAATTCAGAAGAGGAAGGCTATTTAAGTGTGGGAGTGGCCTATTTGAATCCCTTTTGCTTGAGGCCATGCTGCAAGGTGAGTGTGTGTGCTGATCCTGTGAGTTCATTTATCTCCTCTAGCTTTAACTTATAGTGTAGTTATGTTATGTAGAGTGTGAATTAGAGTGTGAATTAGGGCTGTGAAAGCCATGTGTAAGCAAGGAGGAAGAGGAAGGTTATTTAAGTGTGGGTGTGGCCTAGTCGAATCCATTTGGTGGCCATTTTGAGGCCATGCGGCAGGGTGAGTGTGTTTGCTGATCCTGTGAGTTCATTTATCTCCTTTAACTTTAGCTTACACTGTAGTTATGTTATGTAGTGTGTGAATTAGAGTGAAGGTTATTTAAGTGTGGGAGTGGCCTAGTTGAATTCATTTTGTTTGAGGCCATGCAGCAGGTGGGGAGGTAGACTGTACTGCCTACCCGGCGGGGGAGGGAGATAGCCTAACAAGGTTTCCTTCCCTGGGTCTACCTCCTGTGTGGTAGTATAGGTAAGGTAAAGCAGGTTGTGTGGTCAGTGTGTGGAGCAGTGAGACCTGGCATTAGGGAGTGTCTCTGGGACGCCAGAGTTCACTGTCTAGCCTCCTGGAGGTGTCGTGGGACCAACTAGACGAAACACTGGTGAAAGGAGGTTCCCACCCGATGACCCAAAGACATGTTAGTTATCACTGCTCATTGGTCTGTATAGTTAAGCCTTGCCATAATAGTGTATCATAGGGTTTAGGAGATTATTCACTGAGTGTTGATCCTTTTCTAGAGCACAAACTTCTTGTGTTTATTTGAATTCAGCCACCTCCTGGATGGTCTCCGGGGGGACAGGCCAGGACCGAGCCGGCCCTCCTGACCAGCTTGTTGAGTCTTCTCCTGTCCCTCTCTGTGCTTGCACAGCTCCAGCAGACCACTGCGTAGAAGATGAGAGTGTCATGAAAAGTCCTTTGCAGAGAAACAGCAGGGCGCTGCAGAAGGGTGTGTGTGGTTTCCCGTCCCTCTCCTCCAGTTGGGCTGTAGCACTACATTGCTTGTGGCGCAGGGTGCAGGTGGCCTGCAGGTGGCCTGCAGGAGGTGGAGCAGGCAGTGCTTAGGGTGAGTGGCTGTTGGTTTTGGAGGAGGACGTGCGGTGAAAGCGTTTGATGTGAAGGCGCCCTCTCATGCAAAGCACAATGGCGAGGCGGCGGGCGAGCGGGGATCGAACCGCCCTTTGCCGAGTCGAAAAGCAGGTGCGCGTGCGCAGTACAGATTAGTGCTGTGGTCAGGAGCGTTAACCGCTCGGCCACGGCGGACAATTGGCTCCGCGCGCCTGAAAAAACGGGTATTGCCCCAATTCCCGAACAAGCCAACTGATCATGCTATTGATGGGGGGCTCTCATGATTGTCAAGGCAGCTTGCAAGGAAACCAAATGCCAATCAAAACATGTGGTAAGCTGAGATGCAATGGCCGTGACAATGTGGAGGCTTGAAACAGACAACAGGGCATTTGCACTTTCACTCATTATGCCAAAGTGCTGATAGCACACAGTGTAAAAATACTCCACTACAAGTGGCCTCAAAGCCGCATGCAGGCCTATTATCAGCAGATTGGAGGCTATATACGTGTATGTAGCATATGGCTTTTTTTTTTTTTTTTTCTGTCTCTCGGTGCCCTCTGGTGTATGCCAGTTCTTTCTTTCTTCCTCTGTCTCTGCTGCACTCCTCTTGTCTTACAGAATGCAAATTGAAGCCTACCTGTATAACCCACTTGTTGATGTTGTTACAGAAGGTAAATAAATCACATCAAATCAATTAGTTCTCAGGTTGAAGCCAAATAAAGTGACTGATAACTGATGAGTTTATGAAGTGACACTGTTATGCAAAATTGATATTGCAGTTCTCAAGGAACTGTGGTGCTTCATATCATATCATGTCATATCATATCATGGGTAGTGTGACATGTGTGGTTGGGCTGCTGCTGCTGCTGCTGCCAGATGTCTCCTACTGCTGCTCTTATCATTAGTCACACTTCTACTCTTATTATACACATATGATTATTGTCACTTATATGTATACTATCAGATATTAATATATACTTTCAACATATTGTACCACAATGGCCAGAATTATAACTATAATATTATTATTACTTTCATTAATGTTGCCATAAGCTATAGTGTCATTACCGTCTGTCCTGCATCTGTCTCTGTCTCTCTTTCTGTCTCATTGTGTCATATGGATTACCGTTAATGTATTATGCTGATCTGTTCTGTACGACTTCTATTGCACGTCTGTCCGTCCTGGAAGAGGGATCCCTCCTCAGTTGCTCTTCCTGAGGTGTCTACCCTTTTTTTTCTCCCATTAAAGGGTTTTTTGGGGGAGTTTTTTCTTATCCGCTGTAAGGGTCCTAAGGACAGAGGGATGTCGTATGCTGTAAAGCCCTGTGAGGCAAATTCTGATTTTTGATATTGGGCTTTATAAATAAAATTGATTGATTGATTAAAGGCTATCAACATCCAAAACAGCACAAACTTGACATGTATTATTATCATTATCATTATGATGATGATGATGATGATGATTATCATTATTATTATTAACAATAATAATAATAATAATAAGAATAATAATAGTAACAATAATAATAATTTTTTATTTTTAGTAACTGGCTTGCAAACCTCAATAATGGAAAAAAAAATATGACAAAAATACAGGCAATTAATTTTACTGCTTATTATTTGGTGTGTGTTTGCTCTGCTGGGGAGGCAGGAGAAAATGCATGATTCAGCTGGATTTTAGTAAAAACTTCAGTTTCTATCCCATAACTCTGGGATGCATGACTAATATCATCAAATTCATGTTTATAAGTTGCCACGAGGATGTGATGAAGAAATATGGAATTTATGGTTTTACATTTAGCTATATTTTCATATAGGGATTTGACATTGTGTATTTTGAGCCCATGTAGCCTACACACACACACACACACACACACACACACACACACACACACACATATTGCAACATTGTTACACAGACCACACTGCCACATCCTTATGAGCAGAGCAAGAGCATTTTTGATGGGCTGTGCACTTGCCCTCCTCCCCCCCGTCAGGGGCCTATAGTGTGTGACGTGGCAAAAGCAGGAATTGCATTGAAAAGACAGCAGGGCCCTTGTTGTGTAAAATGGCTTGATGTGGTGTTTTTATTTATTTGTTTCCCAGTTGGCAGAGATAGAAAAAAAAAGACAATAAGTTTATTAGAGAAAAAGACAAGAAATAAGTTGAGCAGAGAAAAGACAAGAAGTTCAGTGCCTCCACGGACCTGCGTGCTACCAGTTTCCCTGGTTACAGCAGCCCCATTTCAACACAAACGTACATACTCATCGCGGGGTATTTATAGGTGTCACATCTCCTGGACATCTCACTCAGGGTGTTCAACTTTTTCCTCTGGCTATTTCCACGCGTCACGCACTCTGCCCCTTTTATTGACTTGCCACACAGTGTTTTCACAATTGAAATTGCTGTAGTTTTGACAATATTGGCTTTCAATTGCTTGATTTGAGGCTGGCGCTAGGAATTCTGGGTAAATTCTCATAATAAGTTGTAGAATACGTGTATTAAGAAGCGCTATATTCATAAAATATGAACTTTTATCAATTACATGCTTGACTGGTGGTGGGCAGTGGCAGAAACCAGCTGTTGTCTAGCCACAGCTTCCACCTTAGCGCTGTTGAGTTGTTTTATCTGCTAGAAACACGAGCCATGCCATTATTGTATGGCTTTGTTATGTTTTTAATCAGTCCACTCCTGTCATGGAATCCAAATGTCATCCACGCTGCGCAAGGTGGCAGAGGGAAATGAGCTGCAGTACCATTTTCAACCACATGATGGAGTCAATGGACTGGTGGCGCTCTTTGAACATTTAGGCTGCTGCTGGCAATAAAGACAGTCAAGCGTCTAAGTGTAGAAAAAGTTCCCGCTGTGTGAGTAAATCCACTTGAGCAGGACACATGTCGGGGAATGTAAGGAAAAAAAAAAAAATGTCATTATGTCATTAGGTAAGATCCGATGGCCGTGACAGTGTTGAAACAGACAAGAGGGCATTAATTATTATGTGCGCTTTGACTTATTAAGGACTATATTTTTGAAATTCACATGCATGTCACAGCAGCTCAAAGCACAGACAGAAAAAGGAGGGTGACAATGTTACTTGAATAAGAAAATTAAAGGTTAAAAAATATAAAATATATGTAAACAGTATAGGCTATATATGTGTATACATATATATATATATATATATATATATATATATATATATATATTTATTATTATTATTTATTTATTTTTTTTTTTTCAAATTTATATATATGTATTTAAAAAAGTAAGGCACTAAATTGAATTACTGTACACACAAGACTATTTCCAATATATACACAGTATAATAAAGATATGGGATATTGCACAGGGTCTTAGCAGCGATGGTTTAAAACAGTGTTATGCAGCAGACATGACAATGCTACATTACATCAGATGCTGATGGTAAAGAGGCTGACAGCTGTTGGGATAAATGGTGGCGCTCCGTCTTGCACTTTGGGTGCAGCAGTCTGCTTCTGAATGAGCTGCTCAGTGCGCAGACAGTCTCATGTAGGGGGTGAGAGATGTTGTCCGTGATGGATATCAGCTTGGCTAACATCCTCCTCTCTCAGCCACCTCCTGGATGGTCCGGGGGACAGGCCAGGACCGAGCCGGCCCTCCTGACCAGCTTGTTGAGTCTTCTCCTGTCCCTCTCTGTGCTTGCACAGCTCCAGCAGACCACTGCGTAGAAGATGAGAGTGTCATGAAAAGTCCTTTGCAGAGAAACAGCAGGGCGCTGCAGAAGGGTGTGCGTGGTTTCCCGTCCCTCTCCTCCAGTTGGGCTGTAGCACTACATTGCTTGTGGCGCAGGGTGCAGGTGGCCTGCAGGTGGCCTGCAGGAGGTGGAGCAGGCAGTGCTTAGGGTGAGGTGGCTGTTGGTTTTGGAGGAGGACGTGCGGTGAAAGCGTTTGATGTGAAGGCGCCCTCTCATGCAAAGCACAATGGCGAGGCGGCGGGCGAGCGGGGATCGAACCGCCCTTTGCCGAGTCGAAAAGCAGGTGCGCGTGCGCAGTACAGATTAGTGCTGTGGTCAGGAGCGTTAACCGCTCGGCCACGGCGGACAATTGGCTCCGCGCGCCTGAAAAAACGGGTATTGCCCCAATTCCCGAACAAGCCAACTGATCATGCTATTGATGGGGGGGCTCTCATGATTGTCAAGGCAGCTTGCAAGGAAACCAAATGCCAATCAAAACATGTGGTAAGCTGAGATGCAATGGCCGTGACAATGTGGAGGCTTGAAACAGACAACAGGGCATTTGCACTTTCACTCATTATGCCAAAGTGCTGATAGCACACAGTGTAAAAATACTCCACTACAAGTGGCCTCAAAGCCGCATGCAGGCCTATTATCAGCAGATTGGAGGCTATATACGTGTATGTAGCATATGGCTTTTTTTTTTTTTTTTCTGTCTCTCGGTGCCCTCTGGTGTATGCCAGTTCTTTCTTTCTTCCTCTGTCTCTGCTGCACTCCTCTTGTCTTACAGAATGCAAATTGAAGCCTACCTGTATAACCCACTTGTTGATGTTGTTACAGAAGGTAAATAAATCACATCAAATCAATTAGTTCTCAGGTTGAAGCCAAATAAAGTGACTGATAACTGATGAGTTTATGAAGTGACACTGTTATGCAAAATTGATATTGCAGTTCTCAAGGAACTGTGGTGCTTCATATCATATCATGTCATATCATATCATGGGTAGTGTGACATGTGTGGTTTGGCTGCTGCTGCTGCTGCTGCTGCTGCCAGATGTCTCCTACTGCTGCTCTTATCATTAGTCACACTTCTACTCTTATTATACACATATGATTATTGTCACTTATATGTATACTATCAGATATTAATATATACTTTCAACATATTGTACCACAATGGCCAGAATTATAACTATAATATTATTATTACTTTCATTAATGTTGCCGTAAGCTATAGTGTCATTACCGTCTGTCCTGCATCTGTCTCTGTCTCTCTTTCTGTCTCATTGTGTCATATGGATTACCGTTAATGTATTATGCTGATCTGTTCTGTACGACTTCTATTGCACGTCTGTCCGTCCTGGAAGAGGGATTCCTCCTCAGTTGCTCTTCCTGAGGTGTCTACCCTTTTTTTTCTCCCATTAAAGGGTTTTTTGGGGGGAGTTTTTTCTTATCCGCTGTAAGGGTCCTAAGGACAGAGGGATGTCGTATGCTGTAAAGCCCTGTGAGGCAAATTCTGATTTCTGATATTGGGCTTTATAAATAAAATTGATTGATTGATTAAAGGCTATCAACATCCAAAACAGCACAAACTTGACATGTATTATTATCATTATCATTATGATGATGATGATGATGATGATTATCATTATTATTATTAACAATAATAATAATAATAATAAGAATAATAATAGTAACAATAATAATATTTTTTTATTTTTAGTAACTGGCTTGCAAACCTCAATAATGGAAAAAAAAATATGACAAAAATACAGGCAATTAATTTTACTGCTTATTATTTGGTGTGTGTTTGCTCTGCTGGGGAGGCAGGAGAAAATGCATGATTCAGCTGGATTTTAGTAAAAACTTCAGTTTCTATCCCATAACTCTGGGATGCATGACTAATATCATCAAATTCATGTTTATAAGTTGCCACGAGGATGTGATGAAGAAATATGGAATTTATGGTTTTACATTTAGCTATATTTTCATATAGGGATTTGACATTGTGTATTTTGAGCCCATGTAGCCTACACACACACACACACACACACACACACACATATTGCAACATTGTTACACAGACCACACTGCCACATCCTTATGAGCAGAGCAAGAGCATTTTTGATGGGCTGTGCACTTGCCCTCCTCCCCGCCGTCAGGGGCCTATAGTGTGTGACGTGGCAAAAGCAGGAATTGCATTGAAAAGACAGCAGGGCCCTTGTTGTGTAAAATGGCTTGATGTGGTGTTTTTATTTATTTGTTTCCCAGTTGGCAGAGATAGAAAAAAAAAGACAATAAGTTTATTAGAGAAAAAGACAAGAAATAAGTTGAGCAGAGAAAAGACAAGAAGTTCAGTGCCTCCACGGACCTGCGTGCTACCAGTTTCCCTGGTTACAGCAGCCCCATTTCAACACAAACATACACACTCATCGCGGGGTATTTATAGGTGTCACATCTCCTGGACATCTCACTCAGGGTGTTCAACTTTTTCCTCTGGCTATTTCCACGCGTCACGCACTCTGCCCCTTTTATTGACTTGCCACACAGTGTTTTCACAATTGAAATTGCTGTAGTTTTGACAATATTGGCTTTCAATTGCTTGATTTGAGGCTGGCGCTAGGAATTCTGGGTAAATTCTCATAATAAGTTGTAGAATACGTGTATTAAGAAGCGCTATATTCATAAAATATGAACTTTTATCAATTACATGCTTGACTGGAGGTGGGCAGTGGCAGAAACCAGCTGTTGTCTAGCCACAGCTTCCACCTTAGCGCTGTTGAGTTGTTTTATCTGCTAGAAACACGAGCCATGCCATTATTGTATGGCTTTGTTATGTTTTTAATCAGTCCACTCCTGTCATGGAATCCATATGTCATCCACGCTGCGCAAGGTGGCAGAGGGAAATGAGCTGCAGTACCATTTTCAACCACATGATGGAGTCAATGGACTGGTGGCGCTCTTTGAACATTTAGGCTGCTGCTGGCAATAAAGACAGTCAAGCGTCTAAGTGTAGAAAAAGTTCCCGCTGTGTGAGTAAATCCACTTGAGCAGGACACATGTCGGGGAATGTAAGGAAAAAAAAAAATGAATGTCATTAGGTAAGATCCGATGGCCGTGACAGTGTTGAAACAGACAAGAGGGCATTAATTATTATGTGCGCTTTGACTTATTAAGGACTATATTTTGAAATTCACATGCATGTCACAGCAGCTCAAAGCACAGACAGAAAAAGGAGGGTGACAATGTTACTTGAATAAGAAAATTAAAGGTTAAAAAATATAAAATATATGTAAACAGTATAGGCTATATATGTGTATACACATATATATATATATATATATATATATATATATATATATATATATATTTTTTTTATTATTATTTTTTTTTTTTTTCAAATTTATATATATGTATTTAAAAAAGTAAGGCACTAAATTGAATTACTGTACACACAAGACTATTTCCAATATATACACAGTATAATAAAGATATGGGATATTGCACAGGGTCTTAGCAGCGATGGTTTAAAACAGTGTTATGCAGCAGACATGACAATGCTACATTACATCAGATGCTGATGGTAAAGAGGCTGACAGCTGTTGGGATAAATGGTGGCGCTCCGTCTTGCACTTTGGGTGCAGCAGTCTGCTTCTGAATGAGCTGCTCAGTGCGCAGACAGTCTCATGTAGGGGGTGAGAGGTGTTGTCCGTGATGGATATCAGCTTGGCTAACATCCTCCTCTCTCAGCCCAGCTAGTGACTGCTGTGAACAGGGCAGCTGACAACAAGGGAAAGACCATGTGACCGCTTGGAAAGACAGCTGACAGGAGGGAAAAGACCCCATAGGTGCTGGCATGGGTTAGCAACCCATGGTAGCAGTGGTGAGGCCTAGCAGCCCTACTACAACCAAAATTAGCTACAGCCAACATAAGGAAAATACCCAAGAGTCAGCGAGAGCAGGGGTGGAAGATGACTCACAGGTGGATTACATGGTAACAGACATTGGAACGGACACGACTATGACTTGGATCTGTAACTCAGTGAAGGATAGGGGCACGGACTTATCCTCCAGGGCTAGAATTAGCAGCACTCAGGGCAAGGCGAGCGCATCTGTAGAGGATAAAAGTAGCACAGTTGAGAACAAGATGCTTCAGGTTTGTCCTTGTGGCTGGCAGAAAGTAACATCAGTGAAAGGCCTCAGAACTCATCAGGGAAAGAAGAAGTGTGTGGCAAAGAAGGGGCAGAGTAGCCGCATTGATCAGTACTTCCTAAGAAGTCAGTCGAGTCAGTCGGATGAAATCCAGCGGCAGGTAGAAAACCACAGTTCGCAGGATATCAGTAACGCTGTCACTGAGGAGGAGGAGGAGGGGGTATTAAGAGAGGATGCAGGTGACACTGAGGCCAGTACGCCAGTCAGAGAGAGAACCATGGAGCAAAAGGTTAGAATTAGATGGCCTAGAGCAAATGACAGGAAAGAATGGGAGATAGTTAATAGAGATTTATCAGTAATCTTGAGTAGGCTTAGAGGAAATGCAATAGAAAGGTTAGAAAAGATGGGAGATATAATGTATTCATATGGTGTAGAGAGGTTTGGGGTGCATGAGAGAAAGAGGAGTGGGAGGGTACAGGCAGGTAAATCTAGGCGGCAAAGAGAAATAGAGAAGTTAGTCAAGGAAAGGAGACAGTTAAGAAAGCAGTGGAAAAAGGCTACAGAAGAAGAAAGGGAGGGAATTAAGGTGTTGCAAGAGGAGCTGAGAAGCAGGCTAGCGGTTCTTAGAAGGGCAGAGCATCTTAGGAAAAAGAGGAGGAAGAAGGAATATGCTAGGACAGGTTTTTTCAAGGACCCTTTTAAATTTGTTAAAGGATTGTTCAGTCAGGAAAAGGGAGGGCAGCTTAAAGCAGAAAGGTTAGAGGTTGAAGATTATTTGAGAAACACATATTCAGATTTAGAGAAGAACAGGATAGTCGGTTTCCCACCCGATATCCCTCCATTAGGAGCAATAGAGCATGAGATGGACGTTAGGCCACCTAGGTGGAAGGAAGTTCAGGAGGTGGTCAGGCGTGCAAAGGCTTCCTCGGCCCCAGGGCCTAATGGAGTCCCCTACCGGGTTTACAAAAGTGCGCCTGATACACTTAAATTTTTGTGGAAACAGCTAAGAATAGTTTGGGAAAAACAAGTTATACCAAGAGCATGGCGTAGAGCAGGAGGTGTCCTCATTCCTAAGGAGAAGGAGTCTGTGGACATTAGCCAGTTCCGGATGATTTCCCTCTTGAATGTGGAGGGGAAGATTTTCTTCAGTGTAGTTGCACAGAGATTAGCTAGCTACTTAGAAAGGAATAGATTAATTGATACCATGGTGCAGAAGGCAGGAATACCAGGTTTTTCAGGGTGTTTAGAGCACACTAGCATGATCTGGCACCAGATTCAGGCAGCGAAGATTAACAAAAGGGACCTACATGTAGTATTCTTAGATCTGGCAAATGCGTTTGGTTCAGTACCCCACAGCCTAATTTGGAGTGCGTTTGATTACTTCAGAGTGCCACAGGTAGTTGTTAACTTAGTGAAAGCATACTTTCAGGATATTAGGTTGTGTCTAAGTACGGCAGATTTCACAACAGGTTGGCAGAGGCTAGAAATAGGCATCATGGCAGGGTGTACAATTTCTCCATTAGCATTTACTATGGCGATGGAAGTAATCATCAGGGCTTCTAAGTGGGTGGTAGGTGGGGAGAGACGGCAGAACGGGTTGCATCTTCCACCAGTTAGGGCTTACATGGATGACATGACACTGGTGACCACAACAATGCCATGTACAAAGAGGCTACTAGAGAAGGTAAATAAGAACCTGAAGTGGGCCAGCATGAAGATCAAGCCTAGTAAATCTAGAAGCATCTCGATATGTAGAGGGAAGTTAAGTGATAGGAAGTTTGTCATAGATGATGAGGACATCCCAACAATTAGGGAAAAGTCAGTGAAGAGTTTAGGTAGGTGGTACAATGTAGAGTTGAATGATAAGGAACAGGTGGTGACATTTAGAAAAGAGGTGGCTGAAGGATTGGCTAGAATAGATAAATCAGAGCTTCCAGGAAAATTGAAGTTGTGGTGTTTACAATTTGGACTATATCCTAGGTTAATGTGGCCATTGTCAGTTTATGAAATCCCAATATCTGTTGTGGAGAGAGTTGAAAGGTCGGTTAGCTCCTATATTAGGAAGTGGTTGGGCGCTCCTAGGTGCCTAAGTAGTGTTGCATTGTATGGAAAAGGGATACTTCAACTGCCAGTATCTAGTTTGACAGAGGAATTTAAATGTACTAAGGTCAGGACAGAGCTTTTGTTGTCTGGGAGTAAGGACGTAGTAGTTAGGAGTGTGGTTCCAAATCCAACCAAGGGGAGGAAGTGGAACCCAAGAACGGCAGTTCAGCAGGCAGAGGCAGCTCTTAGGCATGCGGAGATCGTAGGTAATGTTCAGTTTGGCCGGGGAGGCCTGGGGCTTGGCTCAGGCAAACCGGTTTGGAATACAGCAGGTCCCAAAGATAAAAGAAAGCTGGTTGTGGAACAGATACGTAGACAGGAGGAGATAGTAAGGGGTGCAAAGGTAGTGGCCCAGGCTAAACAGGGACAGTGGTTGAATTGGGAAAGTGTAGAGAAGAGGAAGCTCAGTTGGAGGGACCTGTGGAGTATGGAGGAGAATAGTATTAAATTCCTGGTAGGGGCTACATATGATGTGCTACCAACTCCCCAGAACCTAAAACTGTGGGTAAATGAGGACCCATCATGCCCATTGTGTTCAGGTACGGCAACCTTAAAGCATATTTTGTCAGGCTGTAAGGTTAGTTTGTCACAAGGCCGATATACATGGCGACATAACCAGGTGTTGAAATGTTTAGCTGCAGGAATCGAAGGGAAACGAAGAGAGGTCAATTCAGAAGGTTATAAAGATAGGAATTTAGCAATTCAGTTTGTCCGTGAGGGAGAGAAATACAGAAGGGATAAGTTAGTAAGGAGGCAGGGGTGTGGCCGCCTAGTAGGTGCTTGTGATTGGGAAATGCAGGTAGATTTAGGGGGAAAGCTTGTTGTTCCCCAGGAAATAGTTTGTACTAAGCAGAGGCCTGACATAGTGTTGTGGTCATTGAGTCAACGGATAGTTTATTTCATTGAACTGACAGTTCCCTTCGAAGACTCAGTGGAAGAAGCTTATGAAAGGAAAAAGCTTAGATATGCAGATTTAGGAGCAGAAGCTGAGCAGCGAGGATGGAAGACTAGGATTTGTCCAGTGGAAGTGGGGTGTAGGGGATTTATAGCAAGATCAGCTATCTCGCTCCTGGGGGAACTCGGAGTGCGGGGACAGAGTTTGAAGAAGACAGTGAAGGAAATGTCAGATGAAGCCATGAGAACCAGCAAGTTCATTTACTACAGAAGGAATAATGTTAGTTGGGGGCCAGCAGGGGAACTACTAAGCAGGGCACATAACTCCTTGAGATCTGGTGGAGAGATCCACTTCCTGTCAGGAGGAAATTCAGGAAGAGGAAGGCTATTTAAGTGTGGGAGTGGCCTATTTGAATCCCTTTTGCTTGAGGCCATGCTGCAAGGTGAGTGTGTGTGCTGATCCTGTGAGTTCATTTATCTCCTCTAGCTTTAACTTATAGTGTAGTTATGTTATGTAGAGTGTGAATTAGAGTGTGAATTAGGGCTGTGAAAGCCATGTGTAAGCAAGGAGGAAGAGGAAGGTTATTTAAGTGTGGGTGTGGCCTAGTCGAATCCATTTGGTGGCCATTTTGAGGCCATGCGGCAGGGTGAGTGTGTTTGCTGATCCTGTGAGTTCATTTATCTCCTTTAACTTTAGCTTACACTGTAGTTATGTTATGTAGTGTGTGAATTAGAGTGAAGGTTATTTAAGTGTGGGAGTGGCCTAGTTGAATTCATTTTGTTTGAGGCCATGCAGCAGGTGGGGAGGTAGACTGTACTGCCTACCCCGGCGGGGAGGGAGATAGCCTAACAAGGTTTCCTTCCCTGGGTCTACCTCCTGTGTGGTAGTATAGGTAAGGTAAAGCTGTTGTGTGGTCAGTGTGTGGAGCAGTGAGACCTGGCATTAGGGGAGTGTCTCTGGGACGCCAGAGTTCACTGTCTAGCCTCCTGGAGGTGTCGTGGGACCAACTAGACGAAACACTGGTGAAAGGAGGTTCCCACCCGATGACCCCAAAGACATGTTAGTTATCACTGCTCATTGGTCTGTATAGTTAAGCCTTGCCATAATAGTGTATCATAGGGTTTAGGAGATATTCACTGAGTGTTGATCCTTTTCTAGAGCACAAACTTCTTGTGTTTTTTGAATTCGCCACCTCCTGGATGGTCTCCGGGGGGACAGGCCAGGACCGAGCCGGCCCTCCTGACCAGCTTGTTGAGTCTTCTCCTGTCCCTCTCTGTGCTTGCACAGCTCCAGCAGACCACTGCGTAGAAGATGAGAGTGTCATGAAAAGTCCTTTGCAGAGAAACAGCAGGGCGCTGCAGAAGGGTGTGTGTGGTTTCCCGTCCCTCTCCTCCAGTTGGGCTGTAGCACTACATTGCTTGTGGCGCAGGGTGCAGGTGGCCTGCAGGTGGCCTGCAGGAGGTGGAGCAGGCAGTGCTTAGGGTGAGGTGGCTGTTGGTTTTGGAGGAGGACGTGCGGTGAAAGCGTTTGATGTGAAGGCGCCCTCTCATGCAAAGCACAATGGCGAGGCGGCGGGCGAGCGGGGATCGAACCGCCCTTTGCCGAGTCGAAAAGCAGGTGCGCGTGCGCAGTACAGATTAGTGCTGTGGTCAGGAGCGTTAACCGCTCGGCCACGGCGGACAATTGGCTCCGCGCGCCTGAAAAAACGGGTATTGCCCCAATTCCCGAACAAGCCAACTGATCATGCTATTGATGGGGGGGCTCTCATGATTGTCAAGGCAGCTTGCAAGGAAACCAAATGCCAATCAAAACATGTGGTAAGCTGAGATGCAATGGCCGTGACAATGTGGAGGCTTGAAACAGACAACAGGGCATTTGCACTTTCACTCATTATGCCAAAGTGCTGATAGCACACAGTGTAAAAATACTCCACTACAAGTGGCCTCAAAGCCGCATGCAGGCCTATTATCAGCAGATTGGAGGCTATATACGTGTATGTAGCATATGGCTTTTTTTTTTTTTTTTTTTCTCTCTCTCGGTGCCCTCTGGTGTATGCCAGTTCTTTCTTTCTTCCTCTGTCTCTGCTGCACTCCTCTTGTCTTACAGAATGCAAATTGAAGCCTACCTGTATAACCCACTTGTTGATGTTGTTACAGAAGGTAAATAAATCACATCAAATCAATTAGTTCTCAGGTTGAAGCCAAATAAAGTGACTGATAACTGATGAGTTTATGAAGTGACACTGTTATGCAAAATTGATATTGCAGTTCTCAAGGAACTGTGGTGCTTCATATCATATCATGTCATATCATATCATGGGTAGTGTGACATGTGTGGTTGGGCTGCTGCTGCTGCTGCTGCCAGATGTCTCCTACTGCTGCTCTTATCATTAGTCACACTTCTACTACTCTATTATACACATATGATTATTGTCACTTATATGTATACTATCAGATATTAATATATACTTTCAACATATTGTACCACAATGGCCAGAATTATAACTATAATATTATTATTACTTTCATTAATGTTGCCGTAAGCTATAGTGTCATTACCGTCTGTCCTGCATCTGTCTCTGTCTCTCTTTCTGTCTCATTGTGTCATATGGATTACCGTTAATGTATTATGCTGATCTGTTCTGTACGACTTCTATTGCACGTCTGTCCGTCCTGGAAGAGGGATTCCTCCTCAGTTGCTCTTCCTGAGGTGTCTACCCTTTTTTTTCTCCCATTAAAGGGTTTTTTGGGGGGAGTTTTTTCTTATCCGCTGTAAGGGTCCTAAGGACAGAGGGATGTCGTATGCTGTAAAGCCCTGTGAGGCAAATTCTGATTTTTGATATTGGGCTTTATAAATAAAATTGATTGATTGATTAAAGGCTATCAACATCCAAAACAGCACAAACTTGACATGTATTATTATCATTATCATTATGATGATGATGATGATGATTATCATTATTATTATTAACAATAATAATAATAATAATAAGAATAATAATAGTAACAATAATAATAATTTTTTATTTTTAGTAACTGGCTTGCAAACCTCAATAATGGAAAAAAAAATATGACAAAAATACAGGCAATTAATTTTACTGCTTATTATTTGGTGTGTGTTTGCTCTGCTGGGGAGGCAGGAGAAAATGCATGATTCAGCTGGATTTTAGTAAAAACTTCAGTTTCTATCCCATAACTCTGGGATGCATGACTAATATCATCAAATTCATGTTTATAAGTTGCCACGAGGATGTGATGAAGAAATATGGAATTTATGGTTTTACATTTAGCTATATTTTCATATAGGGATTTGACATTGTGTATTTTGAGCCCATGTAGCCTACACACACACACACACACACACACACACACACACACACACACACACATATTGCAACATTGTTACACAGACCACACTGCCACATCCTTATGAGCAGAGCAAGAGCATTTTTGATGGGCTGTGCACTTGCCCTCCTCCCCGCCGTCAGGGGCCTATAGTGTGTGACGTGGCAAAAGCAGGAATTGCATTGAAAAGACAGCAGGGCCCTTGTTGTGTAAAATGGCTTGATGTGGTGTTTTTATTTATTTGTTTCCCAGTTGGCAGAGATAGAAAAAAAAGACAATAAGTTTATTAGAGAAAAAGACAAGAAATAAGTTGAGCAGAGAAAAGACAAGAAGTTCAGTGCCTCCACGGACCTGCGTGCTACCAGTTTCCCTGGTTACAGCAGCCCCATTTCAACACAAACATACACACTCATCGCGGGGTATTTATAGGTGTCACATCTCCTGGACATCTCACTCAGGGTGTTCAACTTTTTCCTCTGGCTATTTCCACGCGTCACGCACTCTGCCCCTTTTATTGACTTGCCACACAGTGTTTTCACAATTGAAATTGCTGTAGTTTTGACAATATTGGCTTTCAATTGCTTGATTTGAGGCTGGCGCTAGGAATTCTGGGTAAATTCTCATAATAAGTTGTAGAATACGTGTATTAAGAAGCGCTATATCATAAAATATGAACTTTTATCAATTACATGCTTGACTGGAGGTGGGCAGTGGCAGAAACCAGCTGTTGTCTAGCCACAGCTTCCACCTTAGCGCTGTTGAGTTGTTTTATCTGCTAGAAACACGAGCCATGCCATTATTGTATGGCTTTGTTATGTTTTTAATCAGTCCACTCCTGTCATGGAATCCATATGTCATCCACGCTGCGCAAGGTGGCAGAGGGAAATGAGCTGCAGTACCATTTTCAACCACATGATGGAGTCAATGGACTGGTGGCGCTCTTTGAACATTTAGGCTGCTGCTGGCAATAAAGACAGTCAAGCGTCTAAGTGTAGAAAAAGTTCCCGCTGTGTGAGTAAATCCACTTGAGCAGGACACATGTCGGGGAATGTAAGGAAAAAAAAAAATGAATGTCATTAGGTAAGATCCGATGGCCGTGACAGTGTTGAAACAGACAAGAGGGCATTAATTATTATGTGCGCTTTGACTTATTAAGGACTATATTTTTGAAATTCACATGCATGTCACAGCAGCTCAAAGCACAGACAGAAAAAGGAGGGTGACAATGTTACTTGAATAAGAAAATTAAAGGTTAAAAAATATAAAATATATGTAAACAGTATAGGCTATATATGTGTATACATATATATATATATTATCATTATTATTATTATTTATTTATTTATTTTTTTCAAATTTATATATATGTATTTAAAAAAGTAAGGCACTAAATTGAATTACTGTACACACAAGACTATTTCCAATATATACACAGTATAATAAAGATATGGGATATTGCACAGGGTCTTAGCAGCGATGGTTTAAAACAGTGTTATGCAGCAGACATGACAATGCTACATTACATCAGATGCTGATGGTAAAGAGGCTGACAGCTGTTGGGATAAATGGTGGCGCTCCGTCTTGCACTTTGGGTGCAGCAGTCTGCTTCTGAATGAGCTGCTCAGTGCGCAGACAGTCTCATGTAGGGGGTGAGAGGTGTTGTCCGTGATGGATATCAGCTTGGCTAACATCCTCCTCTCTCAGCCCAGCTAGTGACTGCTGTGAACAGGGCAGCTGACAACAAGGGAAAGACCATGTGACCGCTTGGAAAGACAGCTGACAGGAGGGAAAAGACCCCATAGGTGCTGGCATGGGTTAGCAACCCATGGTAGCAGTGGTGAGGCCTAGCAGCCCTACTACAACCAAAATTAGCTACAGCCAACATAAGGAAAATACCCAAGAGTCAGCGAGAGCAGGGGTGGAAGATGACTCACAGGTGGATTACATGGTAACAGACATTGGAACGGACACGACTATGACTTGGATCTGTAACTCAGTGAAGGATAGGGGCACGGACTTATCCTCCAGGGCTAGAATTAGCAGCACTCAGGGCAAGGCGAGCGCATCTGTAGAGGATAAAAGTAGCACAGTTGAGAACAAGATGCTTCAGGTTTGTCCTTGTGGCTGGCAGAAAGTAACATCAGTGAAAGGCCTCAGAACTCATCAGGGAAAGAAGAAGTGTGTGGCAAAGAAGGGGCAGAGTAGCCGCATTGATCAGTACTTCCTAAGAAGTCAGTCGAGTCAGTCGGATGAAATCCAGCGGCAGGTAGAAAACCACAGTTCGCAGGATATCAGTAACGCTGTCACTGAGGAGGAGGAGGAGGGGGTATTAAGAGAGGATGCAGGTGACACTGAGGCCAGTACGCCAGTCAGAGAGAGAACCATGGAGCAAAAGGTTAGAATTAGATGGCCTAGAGCAAATGACAGGAAAGAATGGGAGATAGTTAATAGAGATTTATCAGTAATCTTGAGTAGGCTTAGAGAAATGCAATAGAAAGGTTAGAAAAGATGGGAGATATAATGTATTCATATGGTGTAGAGAGGTTTGGGGTGCATGAGAGAGAGTGGGAGGGTACAGGCAGGTAAATCTAGGCGGCAAAGAGAAATAGAGAAGTTAGTCAAGGAAAGGAGACAGTTAAGAAAGCAGTGGAAAAAGGCTACAGAAGAAGAAAGGGAGGGAATTAAGGTGTTGCAAGAGGAGCTGAGAAGCAGGCTAGCGGTTCTTAGAAGGGCAGAGCATCTTAGGAAAAAGAGGAGGAAGAAGGAATATGCTAGGACAGGTTTTTTCAAGGACCCTTTTAAATTTGTTAAAGGATTGTTCAGTCAGGAAAAGGGAGGGCAGCTTAAAGCAGAAAGGTTAGAGGTTGAAGATTATTTGAGAAACACATATTCAGATTTAGAGAAGAACAGGATAGTCGGTTTCCCACCCGATATCCCTCCATTAGGAGCAATAGAGCATGAGATGGACGTTAGGCCACCTAGGTGGAAGGAAGTTCAGGAGGTGGTCAGGCGTGCAAAGGCTTCCTCGGCCCCAGGGCCTAATGGAGTCCCCTACCGGGTTTACAAAAGTGCGCCTGATACACTTAAATTTTTGTGGAAACAGCTAAGAATAGTTTGGGAAAAACAAGTTATACCAAGAGCATGGCGTAGAGCAGGAGGTGTCCTCATTCCTAAGGAGAAGGAGTCTGTGGACATTAGCCAGTTCCGGATGATTTCCCTCTTGAATGTGGAGGGGAAGATTTTCTTCAGTGTAGTTGCACAGAGATTAGCTAGCTACTTAGAAAGGAATAGATTAATTGATACCATGGTGCAGAAGGCAGGAATACCAGGTTTTTCAGGGTGTTTAGAGCACACTAGCATGATCTGGCACCAGATTCAGGCAGCGAAGATTAACAAAAGGGACCTACATGTAGTATTCTTAGATCTGGCAAATGCGTTTGGTTCAGTACCCCACAGCCTAATTTGGAGTGCGTTTGATTACTTCAGAGTGCCACAGGTAGTTGTTAACTTAGTGAAAGCATACTTTCAGGATATTAGGTTGTGTCTAAGTACGGCAGATTTCACAACAGGTTGGCAGAGGCTAGAAATAGGCATCATGGCAGGGTGTACAATTTCTCCATTAGCATTTACTATGGCGATGGAAGTAATCATCAGGGCTTCTAAGTGGGTGGTAGGTGGGGAGAGACGGCAGAACGGGTTGCATCTTCCACCAGTTAGGGCTTACATGGATGACATGACACTGGTGACCACAACAATGCCATGTACAAAGAGGCTACTAGAGAAGGTAAATAAGAACCTGAAGTGGGCCAGCATGAAGATCAAGCCTAGTAAATCTAGAAGCATCTCGATATGTAGAGGGAAGTTAAGTGATAGGAAGTTTGTCATAGATGATGAGGACATCCCAACAATTAGGGAAAAGTCAGTGAAGAGTTTAGGTAGGTGGTACAATGTAGAGTTGAATGATAAGGAACAGGTGGTGACATTTAGAAAAGAGGTGGCTGAAGGATTGGCTAGAATAGATAAATCAGAGCTTCCAGGAAAATTGAAGTTGTGGTGTTTACAATTTGGACTATATCCTAGGTTAATGTGGCCATTGTCAGTTTATGAAATCCCAATATCTGTTGTGGAGAGAGTTGAAAGGTCGGTTAGCTCCTATATTAGGAAGTGGTTGGGCGCTCCTAGGTGCCTAAGTAGTGTTGCATTGTATGGAAAAGGGATACTTCAACTGCCAGTATCTAGTTTGACAGAGGAATTTAAATGTACTAAGGTCAGGACAGAGCTTTTGTTGTCTGGGAGTAAGGACGTAGTAGTTAGGAGTGTGGTTCCAAATCCAACCAAGGGGAGGAAGTGGAACCCAAGAACGGCAGTTCAGCAGGCAGAGGCAGCTCTTAGGCATGCGGAGATCGTAGGTAATGTTCAGTTTGGCCGGGGAGGCCTGGGGCTTGGCTCAGGCAAACCGGTTTGGAATACAGCAGGTCCCAAAGATAAAAGAAAGCTGGTTGTGGAACAGATACGTAGACAGGAGGAGATAGTAAGGGGTGCAAAGGTAGTGGCCCAGGCTAAACAGGGACAGTGGTTGAATTGGGAAAGTGTAGAGAAGAGGAAGCTCAGTTGGAGGGACCTGTGGAGTATGGAGGAGAATAGTATTAAATTCCTGGTAGGGGCTACATATGATGTGCTACCAACTCCCCAGAACCTAAAACTGTGGGTAAATGAGGACCCATCATGCCCATTGTGTTCAGGTACGGCAACCTTAAAGCATATTTTGTCAGGCTGTAAGGTTAGTTTGTCACAAGGCCGATATACATGGCGACATAACCAGGTGTTGAAATGTTTAGCTGCAGGAATCGAAGGGAAACGAAGAGAGGTCAATTCAGAAGGTTATAAAGATAGGAATTTAGCAATTCAGTTTGTCCGTGAGGGAGAGAAATACAGAAGGGATAAGTTAGTAAGGAGGCAGGGGTGTGGCCGCCTAGTAGGTGCTTGTGATTGGGAAATGCAGGTAGATTTAGGGGGAAAGCTTGTTGTTCCCCAGGAAATAGTTTGTACTAAGCAGAGGCCTGACATAGTGTTGTGGTCATTGAGTCAACGGATAGTTTATTTCATTGAACTGACAGTTCCCTTCGAAGACTCAGTGGAAGAAGCTTATGAAAGGAAAAAGCTTAGATATGCAGATTTAGGAGCAGAAGCTGAGCAGCGAGGATGGAAGACTAGGATTTGTCCAGTGGAAGTGGGGTGTAGGGGATTTATAGCAAGATCAGCTATCTCGCTCCTGGGGGAACTCGGAGTGCGGGGACAGAGTTTGAAGAAGACAGTGAAGGAAATGTCAGATGAAGCCATGAGAACCAGCAAGTTCATTTACTACAGAAGGAATAATGTTAGTTGGGGGCCAGCAGGGGGAACTACTAAGCAGGGCACATAACTCCTTGAGATCTGGTGGAGAGATCCACTTCCTGTCAGGAGGAAATTCAGGAAGAGGAAGGCTATTTAAGTGTGGGAGTGGCCTATTTGAATCCCTTTTGCTTGAGGCCATGCTGCAAGGTGAGTGTGTGTGCTGATCCTGTGAGTTCATTTATCTCCTCTAGCTTTAACTTATAGTGTAGTTATGTTATGTAGAGTGTGAATTAGAGTGTGAATTAGGGCTGTGAAAGCCATGTGTAAGCAAGGAGGAAGAGGAAGGTTATTTAAGTGTGGGTGGCCTAGTCGAATCCATTTGGTGGCCATTTTGAGGCCATGCGGCAGGGTGAGTGTGTTTGCTGATCCTGTGAGTTCATTTATCTCCTTTAACTTTAGCTTACACTGTAGTTATGTTATGTAGTGTGTGAATTAGAGTGAAGGTTATTTAAGTGTGGGAGTGGCCTAGTTGAATTCATTTTGTTTGAGGCCATGCAGCAGGTGGGGAGGTAGACTGTACTGCCTACCCCCGGCGGGGAGGGAGATAGCCTAACAAGGTTTCCTTCCCTGGGTCTACCTCCTGTGTGGTAGTATAGGTAAGGTAAAGCAGGTTGTGTGGTCATGTGTGGAGCAGTGAGACCTGGCATTAGGGGAGTGTCTCTGGGACGCCAGAGTTCACTGTCTAGCCTCCTGGAGGTGTCGTGGGACCAACTAGACGAAACACTGGTGAAAGGAGGTTCCCACCCGATGACCCCAAAGACATGTTAGTTATCACTGCTCATTGGTCTGTATAGTTAAGCCTTGCCATAATAGTGTATCATAGGGTTTAGGAGATTATTCACTGAGTGTTGATCCTTTTCTAGAGCACAAACTTCTTGTGTTTATTTGAATTCAGCCACCTCCTGGATGGTCTCCGGGGGGACAGGCCAGGACCGAGCCGGCCCTCCTGACCAGCTTGTTGAGTCTTCTCCTGTCCCTCTCTGTGCTTGCACAGCTCCAGCAGACCACTGCGTAGAAGATGAGAGTGTCATGAAAAGTCCTTTGCAGAGAAACAGCAGGGCGCTGCAGAAGGGTGTGTGTGGTTTCCCGTCCCTCTCCTCCAGTTGGGCTGTAGCACTACATTGCTTGTGGCGCAGGGTGCAGGTGGCCTGCAGGTGGCCTGCAGGAGGTGGAGCAGGCAGTGCTTAGGGTGAGGTGGCTGTTGGTTTTGGAGGAGGACGTGCGGTGAAAGCGTTTGATGTGAAGGCGCCCTCTCATGCAAAGCACAATGGCGAGGCGGCGGGCGAGCGGGGATCGAACCGCCCTTTGCCGAGTCGAAAAGCAGGTGCGCGTGCGCAGTACAGATTAGTGCTGTGGTCAGGAGCGTTAACCGCTCGGCCACGGCGGACAATTGGCTCCGCGCACCTGAAAAAACGGGTATTGCCCCAATTCCCGAACAAGCCAACTGATCATGCTATTGATGGGGGGGCTCTCATGATTGTCAAGGCAGCTTGCAAGGAAACCAAATGCCAATCAAAACATGTGGTAAGCTGAGATGCAATGGCCGTGACAATGTGGAGGCTTGAAACAGACAACAGGGCATTTGCACTTTCACTCATTATGCCAAAGTGCTGATAGCACACAGTGTAAAAATACTCCACTACAAGTGGCCTCAAAGCCGCATGCAGGCCTATTATCAGCAGATTGGAGGCTATATACGTGTATGTAGCATATGGCTTTTTTTTTTTTTTTTTTTTTCTGTCTCTCGGTGCCCTCTGGTGTATGCCAGTTCTTTCTTTCTTCCTCTGTCTCTGCTGCACTCCTCTTGTCTTACAGAATGCAAATTGAAGCCTACCTGTATAACCCACTTGTTGATGTTGTTACAGAAGGTAAATAAATCACATCAAATCAATTAGTTCTCAGGTTGAAGCCAAATAAAGTGACTGATAACTGATGAGTTTATGAAGTGACACTGTTATGCAAAATTGATATTGCAGTTCTCAAGGAACTGTGGTGCTTCATATCATATCATGTCATATCATATCATGGGTAGTGTGACATGTGTGGTTGGGCTGCTGCTGCTGCTGCTGCCAGATGTCTCCTACTGCTGCTCTTATCATTAGTCACACTTCTACTCTTATTATACACATATGATTATTGTCACTTATATGTATACTATCAGATATTAATATATACTTTCAACATATTGTACCACAATGGCCAGAATTATAACTATAATATTATTATTACTTTCATTAATGTTGCCATAAGCTATAGTGTCATTACCGTCTGTCCTGCATCTGTCTCTGTCTCTCTTTCTGTCTCATTGTGTCATATGGATTACCGTTAATGTATTATGCTGATCTGTTCTGTACGACTTCTATTGCACGTCTGTCCGTCCTGGAAGAGGGATCCCTCCTCAGTTGCTCTTCCTGAGGTGTCTACCCTTTTTTTTCTCCCATTAAAGGGTTTTTTGGGGGGAGTTTTTTCTTATCCGCTGTAAGGGTCCTAAGGACAGAGGGATGTCGTATGCTGTAAAGCCCTGTGAGGCAAATTCTGATTTTTGATATTGGGCTTTATAAATAAAATTGATTGATTGATTAAAGGCTATCAACATCCAAAACAGCACAAACTTGACATGTATTATTATCATTATCATTATGATGATGATGATGATGATGATTATCATTATTATTATTAACAATAATAAATAATAATAATAAGAATAAATAGTAACAATAATAATAATTTTTTTATTTTTAGTAACTGGCTTGCAAACCTCAATAATGGAAAAAAAAATATGACAAAAATACAGGCAATTAATTTTACTGCTTATTATTTGGTGTGTGTTTGCTCTGCTGGGGAGGCAGGAGAAAATGCATGATTCAGCTGGATTTTAGTAAAAACTTCAGTTTCTATCCCATAACTCTGGGATGCATGACTAATATCATCAAATTCATGTTTATAAGTTGCCACGAGGATGTGATGAAGAAATATGGAATTTATGGTTTTACATTTAGCTATATTTTCATATAGGGATTTGACATTGTGTATTTTGAGCCCATGTAGCCTACACACACACACACACACACACACACACACACACACACACACACACACACACACACACACACATATTGCAACATTGTTACACAGACCACACTGCCACATCCTTATGAGCAGAGCAAGAGCATTTTTGATGGGCTGTGCACTTGCCCTCCTCCCCGCCGTCAGGGGCCTATAGTGTGTGACGTGGCAAAAGCAGGAATTGCATTGAAAAGACAGCAGGGCCCTTGTTGTGTAAAATGGCTTGATGTGGTGTTTTTATTTATTTGTTTCCCAGTTGGCAGAGATAGAAAAAAAAGACAATAAGTTTATTAGAGAAAAGACAAGAAATAAGTTGAGCAGAGAAAAGACAAGAAGTTCAGTGCTCCACGGACCTGCGTGCTACCAGTTTCCCTGGTTACAGCAGCCCCATTTCAACACAAACATACACACTCATCGCGGGGTATTTATAGGTGTCACATCTCCTGGACATCTCACTCAGGGTGTTCAACTTTTTCCTCTGGCTATTTCCACGCGTCACGCACTCTGCCCCTTTTATTGACTTGCCACACAGTGTTTTCACAATTGAAATTGCTGTAGTTTTGACAATATTGGCTTTCAATTGCTTGATTTGAGGCTGGCGCTAGGAATTCTGGGTAAATTCTCATAATAAGTTGTAGAATACGTGTATTAAGAAGCGCTATATTCATAAAATATGAACTTTTATCAATTACATGCTTGACTGGAGGTGGGCAGTGGCAGAAACCAGCTGTTGTCTAGCCACAGCTTCCACCTTAGCGCTGTTGAGTTGTTTTATCTGCTAGAAACACGAGCCATGCCATTATTGTATGGCTTTGTTATGTTTTTAATCAGTCCACTCCTGTCATGGAATCCAAATGTCATCCACGCTGCGCAAGGTGGCAGAGGGAAATGAGCTGCAGTACCATTTTCAACCACATGATGGAGTCAATGGACTGGTGGCGCTCTTTGAACATTTAGGCTGCTGCTGGCAATAAAGACAGTCAAGCGTCTAAGTGTAGAAAAAGTTCCCGCTGTGTGAGTAAATCCACTTGAGCAGGACACATGTCGGGGAATGTAAGGAAAAAAAAAAATGAATGTCATTAGGTAAGATCCGATGGCCGTGACAGTGTTGAAACAGACAAGAGGGCATTAATTATTATGTGCGCTTTGACTTATTAAGGACTATATTTTTGAAATTCACATGCATGTCACAGCAGCTCAAAGCACAGACAGAAAAAGGAGGGTGACAATGTTACTTGAATAAGAAAATTAAAGGTTAAAAAATATAAAATATGTAAACAGTATAGGCTATATATGTGTATACATATATATATATATTATCATTATTATTATTATTTATTTATTTATTTTTTTCAAATTTATATATATGTATTTAAAAAAGTAAGGCACTAAATTGAATTACTGTACACACAAGACTATTTCCAATATATACACAGTATAATAAAGATATGGGATATTGCACAGGGTCTTAGCAGCGATGGTTTAAAACAGTGTTATGCAGCAGACATGACAATGCTACATTACATCAGATGCTGATGGTAAAGAGGCTGACAGCTGTTGGGATAAATGGTGGCGCTCCGTCTTGCACTTTGGGTGCAGCAGTCTGCTTCTGAATGAGCTGCTCAGTGCGCAGACAGTCTCATGTAGGGGGTGAGAGGTGTTGTCCGTGATGGATATCAGCTTGGCTAACATCCTCCTCTCTCAGCCCAGCTAGTGACTGCTGTGAACAGGGCAGCTGACAACAAGGGAAAGACCATGTGACCGCTTGGAAAGACAGCTGACAGGAGGGAAAAGACCCCATAGGTGCTGGCATGGGTTAGCAACCCATGGTAGCAGTGGTGAGGCCTAGCAGCCCTACTACAACCAAAATTAGCTACAGCCAACATAAGGAAAATACCCCAAGAGTCAGCGAGAGCAGGGGTGGAAGATGACTCACAGGTGGATTACATGGTAACAGACATTGGAACGGACACGACTATGACTTGGATCTGTAACTCAGTGAAGGATAGGGGCACGGACTTATCCTCCAGGGCTAGAATTAGCAGCACTCAGGGCAAGGCGAGCGCATCTGTAGAGGATAAAAGTAGCACAGTTGAGAACAAGATGCTTCAGGTTTGTCCTTGTGGCTGGCAGAAAGTAACATCAGTGAAAGGCCTCAGAACTCATCAGGGAAAGAAGAAGTGTGTGGCAAAGAAGGGGCAGAGTAGCCGCATTGATCAGTACTTCCTAAAGTCAGTCGAGTCAGTCGGATGAAATCCAGCGGCAGGTAGAAAACCACAGTTCGCAGGATATCAGTAACGTCACTGAGGAGGAGGAGGGGGTATTAAGAGAGGATGCAGGTGACACTGAGGCCAGTACGCCAGTCAGAGAGAGAACCATGGAGCAAAAGGTTAGAATTAGATGGCCTAGAGCAAATGACAGGAAAGAATGGGAGATAGTTAATAGAGATTTATCAGTAATCTTGAGTAGGCTTAGAGGAAATGCAATAGAAAGGTTAGAAAAGATGGGAGATATAATGTATTCATATGGTGTAGAGAGGTTTGGGGTGCATGAGAAAGAGGAGTGGGAGGGTACAGGCAGGTAAATCTAGGCGGCAAAGAGAAATAGAGAAGTTAGTCAAGGAAAGGAGACAGTTAAGAAAGCAGTGGAAAAAGGCTACAGAAGAAGAAAGGGAGGGAATTAAGGTGTTGCAAGAGGAGCTGAGAAGCAGGCTAGCGGTTCTTAGAAGGGCAGAGCATCTTAGGAAAAAGAGGAGGAAGAAGGAATATGCTAGGACAGGTTTTTTCAAGGACCCTTTTAAATTTGTTAAAGGATTGTTCAGTCAGGAAAAGGGAGGGCAGCTTAAAGCAGAAAGGTTAGAGGTTGAAGATTATTTGAGAAACACATATTCAGATTTAGAGAAGAACAGGATAGTCGGTTTCCCACCCGATATCCCTCCATTAGGAGCAATAGAGCATGAGATGGACGTTAGGCCACCTAGGTGGAAGGAAGTTCAGGAGGTGGTCAGGCGTGCAAAGGCTTCCTCGGCCCCAGGGGGCCTAATGGAGTCCCCTACCGGGTTTACAAAAGTGCGCCTGATACACTTAAATTTTTGTGGAAACAGCTAAGAATAGTTTGGGAAAAACAAGTTATACCAAGAGCATGGCGTAGAGCAGGAGGTGTCCTCATTCCTAAGGAGAAGGAGTCTGTGGACATTAGCCAGTTTCCGGATGATTTCCCTCTTGAATGTGAGGGGAAGATTTTCTTCAGTAGTTGCACAGAGATTAGCTAGCTACTTAGAAAGGAATAGATTAATTGATACCATGGTGCAGAAGGCAGGAATACCAGGTTTTTCAGGGTGTTTAGAGCACACTAGCATGATCTGGCACCCATTCAGGCAGCGAAGATTTAACAAAAGGGACCTACATGTAGTATTCTTAGATCTGGCAAATGCGTTTGGTTCAGTACCCCACAGCCTAATTTGGAGTGCGTTTGATTACTTCAGAGTGCCACAGGTAGTTGTTAACTTAGTGAAAGCATACTTTCAGGATATTAGGTTGTGTCTAAGTACGGCAGATTTCACAACAGGTTGGCATAGGCTAGAAATAAGGCATCATGGCAGGTACAATTTCTCCATTAGCATTTACTATGGCGATGGAAGTAATCATCAGGGCTTCTAAGTGGGTGGTAGGTGGGGAGAGACGCAGAACGGTTGCATCTCCACCAGTTAGGGCTTACATGATGACATGACACTGGTGACCACAACAATGCCATGTACAAGAGGCTACTAGAGAAGGTAAATAAGAACCTGAAGTGGGCCAGCATGAAGATCAAGCCTAGTAAATCTAGAAGCATCTCGATATGTAGAGGGAATTAAGTGATAGGAAGTTTGTCATAGATGATGAGGACATCCCAACAATTAGGGAAAAGTCAGTGAAGAGTTTAGGTAGGTGGTACAATGTAGTTGAATGATAAGGAACAGGTGGTGACATTTAGAAAAGAGGTGGCTGAAGGATTGGCTAGAATAGATAAATCAAGCTTCCAGGAAAATTGAAGTTGTGGTGTTACAATTTGGACTATATCCTAGGTTAATGTGGCCATTGTCAGTTTATGAAATCCCAATATCTGTTGTGGAGAGAGTTGAAAGGTCGGGTTAGCTCCTATATAGGAAGTGGTTGGGCGCTCCTAGGTGCCTAAGTAGTGTTGCATTGTATGGAAAAGGGATACTTCAACTGCCAGTATCTAGTTTGACAGAGGAATTTAAATGTACTAAGGTCAGGACAGAGCTTTTGTTGTCTGGGAGTAAGGACGTAGTAGTTAGGAGTGTGGTTCCAAATCCAACCAAGGGGAGGAAGTGGAACCCAAGAACGGCAGTTCAGCAGGCAGAGGCAGCTCTTAGGCATGCGGAGATCGTAGGTAATGTTCAGTTTGGCCGGGGGAGGCCTGGGGCTTGGCTCAGGCAAACCGTTTGGAATACAGCAGGTCCCAAAGATAAAAGAAAGCTGGTTGTGGAACAGATACGTAGACAGGAGGAGATAGTAAGGGGTGCAAAGGTAGTGGCCCCAGGCTAAACAGGGACAGTGGTTGAATTGGGAAAGTGTAGAGAAGAAGCTCAGTTGGAGGACCTGTGGAGTATGGAGGAGAATAGTATTAAATTCCTGGTAGGGCTACATATGATGTGCTACCAACTCCCCAGAACCTAAAACTGTGGGTAAATGAGGACCCATCATGCCCATTGTGTTCAGGTACGGCAACCTTAAAGCATATTTTTCAGGCTGTAAGGTTAGTTTGTCACAAGGCCGATATACATGGCGACATAACCAGGTGTTGAAATGTTTAGGCTGCAGGAATCGAAGGGAAACGAAGAGAGTCAATTCAGAAGGTTATAAGATAGGAATTTAGCAATTCAGTTTGTCCGTGAGGGAGAGAAATACAGAAGGGATAAGTTAGTAAGGAGGCAGGGGTGTGGCCGCCTAGTAGTGCTTGTGATTGGGATGCAGGTAGATTTAGGGGGAAAGCTTGTTGTTCCCCAGGAAATAGTTTGTACTAAGCAGAGGCCTGACATAGTGTTTGGTTCATTGAGTCAACGGATAGTTTATTTCATTGAACTGACAGTTCCCTTCGAAGACTCAGTGGAAGAAGCTTATGAAAGGAAAAAGCTTATATGCAGATTTAGGAGCAGAAGCTGAGCAGCGAGGATGGAAGACTAGGATTTGTCCAGTGGAAGTGGGGTGTAGGGGATTATAGCAAGATCAGCTATCTCGCTCCTGGGGGAACTCGGAGGAGCGGGGACAGAGTTTGAAGAAGACAGTGAAGGAAATGTCAGATGAAGCCATGAGAACCAGCAAGTTCATTTACTACAGAAGGAATAATGTTAGTTGGGGGCCAGCAGGGGGAACTACTAAGCAGGGCACATAACTCCTTGAGATCTGGTGGAGAGATCCACTTCCTGTCAGGAGGAAATTCAGGAAGAGGAAGGCTATTTAAGTGTGGGAGTGGCCTATTTGAATCCCTTTTGCTTGAGGCCATGCTGCAAGGTGAGTGTGTGTGCTGATCCTGTGAGTTCATTTATCTCCTCTAGCTTTAACTTATAGTGTAGTTATGTTATGTAGAGTGTGAATTAGGGCTGTGAAAGCCATGTGTAAGCAAGGAGGAAGAGGAAGGTTATTTAAGTGTGGGTGTGGCCTAGTCGAATCCATTTGGTGGCCATTTTGAGGCCATGCGGCAGGGTGAGTGTGTTTGCTGATCCTGTGAGTTCATTTATCTCCTTTAACTTTAGCTTACACTGTAGTTATGTTATGTAGTGTGTGAATTAGAGTGAAGGTTATTTAAGTGTGGGAGTGGCCTAGTTGAATTCATTTTGTTTGAGGCCATGCAGCAGGTGGGGGTAGACTGTACTGCCTACCCCGGCGGGGGAGGGAGATAGCCTAACAAGGTTTCCTTCCCTGGGTCTACCTCCTGTGTGGTAGTATAGTAAGGTAAAGGAGTTGTGTGGTCAGTGTGTGGAGCAGTGAGACCTGGCATTAGGGGAGTGTCTCTGGGACGCCAGAGTTCACTGTCTAGCCTCCTGGAGGTGTCGTGGGACCAACTAGACGAAACACTGGTGAAAGGAGGTTCCCACCCGATGACCCCAAAGACATGTTAGTTATCACTGCTCATTGGTCTGTATAGTTAAGCCTTGCCATAATAGTGTATCATAGGGTTTAGGAGATTATTCACTGAGTGTTGATCCTTTTCTAGAGCACAAACTCTTGTGTTTATTTGAATTCAGCCACCTCCTGGATGGTCTCCGGGGGGACAGGCCAGGACCGAGCCGGCCCCTCCTGACCAGCTTGTTGAGTCTTCTCCTGTCCCTCTCTGTGCTTGCACAGCTCCAGCAGACCACTGCTAGAAGATGAGTGTCATGAAAAGTCCTTTGCAGAGAAACAGCAGGGCGCTGCAGAAGGGTGGTGTGGTTTCCCGTCCCTCTCCTCCAGTTGGGCTGTAGCACTACATTGCTTGTGGCGCAGGGTGCAGGTGGCCTGCAGGTGGCCTGCAGGAGGTGGAGCAGGCAGTGCTTAGGGTGAGGTGGCTGTTGGTTTTGGAGGAGGACGTGCGGTGAAGCGTTTGATGTGAAGGCGCCCTCTCATGCAAAGCACAATGGCGAGGCGGCGGGCGAGCGGGGATCGAACCGCCCTTTGCCGAGTCGAAAAGCAGGTGCGCGTGCGCAGTACAGATTAGTGCTGTGGTCAGGAGCGTTAACCGCTCGGCCACGGCGGACAATTGGCTCCGCGCGCCTGAAAAAAACGGTATTGCCCCAATTCCCGAACAAGCCAACTGATCATGCTATTGATGGGGGGCTCTCATGATTGTCAAGGCAGCTTGCAAGGAAACCAAATGCCAATCAAAACATGTGGTAAGCTGAGATGCAATGGCCGTGACAATGGAGGCTTGAAACAGACAACAGGGCATTTGCACTTTCACTCATTATGCCAAAGTGCTGATAGCACACAGTGTAAAAATACTCCACTACAAGTGGCCTCAAAGCCGCATGCAGGCCTATTATCAGCATTGGAGGCTATATACGTGTATGTAGCATATGGCTTTTTTTTTTTTTTTTTTTCTGTCTCTCGGTGCCCTCTGGTGTATGCCAGTTCTTTCTTTCTTCCTCTGTCTCTGCTGCACTCCTCTTGTCTTACAGAATGCAAATTGAAGCCTACCTGTATAACCCACTTGTTGATGTTGTTACAGAAGGTAAATAAATCACATCAAATCAATTAGTTCTCAGGTTGAAGCCAAATAAAGTGACTGATAACTGATGAGTTTTATGAAGTGACACTGTTATGCAAAATTGATATTGCAGTTCTCAAGGAACTGTGGTGCTTCATATCATATCATGTCATATCATATATGGGTAGTGTGACATGTGTGGTTGGGCTGCTGCTGCTGCTGCTGCCAGATGTCTCCTACTGCTGCTTTTCATTAGTCACACTTCTACTCTTATTATACACATATGATTATTGTCACTTATATGTATACTCAGATATTAATATATACTTTCAACATATTGTACCACAATGGCCAGAATTATAACTATAATATTATTATTACTTTCATTAATGTTGCCGTAAGCTATAGTGTCATTACCGTCTGTCCTGCATCTGTCTCTGTCTCTCTTTCTGTCTCATTGTGTCATATGGATTACCGTTAATGTATTATGCTGATCTGTTCTGTACGACTTCTATTGCACGTCTGTCCGTCCTGGAAGAGGGATTCCTCCTCAGTTGCTCTTCCTGAGGTGTCTACCCTTTTTTTTCTCCCATTAAAGGGTTTTTTGGGGGGAGTTTTTTTCTTATCCGCTGTAAGGGTCCTAAGGACAGAGGGATGTCGTATGCTGTAAAGCCCTGTGAGGCAAATTCTGATTTTTGATATTGGGCTTTATAAATAAATTGATTGATTGATTAAAGGCTATCAACATCCAAAACAGCACAAACTTGACATGTATTATTATCATTATCATTGATGATGATGATGATGATGATGATTATCATTATTATTATTAACAATAATAATAATAATAATAAAGAATAATAGTAACAATAATAATAATTTTTTATTTTTAGTAACTGGCTTGCAAACCTCAATAATGGAAAAAAAAATATGACAAAAATACAGGCAATTAATTTTACTGCTTATTATTTGGTGTGTTTTTGCTCTGCTGGAGGCAGGAGAAAATGCATGATTCAGCTGGATTTTAGTAAAAAACTTCAGTTTCTATCCCATAACTCTGGATGCATGACTAATATCATCAAATTCATGTTTATAAAGTTGCCACGAGGATGTGATGAAGAAATATGGAATTTATGGTTTTACATTTAGCTATATTTTCATATAGGGATTTGACATTGTGTATTTTGAGCCCATGTAGCCTACACACACACACACACACACACACACACACACACACACATATTGCAACATTGTTACACAGACCACACTGCCACATCCTTATGAGCAGAGCAAGAGCATTTTTGATGGGCTGTGCACTTGCCCTCCTCCCCGCCGTCAGGGGCCTATAGTGTGTGACGTGGCAAAAGCAGGAATTGCATTGAAAAGACAGCAGGGCCCTTGTTGTGTAAAATGGCTTGATGTGGTGTTTTTATTTATTTGTTTCCCAGTTGGCAGAGATAGAAAAAAAAAGACAATAAGTTTATTAGAGAAAAAGACAAGAAATAAGTTGAGCAGAGAAAAGACAAGAAGTTCAGTGCCTCCACGGACCTGCGTGCTACCAGTTTCCCTGGTTACAGCAGCCCCATTTCAACACAAACATACACACTCATCGCGGGGTATTTATAGGTGTCACATCTCCTGGACATCTCACTCAGGGTGTTCAACTTTTTCCTCTGGCTATTTCCACGCGTCACGCACTCTGCCCCTTTTATTGACTTGCCACACAGTGTTTTCACAATTGAAATTGCTGTAGTTTTGACAATATTGGCTTCAATTGCTTGATTTGAGGCTGGCGCTAGGAATTCTGGTAAATTCTCAAATAAGTTGTAGAATACGTGTATTAAGAAGCGCTATATTCATAAAATATGAACTTTTATCAATTACATGCTTGACTGGTGGTGCAGTGCAGAAACCAGCTGTTGTCTAGCCACAGCTTCCACCTTAGCGCTGTTGAGTTGTTTATCTGCTAGAAACACGAGCCATGCCATTATTGTATGGCTTTGTTATGTTTTTAATCAGTCCACTCCTGTCATGGAATCCAAATGTCATCCACGCTGCGCAAGGTGGCAGAGGGAAATGAGCTGCAGTACCATTTTCAACCACATGATGTCAATGGACTGGTGGCGCTCTTTGAACATTTAGGCTGCTGCTGGCAATAAAGACAGTCAAGCGTCTAAGTGTAGAAAAAGTTCCCGCTGTGTGAGTAAATCCACTTGAGCAGGACACATGTCGGGGAATGTAAGGAAAAAAAAAAATGTCATTATGTCATTAGTAAGATCCGATGGCCGTGACAGTGTTGAAACAGACAAGGGCATTAATTATTATGTGCGCTTTGACTTATTAAGGACTATATTTTTGAAATTCACATGCATGTCACAGCAGCTCAAAGCACAGACAGAAAAAGGAGGGTGACAATGTTACTTGAATAAGAAAATTAAAGGTTAAAAAATATAAAATATATGTAAACAGTATAGGCTATATATGTATACATATATATATATATTATCATTTTATTATTATTTATATTTATTTATTTTTTTCAAATTTATATATATGTATTTAAAAAAGTAAGGCACTAAATTGAATTACTGTACACACAAGACTATTTCCAATATATACACAGTATAATAAAGATATGGGATATTGCACAGGGTCTTAGCAGCGATGGTTTAAAACAGTGTTATGCAGCAGACATGACAATGCTACATTACATCAGATGCTGATGGTAAAGAGGCTGACAGCTGTTGGGATAAATGGTGGCGCTCCGTCTTGCACTTTGGGTGCAGCAGTCTGCTTCTGAATGAGCTGCTCAGTGCGCAGACAGTCTCATGTAGGGGTGAGAGGTGTTGTCCGTGATGGATATCACTTGGCTAACATCCTCCTCTCTCAGCCAGCTAGTGACTGCTGTGAACAGGGCAGCTGACAACAAGGGAAAGACCATGTGACCGCTTGGAAAGACAGCTGACAGGAGGAAAAGACCCCATAGGTGCTGGCATGGGTTAGCAACCCATGGTAGCAGTGGTGAGGCCTAGCAGCCCTACTACAACCAAAATTAGCTACAGCCAACATAAGGAAAATACCCCAAGAGTCAGCGAGAGCAGGGGTGGAAGATGACTCACAGGTGGATTACATGGTAACAGACATTGGAACGGACACGACTATGACTTGGATCTGTAACTCAGTGAAGGATAGGGCACGGACTTATCCTCCAGGGCTAGAATTAGCAGCACTCAGGGCAAGGCGAGCGCATCTAGAGGATAAAAGTAGCACAGTTGAGAACAAGATGCTTCAGGTTGTCCTTGTGGCTGGCAGAAAGTAACATCAGTGAAAGGCCTCAGAACTCATCAGGGAAAGAAGAAGTGTGTGGCAAAGAAGGGGCAGAGTAGCCGCATTGATCAGTACTTCCTAAGAAGTCAGTCGAGTCAGTCGGATGAAATCCAGCGGCAGGTAGAAACCACAGTTCGCAGGATATCAGTAACGCTGTCACTGAGGAGGAGGAGGAGGGGGTATTAGAGAGATGCAGGTGACACTGAGGCCAGTACGCCAGTCAGAGAGAGAACCATGGAGCAAAAGGTTAGAATTAGATGGCCTAGAGCAAATGACAGGAAAGAATGGGAGATAGTTAATAGAGATTTATCAGTAATCTTGAGTAGGCTTAGAGGAAATGCAATAGAAAGGTTAGAAAAGATGGGAGATATAATGTATTCATATGGTGTAGAGAGGTTTGGGGTGCATGAGAGAAAGAGGAGTGGGAGGGTACAGGCAGGTAAATCTAGGCGGCAAAGAGAAATAGAGAAGTTAGTCAAGGAAAGGAGACAGTTAAGAAAGCAGTGGAAAAAGGCTACAGAAGAAGAAAGGGAGGGAATTAAGGTGTTGCAAGAGGAGCTGAGAAGCAGGCTAGCGGTTCTTAGAAGGGCAGAGCATCTTAGGAAAAAAGAGGAGGAAGAAGGAATATGCTAGGACAGGTTTTTTCAAGGACCCTTTTAAATTTGTTAAAGGATTGTTCAGTCAGGAAAAGGGAGGCAGCTTAAAGCAAAAGGTTAGAGGTTGAAGATTATTTGAGAACACATATTCAGATTTAGAGAAGAACAGGATAGTCGGTTTCCCACCCGATATCCCTCCATTAGGAGCAATAGAGCATGAGATGGACGTTAGGCCACCTAGGTGGAAGGAAGTTCAGGAGGTGGTCAGGCGTGCAAAGGCTTCCTCGGCCCAGGGCCTAATGGAGTCCCCTACCGGGTTTACAAAAGTGCGCCTGATACACTTAAATTTTTGTGGAAACAGCTAAGAATAGTTGGGAAAAACAAGTTATACCAAAGCATGGCGTAGAGCAGGAGGTGTCCTCATTCCTAAGGAGAAGGAGTCTGTGGACATTAGCCAGTTCCGGATGATTTCCCTCTTGAATGTGGAGGGGAAGATTTTCTTCAGTGTAGTTGCACAGAGATTAGCTAGCTACTTAGAAAGGAATAGATTAATTGATACCATGGTGCAGAAGGCAGGAATACCAGGTTTTTCAGGGTGTTTAGAGCACACTAGCATGATCTGGCACCAGATTCAGGCAGCGAAGATTAACAAAAGGGACCTACATGTAGTATTCTTAGATCTGGCAAATGCGTTTGGTTCAGTACCCCACAGCCTAATTTGGAGTGCGTTTGATTACTTCAGAGTGCCACAGGTAGTTGTTAACTTAGTGAAAGCATACTTTCAGGATATTAGGTTGTGTCTAGTACGGCAGATTTCACACAGGTTGGGAGGCTAGAAATAGGGCATCATGGCAGGGTGTACAATTTCTCCATTAGCATTTACTATGGCGATGGAAGTAATCATCAGGGCTTCTAAGTGGGTGGTAGGTGGGGAGAGACGGCAGAACGGGTTGCATCTTCCACCATTAGGGCTTACATGGATGACATGACACTGGTGACCACAACAATGCCATGTACAAAGAGGCTACTAGAGAAGGTAAATAAGAACCTGAAGTGGGCCAGCATGAAGATCAAGCCTAGTAAATCTAGAAGCATCTCGATATGTAGAGGGAAGTTAAGTGATAGGAAGTTTGTCATAGATGAGGACATCCCAACAATTAGGAAAAGTCAGTGAAGAGTTTAGGTAGGTGGTACAATGTAGAGTTGAATGATAAGGAACAGGTGGTGACATTTAGAAAAGAGGTGGCTGAAGGATTGGCTAGAATAGATAAATCAGAGCTTCCAGGAAAATTGAAGTTGTGGTGTTTACAATTTGGACTATATCCTAGGTTAATGTGGCCATTGTCAGTTTATGAAATCCCAATATCTGTTGTGGAGAGAGTTGAAAGGTCGGTTAGCTCCTATATTAGGAAGTGGTTGGGCGCTCCTAGGTGCCTAAGTAGTGTTGCATTGTATGGAAAAGGGATACTTCAACTGCCAGTATCTAGTTTGACAGAGGAATTTAAATGTACTAAGGTCAGGACAGAGCTTTTGTTGTCTGGGAGTAAGGACGTAGTAGTTAGGAGTGTGGTTCCAAATCCAACCAAGGGGAGGAAGTGGAACCCAAGAACGGCAGTTCAGCAGGCAGAGGCAGCTCTTAGGCATGCGGAGATCGTAGGTAATGTTCAGTTTGGCCGGGGAGGCCTGGGGCTTGGCTCAGGCAAACCGGTTTTGGAATACAGCAGGTCCCAAAGATAAAAGAAAGCTGGTTGTGGAACAGATACGTAGACAGGAGGAGATAGTAAGGGGTGCAAAGGTAGTGGCCCAGGCTAAACAGGGACAGTGGTTGAATTGGGAAAGTGTAGAGAAGAGGAAGCTCAGTTGGAGGGACCTGTGGAGTATGGAGGAGAATAGTATTAAATTCCTGGTAGGGGCTACATATGATGTGCTACCAACTCCCCAGAACCTAAAACTGTGGGTAAATGAGGACCCATCATGCCCATTGTGTTCAGGTACGGCAACCTTAAAGCATATTTTGTCAGGCTGTAAGGTTAGTTTGTCACAAGGCCGATATACATGGCGACATAACCAGGTGTTGAAATGTTTAGCTGCAGGAATCGAAGGGAAACGAAGAGAGGTCAATTCAGAAGGTTATAAAGATAGGAATTTAGCAATTCAGTTTGTCCGTGAGGGAGAGAAATACAGAAGGATAAGTTAGTAGTAAGGAGGCAGGGGTGTGGCCGCCTAGTAGGTGCTTGTGATTGGGAAATGCAGGTAGATTTAGGGGGAAAGCTTGTTGTTCCCCAGGAAATAGTTTGTACTAAGCAGAGGCCTGACATAGTGTTGTGGTCATTGAGTCAACGGATAGTTTATTTCATTGAACTGACAGTTCCCTTCGAAGACTCAGTGGAAGAAGCTTATGAAAGGAAAAAGCTTAGATATGCAGATTTAGGAGCAGAAGCTGAGCAGCGAGGATGGAAGACTAGGATTTGTCCAGTGGAAGTGGGTGTAGGGGATTTATAGCAAGATCAGCTATCTCGCTCCTGGGGGAACTCGGAGTGCGGGGACAGAGTTTGAAGAAGACAGTGAAGGAAATGTCAGATGAAGCCATGAGAACCAGCAAGTTCATTTACTACAGAAGGAATAATGTTAGTTGGGGGCCAGCAGGGGGAACTACTAAGCAGGGCACATAACTCCTTGAGATCTGGTGGAGATCCACTTCCTGTCAGGAGGAAATTCAGGAAGAGGAAGGCTATTTAAGTGTGGGAGTGGCCTATTTGAATCCCTTTTGCTTGAGGCCATGCTGCAAGGTGAGTGTGTGTGCTGATCCTGTGAGTTCATTTATCTCCTCTAGCTTTAACTTATAGTGTAGTTATGTTTGAGTGTGAATTTAGGGCTGTGAAAGCCATGTGTAAGCAAGGAGGAAGAGGAAGGTTATTTAAGTGTGGGTGTGGCCTAGTCGAATCCATTTGGTGGCCATTTTGAGGCCATGCGGCAGGGTGAGTGTGTTTGCTGATCCTGTGAGTTCATTTATCTCCTTTAACTTTAGCTTACACTGTAAGTTATGTTATGTAGTGTGTGAATTAGAGTGAAGGTTATTTAAGTGTGGGAGTGGCCTAGTTGAATTCATTTTGTTTGAGGCCATGCAGCAGGTGGGGAGGTAGACTGTACTGCCTACCCCGGCGGGGGAGGGAGATAGCCTAACAAGGTTTCCTTCCCTGGGTCTACCTCCTGTGTGGTGGTATAGGTAAGGTAAAGGAGGTTGTGTGGTCAGTGTGTGGAGCAGTGAGAGACCTGGCATTAGGGGAGTGTCTCTGGGACGCCAGAGTTCACTGTCTAGCCTCCTGGAGGTGTCGTGGGACCAACTAGACGAAACACTGGTGAAAGGAGGTTCCCACCCGATGACCCCAAAGACATGTTAGTTATCACTGCTCATTGGTCTGTATAGTTAAGCCTTGCCATAATAGTGTATCATAGGGTTTAGGAGATTATTCACTGAGTGTTGATCCTTTTCTAGAGCACAAACTTCTTGTGTTTATTTGAATTCAGCCACCTCCTGGATGGTCTCCGGGGACAGGCCAGGACCGAGCCCCCCTCCTGACCAGCTTGTTGAGTCTTCTCCTGTCCCTCTCTGTGCTTGCACAGCTCCAGCAGACCACTGCGTAGAAGATGAGAGTGTCATGAAAAGTCCTTTGCAGAAAACAGCAGGGCGCTGCAGAAGGGTGTGTGGTTTCCCGTCCCTCTCCTCCAGTTGGGCTGTAGCACTACATTGCTTGTGGCGCAGGGTGCAGGTGGCCTGCAGGTGGCCTGCAGGAGGTGGAGCAGGCAGTGCTATAGGGTGAGGGGCTGTTGGTTTTGGAGGAGGACGTGCGGTGAAAGCGTTTGATGTGAAGGCGCCCTCTCATGCAAAGCACAATGGCGAGGCGGCGGGCGAGCGGGGATCGAACCGCCCTTTGCCGAGTCGAAAAGCAGGTGCGCGTGCGCAGTACAGATTAGTGCTGTGGTCAGGAGCGTTAAACCGCTCGGCCACGGCGGACAATTGGCTCCGCGCGCCTGAAAAAACGGGTATTGCCCCAATTCCCGAACAAGCCAACTGATCATGCTATTGATGGGGGGGCTCTCATGATTGTCAAGGCAGCTTGCAAGGAAACCAAATGCCAATCAAAACATGTGTAAGCTGAGATGCAATGGCCGTGACAATGTGGAGGCTTGAAACAGACAACAGGGCATTTGCACTTTCACTCATTATGCCAAAGTGCTGATAGCACACAGTGTAAAAATACTCCACTACAAGTGGCCTCAAAGCCGCATGCAGGCCTATTATCAGCAGATTGGAGGCTATATACGTGTATGTAGCATATGGCTTTTTTTTTTTTTTTTTTCTGTCTCTCGGTGCCCTCTGGTGTATGCCATTCTTTCTTTCTTCCTCTGTCTCTGCTGCACTCCTCTTGTCTTACAGAATGCAAATTGAAGCCTACCTGTATAACCCACTTGTTGATGTTTACAGAAGGTAAATAAATCACATCAAATCAATTAGTTCTCAGGTTGAAGCCAAATAAAGTGACTGATAACTGATGAGTTTATGAAGTGACACTGTTATGCAAAATTGATATTGCAGTTCTCAAGGAACTGTGGTGCTTCATATCATATCATGTCATATCATATCATGGGTAGTGTGACATGTGGTTGGGCTGCTGCTGCTGCTGCTGCCAGATGTCTCCTACTGCTGCTCTTATCATTAGTCACACTTCTACTCTTATTATACACATATGATTATTGTCACTTATATGTATACTATCAGATATTAATATACTTTCAACATATTGTACCACAATGGCCAGAATTATAACTATAATATTATTATTACTTTCATTAATGTTGCCATAAGCTATAGTGTCATTACCGTCTGTCCTGCATCTGTCTCTGTCTCTCTTTCTGTCTCATTGTGTCATATGGATTACCGTTAATGTATTATGCTGATCTGTTCTGTACGACTTCTATTGCACGTCTGTCCGTCCTGGAAGAGGGATTCCTCCTCAGTTGCTCTTCCTGAGGTGTCTACCCTTTTTTTTCTCCCATTAAAGGGTTTTTTGGGGGAGTTTTTCTTATCCGCTGTAAGGGTCCTAAGGACAGAGGATGTCGTATGCTGTAAAGCCCTGTGAGGCAAATTCTGATTTTTGATATTGGGCTTTATAAATAAAATTGATTGATTGATTAAAGGCTATCAACATCCAAAACAGCACAAACTTGACATGTATTATTATCATTATCATTGATGATGAATGATGATTATCATTATTATTATTAACAATAATAATAATAATAATAAGAATAATAATAGTAACAATAATAATAATTTTTTATTTTTAGTAACTGGCTTGCAAACCTCAATAATGGAAAAAAAATATGACAAAAATACAGGCAATTAATTTTACTGCTTATTATTTGGTGTTTTGCTCTGCTGGGGAGGCAGGAAAAATGCATGATTCAGCTGGATTTTAGTAAAAACTTCAGTTTCTATCCCATAACTCTGGGATGCATGACTAATATCATCAAATTCATGTTTATAAGTTGCCACGAGGATGTGATGAAGAAATATGGAATTTATGGTTTTACATTTAGCTATATTTTCATATAGGGATTTGACATTGTGTATTTTGAGCCCATGTAGCCTACACACACACACACACACACACACACACACACACACACACACACACACACACACACACACACACATATTGCAACATTGTTACACAGACCACACTGCCACATCCTTATGAGCAGAGCAAGAGCATTTTTGATGGGCTGTGCACTTGCCCTCCTCCCCGCCGTCAGGGGCCTATAGTGTGTGACGTGGCAAAAGCAGGAATTGCATTGAAAAGACAGCAGGGCCCTTGTTGTGTAAAATGGCTTGATGTGGTGTTTTTATTTATTTGTTTCCCAGTTGGCAGAGATAGAAAAAAAAGACAATAAGTTTATTAGAGAAAAAGACAAGAAATAAGTTGAGCAGAGAAAAGACAAGAAGTTCAGTGCCTCCACGGACCTGCGTGCTACCAGTTTCCCTGGTTACAGCAGCCCCATTTCAACACAAACATACACACTCATCGCGGGTATTTATAGGTGTCACATCTCCTGGACATCTCACTCAGGGTGTTCAACTTTTTCCTCTGGCTATTTCCACGCGTCACGCACTCTGCCCCTTTTATTGACTTGCCACACAGTGTTTTCACAATTGAAATTGCTGTAGTTTTGACAATATTGGCTTTCAATTGCTTGATTTGAGGCTGGCGCTAGGAATTCTGGGTAAATTCTCATAATAAGTTGTAGAATACGTGTATTAAGAAGCGCTATATTCATAAAATATGAACTTTTATCAATTACATGCTTGACTGGAGGTGGGCAGTGGCAGAAACCAGCTGTTGTCTAGCCACAGCTTCCACCTTAGCGCTGTTGAGTTGTTTTATCTGCTAGAAACACGAGCCATGCCATTATTGTATGGCTTTGTTATGTTTTTAATCAGTCCTCCTGTCATGGAATCCAAATGTCATCCACGCTGCGCAAGGTGGCAGAGGGAAATGAGCTGCAGTACCATTTTCAACCACATGATGGAGTCAATGGACTGGTGGCGCTCTTTGAACATTTTAGGCTGCTGCTGGCAATAAAGACAGTCAAGCGTCTAAGTGTAGAAAAAGTTCCCGCTGTGTGAGTAAATCCACTTGAGCAGGACACATGTCGGGGAATGTAAGGAAAAAAAAAAATGTCATTATGTCATTAGGTAAGATCCGATGGCCGTGACAGTGTTGAAACAGACAAGAGGGCATTAATTATTATGTGCGCTTTGACTTATTAAGGACTATATTTTTGAAATTCACATGCATGTCACAGCAGCTCAAAGCACAGACAGAAAAAGGAGGGTGACAATGTTACTTGAATAAGAAAATTAAAGGTTAAAAAATATAAAATATATGTAAACAGTATAGGCTATATATGTGTATACATATATATATATATTATCATTATTATTATTATTTATTTATTTATTTTTTTCAAATTTATATATATGTATTTAAAAAAGTAAGGCACTAAATTGAATTACTGTACACACAAGACTATTTCCAATATACACAGTATAATAAAGATATGGATATTGCACAGGGTCTTAGCAGCGATGGTTTAAAACAGTGTTATGCAGCAGACATGACAATGCTACATTACATCAGATGCTGATGGTAAAGAGGCTGACAGCTGTTGGGATAAATGGTGGCGCTCCGTCTTGCACTTTGGGTGCAGCAGTCTGCTTCTGAATGAGCTGCTCAGTGCGCAGACAGTCTCATGTAGGGGGTGAGAGGTGTTGTCCGTGATGGATATCAGCTTGGCTAACATCCTCTCTCAGCCAGCTAGTGACTGCTGTGAACAGGGCAGCTGACAACAAGGGAAAGACCATGTGACCGCTTGGAAAGACAGCTGACAGGAGGGAAAAGACCCCATAGGTGCTGGCATGGGTTAGCAACCCATGGTAGCAGTGGTGAGGCCTAGCAGCCCTACTACAACCAAAATTAGCTACAGCCAACATAAGGAAAATACCCCAAGAGTCAGCGAGAGCAGGGGTGGAAGATGACTCACAGGTGGATTACATGGTAACAGACATTGGAACGGACACGACTATGACTTGGATCTGTAACTCAGTGAAGGATAGGGGCACGGACTTATCCTCCAGGGCTAGAATTAGCAGCACTCAGGGCAAGGCGAGCGCATCTGTAGAGGATAAAAGTAGCACAGTTGAGAACAAGATGCTTCAGGTTTGTCCTTGTGGCTGGCAGAAAGTAACATCAGTGAAAGGCCTCAGAACTCATCAGGGAAAGAAGAAGTGTGTGGCAAAGAAGGGCAGAGTAGCCGCATTGATCAGTACTTCCTAAGAAGTCAGTCGAGTCAGTCGGATGAAATCCAGCGGCAGGTAGAAAACCACAGTTCGCAGGATATCAGTAACGCTGTCACTGAGGAGGAGGAGGAGGGTATTAAGAGAGGATGCAGGTGACACTGAGGCCAGTACGCCAGTCAGAGAGAACCATGGAGCAAAAGGTTAGAATTAATGGCCTAGAGCAAATGACAGGAAAATGGGAGATAGTTAATAGAGATTTATCAGTAATCTTGAGTAGGCTTAGAGGAAATGCAATAGAAAGGTTAGAAAAGATGGGAGATATAATGTATTCATATGGTGTAGAGAGGTTTGGGGTGCATGAGAGAAAGAGGAGTGGGGGGTACAGGCAGGTAAATCTAGGCGGCAAAGAGAAATAGAGAAGTTAGTCAAGGAAAGGAGACAGTTAAGAAAGCAGTGGAAAAAGGCTACAGAAGAAGAAAGGGAGGGAATTAAGGTGTTGCAAGAGGAGCTGAGAAGCAGGCTAGCGGTTCTTAGAAGGGCAGAGCATCTTAGGAAAAAGAGGAGGAAGAAGGAATATGCTAGGACAGGTTTTTTCAAGGACCCTTTTAAATTTGTTAAAGGATTGTTCAGTCAGGAAAAGGGAGGGCAGCTTAAAGCAGAAAGGTTAGAGGTTGAAGATTATTTGAGAAACACATATTCAGATTTAGAGAAGAACAGGATAGTCGGTTTCCCACCCGATATCCCTCCATTAGGAGCAATAGAGCATGAGATGGACGTTAGGCCACCTAGGTGGAAGGAAGTTCAGGAGGTGGTCAGGCGTGCAAAGGCTTCCTCGGCCCCAGGGCCTAATGGAGTCCCTACCGGGTTTACAAAAGTGCGCCTGATACACTTAAATTTTTGTGGAAACAGCTAAGAATAGTTTGGGAAAACAAGTTATACCAAGAGCATGGCGTAGAGCAGGAGGTGTCCTCATTCCTAAGGAGAAGGAGTCTGTGGACATTAGCCAGTTCCGGATGATTTCCCTCTTGAATGTGGAGGGGAAGATTTTCTTCAGTGTAGTTGCACAGAGATTAGCTAGCTACTTAGAAAGGAATAGATTAATTGATACCATGGTGCAGAAGGCAGGAATACCAGGTTTTTCAGGGTGTTTAGAGCACACTAGCATGATCTGGCACCAGATTCAGGCAGCGAAGATTAACAAAAGGGACCTACATGTAGTATTCTTAGATCTGGCAAATGCGTTTGGTTCAGTACCCCACAGCCTAATTTGGAGTGCGTTTGATTACTTCAGAGTGCCACAGGTAGTTGTTAACTTAGTGAAAGCATACTTTCAGGATATTAGGTTGTGTCTAAGTACGGCAGATTTCACAACAGGTTGGCAGAGGCTAGAAATAGGCATCATGGCAGGGTGTACAATTTCTCCATTAGCATTTACTATGGCGATGGAAGTAATCATCAGGGCTTCTAAGTGGGTGGTAGGTGGGGAGAGACGGCAGAACGGGTTGCATCTTCCACCAGTTAGGGCTTACATGGATGACATGACACTGGTGACCACAACAATGCCATGTACAAAGAGGCTACTAGAGAAGGTAAATAAGAACCTGAAGTGGGCCAGCATGAAGATCAAGCCTAGTAAATCTAGAAGCATCTCGATATGTAGAGGGAAGTTAAGTGATAGGAAGTTTGTCATAGATGATGAGGACATCCCAACAATTAGGGAAAAGTCAGTGAAGAGTTTAGGTAGGTGGTACAATGTAGAGTTGAATGATAAGGAACAGGTGGTGACATTTAGAAAAGAGGTGGCTGAAGGATTGGCTAGAATAGATAAATCAGAGCTTCCAGGAAAATTGAAGTTGTGGTGTTTACAATTTGGACTATATCCTAGGTTAATGTGGCCATTGTCAGTTTATGAAATCCCAATATCTGTTGTGGAGAGAGTTGAAAGGTCGGTTAGCTCCTATATTAGGAAGTGGTTGGGCGCTCCTAGGTGCCTAAGTAGTGTTGCATTGTATGGAAAAGGGATACTTCAACTGCCAGTATCTAGTTTGACAGAGGAATTTAAATGTACTAAGGTCAGGACAGAGAGCTTTTGTTGTCTGGGAGTAAGGACGTAGTAGTTAGGAGTGTGGTTCCAAATCCAACCAAGGGGAGGAAGTGGAACCCAAGAACGGCAGTTCAGCAGGCAGAGGCAGCTCTTAGGCATGCGGAGATCGTAGGTAATGTTCAGTTTGGCCGGGGAGGCCTGGGCTTGGCTCAGGCAAACCGGTTTGGAATACAGCAGGTCCCAAAGATAAAAGAAAGCTGGTTGTGGAACAGATACGTAGACAGGAGGAGATAGTAAGGGGTGCAAAGGTAGTGGCCCAGGCTAAACAGGGACAGTGGTTGAATTGGGAAAGTGTAGAGAAGAGGAAGCTCAGTTGGAGGGACCTGTGGAGTATGGAGGAGAATAGTATTAAATTCCTGGTAGGGGCTACATATGATGTGCTACCAACTCCCCAGAACCTAAAACTGTGGGTAAATGAGGACCCATCATGCCCATTGTGTTCAGGTACGGCAACCTTAAAGCATATTTTGTCAGGCTGTAAGGTTAGTTTGTCACAAGGCCGATATACATGGCGACATAACCAGGTGTTGAAATGTTTAGCTGCAGGAATCGAAGGGAAACGAAGAGAGGTCAATTCAGAAGGTTATAAAGATAGGAATTTAGCAATTCAGTTTGTCCGTGAGGGAGAGAAATACAGAAGGGATAAGTTAGTAAGGAGGCAGGGGTGTGGCCGCCTAGTAGGTGCTTGTGATTGGGAAATGCAGGTAGATTTAGGGGGAAAGCTTGTTGTTCCCCAGGAAATAGTTTGTACTAAGCAGAGGCCTGACATAGTGTTGTGGTCATTGAGTCAACGGATAGTTTATTTCATTGAACTGACAGTTCCCTTCGAAGACTCAGTGGAAGAAGCTTATGAAAGGAAAAAGCTTAGATATGCAGATTTAGGAGCAGAAGCTGAGCAGCGAGGATGGAAGACTAGGATTTGTCCAGTGGAAGTGGGGTGTAGGGGATTTATAGCAAGATCAGCTATCTCGCTCCTGGGGGAACTCGGAGTGCGGGGACAGAGTTTGAAGAAGACAGTGAAGGAAATGTCAGATGAAGCCATGAGAACCAGCAAGTTCATTTACTACAGAAGGAATAATGTTAGTTGGGGGCCAGCAGGGGGAACTACTAAGCAGGGCACATAACTCCTTGAGATCTGGTGGAGAGATCCACTTCCTGTCAGGAGGAAATTCAGGAAGAGGAAGGCTATTTAAGTGTGGGAGTGGCCTATTTGAATCCCTTTTGCTTGAGGCCATGCTGCAAGGTGAGTGTGTGTGCTGATCCTGTGAGTTCATTTATCTCCTCTAGCTTTAACTTATAGTGTAGTTATGTTATGTAGAGTGTGAATTAGAGTGTGAATTAGGGCTGTGAAAGCCATGTGTAAGCAAGGAGGAAGAGGAAGGTTATTTAAGTGTGGGTGTGGCCTAGTCGAATCCATTTGGTGGCCATTTTGAGGCCATGCGGCAGGGTGAGTGTGTTTGCTGATCCTGTGAGTTCATTTATCTCCTTTAACTTTAGCTTACACTGTAGTTATGTTATGTAGTGTGTGAATTAGAGTGAAGGTTATTTAAGTGTGGGAGTGGCCTAGTTGAATTCATTTTGTTTGAGGCCATGCAGCAGGTGGGGAGGTAGACTGTACTGCCTACCCCGGCGGGGGAGGGAGATAGCCTAACAAGGTTTCCTTCCCTGGGTCTACCTCCTGTGTGGTAGTATAGGTAAGGTAAAGGAGGTTGTGTGGTCAGTGTGTGGAGCAGTGAGACCTGGCATTAGGGGAGTGTCTCTGGGACGCCAGAGTTCACTGTCTAGCCTCCTGGAGGTGTCGTGGGACCAACTAGACGAAACACTGGTGAAAGGAGGTTCCCACCCGATGACCCCAAAGACATGTTAGTTATCACTGCTCATTGGTCTGTATAGTTAAGCCTTGCCATAATAGTGTATCATAGGGTTTAGGAGATTATTCACTGAGTGTTGATCCTTTTCTAGAGCACAAACTTCTTGTGTTTATTTGAATTCAGCCACCTCCTGGATGGTCTCCGGGGGGACAGGCCAGGACCGAGCCGGCCCTCCTGACCAGCTTGAGTCTTCTCCTGTCCCTCTCTGTGCTTGCACAGCTCCAGCAGACCACTGCGTAGAATGAGAGTGTCATGAAAAGTCCTTTGCAGAGAAACAGCAGGGCGCTGCAGAAGGGTGTGTGTGGTTTCCCGTCCTCTCCTCCAGTTGGGCTGTAGCACTACATTGCTTGTGGCGCAGGGTGCAGGTGGCCTGCAGGTGGCCTGCAGGAGGTGGAGCAGGCAGTGCTTAGGGTGAGGTGGCTGTTGGTTTTGGAGGAGGACGTGCGGTGAAAGCATTTGATGTGAAGGCGCCCTCTCATGCAAAGCACAATGGCGAGGCGGCGGGCGAGCGGGGATCGAACCGCCCTTTGCCGAGTCGAAAAGCAGTGCGCGTGCGCAGTACAGATTAGTGCTGTGGTCAGGAGCGTTAACCGCTCGGCCACGGCGGACAATTGGCTCCGCGCGCCTGAAAAAACAGGTATTGCCCCAATTCCCGAACAAGCCAACTGATCATGCTATTGATGGGGGGGCTCTCATGATTGTCAAGGCAGCTTGCAAGGAAACCAAATGCCAATCAAAACATGTGGTAAGCTGAGATGCAATGGCCGTGACAATGTGGAGGCTTGAAACAGACAAGAGGGCATTTGCACTTTCACTCATTATGCCAAAGTGCTGATAGCACACAGTGTAAAAATACTCCACTACAAGTGGCCTCAAAGCCGCATGCAGGCCTATTATCAGCAGATTGGAGGCTATATACGTGTATGTAGCATATGGCTTTTTTTTTTTTTTTCTGTCTCTCGGTGCCCTCTGGTGTATGCCAGTTCTTTCTTTCTTCCTCTGTCTCTGCTGCACTCCTCTTGTCTTACAGAATGCAAATTGAAGCCTACCTGTATAACCCACTTGTTGATGTTGTTACAGAAGGTAAATAAATCACATCAAATCAATTAGTTCTCAGGTTGAAGCCAAATAAAGTGACTGATAACTGATGAGTTTATGAAGTGACACTGTTATGCAAAATTGATATTGCAGTTCTCAAGGAACTGTGGTGCTTCATATCATATCATGTCATATCATATCATGGGTAGTGTGACATGTGTGGTTGGGCTGCTGCTGCTGCTGCTGCTGCTGCCAGATGTCTACTACTGCTGCTCTTATCATTAGTCACACTTCTACTCTTATACACATATGATTATTGTCACTTATATGTATACTATCAGATATTAATATATACTTTCAACATATTGTACCACAATGGCCAGAATTATAACTATAATATTATTATTACTTTCATTAATGTTGCCGTAAGCTATAGTGTCATTACCGTCTGTCCTGCATCTGTCTCTGTCTCTCTTTCTGTCTCATTGTGTCATATGGATTACCGTTAATGTATTATGCTGATCTGTTCTGTACGACTTCTATTGCACGTCTGTCCGTCCTGGAAGAGGGATTCCTCCTCAGTTGCTCTTCCTGAGGTGTCTACCCTTTTTTTTCTCCCATTAAAGGGTTTTTTGGGGGGAGTTTTTTCTTATCCGCTGTAAGGGTCCTAAGGACAGAGGGATGTCGTATGCTGTAAAGCCCTGTGAGGCAAATTCTGATTTCTGATATTGGGCTTTATAAATAAAATTGATTGATTGATTAAAGGCTATCAACATCCAAAACAGCACAAACTTGACATGTATTATTATCATTATCATTATGATGATGATGATGATGATTATCATTATTATTATTAACAATAATAATAATAAAATAAGAATAATAATAGTAACAATAATAATATTTTTTTATTTTTAGTAACTGGCTTGCAAACCTCAATAATGGAAAAAAAAATATGACAAAAATACAGGCAATTAATTTTACTGCTTATTATTTGGTGTGTGTTTGCTCTGCTGGGGAGGCAGGAGAAAATGCATGATTCAGCTGGATTTTAGTAAAAACTTCAGTTTCTATCCCATAACTCTGGGATGCATGACTAATATCATCAAATTCATGTTTAAGTTGCCACGAGGATGTGATGAAGAAATATGGAATTTATGGTTTTACATTTAGCTATATTTTCATATAGGGATTTGACATTGTGTATTTTGAGCCCATGTAGCCTACACACACACACACACACACACACACATATTGCAACATTGTTACACAGACCACACTGCCACATCCTTATGAGCAGAGCAAGAGCATTTTTGATGGGCTGTGCACTTGCCCTCCTCCCCGCCGTCAGGGGCCTATAGTGTGTGACGTGGCAAAAGCAGGAATTGCATTGAAAAGACAGCAGGGCCCTTGTTGTGTAAAATGGCTTGATGTGGTGTTTTTATTTATTTGTTTCCCAGTTGGCAGAGATAGAAAAAAAAGACAATAAGTTTATTAGAGAAAAAGACAAGAAATAAGTTGAGCAGAGAAAAGACAAGAAGTTCAGTGCTTCCACGGACCTGCGTGCTACCAGTTTCCCTGGTTACAGCAGCCCCATTTCAACACAAACATACACACTCATCGCGGGGTATTTATAGGTGTCACATCTCCTGGACATCTCACTCAGGGTGTTCAACTTTTTCCTCTGGCTATTTCCACGCGTCACGCACTCTGCCCCTTTTATTGACTTGCCACACAGTGTTTTCACAATTGAAATTGCTGTAGTTTTGACAATATTGGCTTTCAATTGCTTGATTTGAGGCTGGCGCTAGGAATTCTGGGTAAATTCTCATAATAAGTTGTAGAATACGTGTATTAAGAAGCGCTATATTCATAAATATGAACTTTTATCAATTACATGCTTGACTGGAGGTGGGCAGTGGCAGAAACCAGCTGTTGTCTAGCCACAGCTTCCACCTTAGCGCTGTTGAGTTGTTTTATCTGCTAGAAACACGAGCCATGCCATTATTGTATGGCTTTGTTATGTTTTTAATCAGTCCACTCCTGTCATGGAATCCAAATGTCATCCACGCTGCGCAAGGTGGCAGAGGGAAATGAGCTGCAGTACCATTTTCAACCACATGATGGAGTCAATGGACTGGTGGCGCTCTTTGAACATTTAGGCTGCTGCTGGCAATAAAGACAGTCAAGCGTCTAAGTGTAGAAAAAGTTCCCGCTGTGTGAGTAAATCCACTTGAGCAGGACACATCGGGGAATGTAAGGAAAAAAAAAAATGTCATTATGTCATTAGGTAAGATCCGATGGCCGTGACAGTGTTGAAACAGACAAGAGGGCATTAATTATTATGTGCGCTTTGACTTATTAAGGACTATATTTTTGAAATTCACATGCATGTCACAGCAGCTCAAAGCACAGACAGAAAAAGGAGGGTGACAATGTTACTTGAATAAGAAAATTAAAGGTTAAAAAATATAAAATATATGTAAACAGTATAGGCTATATATGTGTATATATATATATATATATATATATATATATATATATATATATATATATATTTATTTATTATTATTATTATTTTTTTTTTTTTCAAATTTATATATATTTAAAAAAGTAAGGCACTAAATTGAATTACTGTACACACAAGACTATTTCCAATATATACACAGTATAAAAGATATGGGATATTGCACAGGGTCTTAGCAGCGATGGTTTAAAACAGTGTTATGCAGCAGACATGACAATGCTACATTACATCAGATGCTGATGGTAAAGAGGCTGACAGCTGTTGGATAAATGGTGGCGCTCCGTCTTGCACTTTGGGTGCAGCAGTCTGCTTCTGAATGAGCTGCTCAGTGCGCAGACAGTCTCATGTAGGGGGTGAGAGGTGTTTGTCCGTGATGGATATCAGCTTGGCTAACATCCTCCTCTCTCAGCCACCTCCTGGATGGTCTCCGGGGGGACAGGCCAGGACCGAGCCGGCCCTCCTGACCAGCTTGTTGAGTCTTCTCCTGTCCCTCTCTGTGCTTGCACAGCTCCAGCAGACCACTGCGTAGAAGATGAGAGTGTCATGAAAAGTCCTTTGCAGAGAAACAGCAGGGCGCTGCAGAGGGTGTGTGTGGTTTCCCGTCCCTCTCCTCCAGTTGGGCTGTAGCACTACATTGCTTGTGGCGCAGGGTGCAGGTGGCCTGCAGGTGGCCTGCAGGAGGTGGAGCAGGCAGTGCTTAGGGTGAGGTGGCTGTTGGTTTTGGAGGAGGACGTGCGGTGAAAGCGTTTGATGTGAAGGCGCCCTCTCATGCAAAGCACAATGGCGAGGCGGCGGGCGAGCGGGGATCGAACCGCCCTTTGCCGAGTCGAAAAGCAGGTGCGCGTGCGCAGTACAGATTAGTGCTGTGGTCAGGAGCGTTAACCGCTCGGCCACGGCGGACAATTGGCTCCGCGCGCCTGAAAAAACGGGTATTGCCCCAATTCCCGAACAAGCCAACTGATCATGCTATTGATGGGGGGGCTCTCATGATTGTCAAGGCAGCTTGCAAGGAAACCAAATGCCAATCAAAACATGTGGTAAGCTGAGATGCAATGGCCGTGACAATGTGGAGGCTTGAAACAGACAAGAGGGCATTTGCACTTTCACTCATTATGCCAAAGTGCTGATAGCACACAGTGTAAAAATACTCCACTACAAGTGGCCTCAAAGCCGCATGCAGGCCTATTATCAGCAGATTGGAGGCTATATACGTGTATGTAGCATATGGCTTTTTTTTTTTTTTTCTGTCTCTCGGTGCCCTCTGGTGTATGCCAGTTCTTTCTTTCTCCCTCTGTCTCTGCTGCACTCCTCTTGTCTTACAGAATGCAAATTGAAGCCTACCTGTATAACCCACTTGTTGATGTTGTTACAGAAGGTAAATAAATCACATCAAATCAATTAGTTCTCAGGTTGAAGCCAAATAAAGTGACTGATAACTGATGAGTTTATGAAGTGACACTGTTATGCAAAATTGATATTGCAGTTCTCAAGGAACTGTGGTGCTTCATATCATATCATGTCATATCATATCATGGGTAGTGTGACATGTGTGGTTGGGCTGCTGCTGCTGCTGCTGCTGCTGCTGCCAGATGTCTCCTACTGCTGCTCTTATCATTAGTCACACTTCTACTCTTATTATACACATATGATTATTGTCACTTATATGTATACTATCAGATATTAATATATACTTTCAACATATTGTACCACAATGGCCAGAATTATAACTATAATATTATTATTACTTTCATTAATGTTGCCGTAAGCTATAGTGTCATTACCGTCTGTCCTGCATCTGTCTCTGTCTCTCTTTCTGTCTCATTGTGTCATATGGATTACCGTTAATGTATTATGCTGATCTGTTCTGTACGACTTCTATTGCACGTCTGTCCGTCCTGGAAGAGGGATTCCTCCTCAGTTGCTCTTCCTGAGGTGTCTACCCTTTTTTTTCTCCCATTAAAGGGTTTTTTGGGGGGAGTTTTTTCTTATCCGCTGTAAGGGTCCTAAGGACAGAGGGATGTCGTATGCTGTAAAGCCCTGTGAGGCAAATTCTGATTTCTGATATTGGGCTTTATAAATAAAATTGATTGATTGATTAAAGGCTATCAACATCCAAAACAGCACAAACTTGACATGTATTATTATCATTATCATTATGATGATGATGATGATGATTATCATTATTATTATTAACAATAATAATAATAATAAGAATAATAATAGTAACAATAATAATATTTTTTATTTTTAGTAACTGGCTTGCAAACCTCAATAATGGAAAAAAAAATATGACAAAAATACAGGCAATTAATTTTACTGCTTATTATTTGGTGTGTGTTTGCTCTGCTGGGGAGGCAGGAGAAAATGCATGATTCAGCTGGATTTTAGTAAAAACTTCAGTTTCTATCCCATAACTCTGGGATGCATGACTAATATCATCAAATTCATGTTTATAAGTTGCCACGAGGATGTGATGAAGAAATATGGAATTTATGGTTTTACATTTAGCTATATTTTCATATAGGGATTTGACATTGTGTATTTTGAGCCCATGTAGCCTACACACACACACACACACACACACACACATATTGCAACATTGTTACACAGACCACACTGCCACATCCTTATGAGCAGAGCAAGAGCATTTTTGATGGGCTGTGCACTTGCCCTCCTCCCCGCCGTCAGGGGCCTATAGTGTGTGACGTGGCAAAAGCAGGAATTGCATTGAAAAGACAGCAGGGCCCTTGTTGTGTAAAATGGCTTGATGTGGTGTTTTTATTTATTTGTTTCCCAGTTGGCAGAGATAGAAAAAAAAAAGACAATAAGTTTATTAGAGAAAAAGACAAGAAATAAGTTGAGCAGAGAAAAGACAAGAAGTTCAGTGCCTCCACGGACCTGCGTGCTACCAGTTTCCCTGGTTACAGCAGCCCCATTTCAACACAAACATACATACTCATCGCGGGGTATTTATAGGTGTCACATCTCCTGGACATCTCACTCAGGGTGTTCAACTTTTTCCTCTGGCTATTTCCACGCGTCACGCACTCTGCCCCTTTTATTGACTTGCCACACAGTGTTTTCACAATTGAAATTGCTGTAGTTTTGACAATATTGGCTTTCAATTGCTTGATTTGAGGCTGGCGCTAGGAATTCTGGGTAAATTCTCATAATAAGTTGTAGAATACGTGTATTAAGAAGCGCTATATTCATAAAATATGAACTTTTATCAATTACATGCTTGACTGGAGGTGGGCAGTGGCAGAAACCAGCTGTTGTCTAGCCACAGCTTCCACCTTAGCGCTGTTGAGTTTTTATCTGCTAGAAACACGAGCCATGCCATTATTGTATGGCTTTGTTATGTTTTTAATCAGTCCACTCTGTCATGGAATCCAATGTCATCCACGCTGCGCAAGGTGGCAGAGGGAAATGAGCTGCAGTACCATTTTCAACCACATGATGGAGTCAATGGACTGGTGGCGCTCTTTGAACATTTAGGCTGCTGCTGGCAATAAAGACAGTCAAGCGTCTAAGTGTAGAAAAAGTGCCCGCTGTGTGAGTAAATCCACTTGAGCAGGACACATGTCGGGGAATGTAAGGAAAAAAAAAAATGTCATTATGTCATTAGGTAAGATCCGATGGCCGTGACAGTGTTGAAACAGACAAGAGGGCATTAATTATTATGTGCGCTTTGACTTATTAAGGACTATATTTTTGAAATTCACATGCATGTCACAGCAGCTCAAAGCACAGACAGAAAAAGGAGGGTGACAATGTTACTTGAATAAGAAAATTAAAGGTTAAAAAATATAAAATATATGTAAACAGTATAGGCTATATATGTGTATACATATATATATATATATATATATATATATATATATATATATATATATATATATTTATTATTATTATTTTTTTTTTTTTCAAATTTATATATGTATTTAAAAAAGTAAGGCACTAAATTGAATTACTGTACACACAAGACTATTTCCAATATATACACAGTATAATAAAGATATGGGATATTGCACAGGGTCTTAGCAGCGATGGTTTAAAACAGTGTTATGCAGCAGACATGACAATGCTACATTACATCAGATGCTGATGGTAAAGAGGCTGACAGCTGTTGGGATAAATGGTGGCGCTCCGTCTTGCACTTTGGGTGCAGCAGTCTGCTTCTGAATGAGCTGCTCAGTGCGCAGACAGTCTCATGTAGGGGGTGAGAGGTGTTGTCCGTGATGGATATCAGCTTGGCTAACATCCTCCTCTCTCAGCCACCTCCTGGATGGTCTCCGGGGGGACAGGCCAGGACCGAGCCGGCCCTCCTGACCAGCTTGTTGAGTCTTCTCCTGTCCCTCTCTGTGCTTGCACAGCTCCAGCAGACCACTGCGTAGAAGATGAGAGTGTCATGAAAAGTCCTTTGCAGAGAAACAGCAGGGCGCTGCAGAAGGGTGTGTGTGGTTTCCCGTCCCTCTCCTCCAGTTGGGCTGTAGCACTACATTGCTTGTGGCGCAGGGTGCAGGTGGCCTGCAGGTGGCCTGCAGGAGGTGGAGGCAGTGCTTAGGGTGAGGTGGCTGTTGGTTTTGGAGGACGTGCGGTGAAAGCGTTTGATGTGAAGGCGCCCTCTCATGCAAAGCACAATGGCGAGGCGGCGGGCGAGCGGGGATCGAACCGCCCTTTGCCGAGTCGAAAAGCAGGTGCGCGTGCGCAGTACAGATTAGTGCTGTGGTCAGGAGCGTTAACCGCTCGGCCACGGCGGACAATTGGCTCCGCGCGCCTGAAAAAACGGGTATTGCCCCAATTCCCGAACAAGCCAACTGATCATGCTATTGATGGGGGGGCTCTCATGATTGTCAAGGCAGCTTGCAAGGAAACCAAATGCCAATCAAAACATGTGGTAAGCTGAGATGCAATGGCCGTGACAATGTGGAGGCTTGAAACAGACAAGAGGGCATTTGCACTTTCACTCATTATGCCAAAGTGCTGATAGCACACAGTGTAAAAATACTCCACTACAAGTGGCCTCAAAGCCGCATGCAGGCCTATTATCAGCAGATTGGAGGCTATATACGTGTATGTAGCATATGGCTTTTTTTTTTTTTTTTTTCTGTCTCGGTGCCCTCTGGTGTATGCCAGTTCTTTCTTTCTCCCTCTGTCTCTGCTGCACTCCTCTTGTCTTACAGAATGCAAATTGAAGCCTACCTGTATAACCCACTTGTTGATGTTGTTACAGAAGGTAAATAAATCACATCAAATCAATTAGTTCTCAGGTTGAAGCCAAATAAAGTGACTGATAACTGATGAGTTTATGAAGTGACACTGTTATGCAAAATTGATATTGCAGTTCTCAAGGAACTGTGGTGCTTCATATCATATCATGTCATATCATATCATGGGTAGTGTGACATGTGTGGTTGGGCTGCTGCTGCTGCTGCTGCTGCTGCTGCTGCTGCCAGATGTCTCCTACTGCTGCTCTTATCATTAGTCACACTTCTACTCTTATTATACACATATGATTATTGTCACTTATATGTATACTATCAGATATTAATATATACTTTCAACATATTGTACCACAATGGCCAGAATTATAACTATAATATTATTATTACTTTCATTAATGTTGCCATAAGCTATAGTGTCATTACCGTCTGTCCTGCATCTGTCTCTGTCTCTCTTTCTGTCTCATTGTGTCATATGGATTACCGTTAATGTATTATGCTGATCTGTTCTGTACGACTTCTATTGCACGTCTGTCCGTCCTGGAAGAGGGATCCCTCCTCAGTTGCTCTTCCTGAGGTGTCTACCCTTTTTTTTCTCCCATTAAAGGGTTTTTTGGGGGGAGTTTTTTCTTATCCGCTGTAAGGGTCCTAAGGACAGAGGGATGTCGTATGCTGTAAAGCCCTGTGAGGCAAATTCTGATTTCTGATATTGGGCTTTATAAATAAAATTGATTGATTGATTAAAGGCTATCAACATCCAAAACAGCACAAACTTGACATGTATTATTATCATTATCATTATGATGATGATGATGATGATTATCATTATTATTATTAACAATAATAATAATAATAATAAGAATAATAATAGTAACAATAATAATATTTTTTTATTTTTAGTAACTGGCTTGCAAACCTCAATAATGGAAAAAAAATATGACAAAAATACAGGCAATTAATTTTACTGCTTATTATTTGGTGTGTGTTTGCTCTGCTGGGGAGGCAGGAGAAAATGCATGATTCAGCTGGATTTTAGTAAAAACTTCAGTTTCTATCCCATAACTCTGGGATGCATGACTAATATCATCAAATTCATGTTTATAAGTTGCCACGAGGATGTGATGAAGAAATATGGAATTTATGGTTTTACATTTAGCTATATTTTCATATAGGGATTTGACATTGTGTATTTTGAGCCCATGTAGCCTACACACACACACACACACACACACACATATTGCAACATTGTTACACAGACCACACTGCCACATCCTTATAGCAGAGCAAGAGCATGATCTGTGCCCCCCCCCCCCGCCGTCAGGGCCTATAGTGTGTGACGTGGCAAAAGCAGGAATTGCATTGAAAAGACAGCAGGGCCCTTGTTGTGTAAAATGGCTTGATGTGGTGTTTTTATTTATTTGTTTCCCAGTTGGCAGAGATAGAAAAAAAAAGACAATAAGTTTATTAGAGAAAAAGACAAGAAATAAGTTGAGCAGAGAAAAGACAAGAAGTTCAGTGCCTCCACGGACCTGCGTGCTACCAGTTTCCCTGGTTACAGCAGCCCCATTTCAACACAAACATACACACTCATCGCGGGGTATTTATAGGTGTCACATCTCCTGGACATCTCACTCAGGGTGTTCAACTTTTTTCTCTGGCTATTTCCACGCGTCACGCACTCTGCCCCTTTTATTGACTTGCCACACAGTGTTTTCACAATTGAAATTGCTGTAGTTTTGACAATATTGGCTTTCAATTGCTTGATTTGAGGCTGGCGCTAGGAATTCTGGGTAAATTCTCATAATAAGTTGTAGAATACGTGTATTAAGAAGCGCTATATTCATAAAATATGAACTTTTATCAATTACATGCTTGACTGGAGGTGGGCAGTGGCAGAAACCAGCTGTTGTCTAGCCACAGCTTCCACCTTAGCGCTGTTGAGTTGTTTTATCTGCTAGAAACACGAGCCATGCCATTATTGTATGGCTTTGTTATGTTTTTAATCAGTCCACTCCTGTCATGGAATCCAAATGTCATCCACGCTGCGCAAGGTGGCAGAGGGAAATGAGCTGCAGTACCATTTTCAACCACATGATGGAGTCAATGGACTGGTGGCGCTCTTTGAACATTTAGGCTGCTGCTGGCAATAAAGACAGTCAAGCGTCTAAGTGTAGAAAAAGTTCCCGCTGTGTGAGTAAATCCACTTGAGCAGGACACATGTCGGGGAATATAAGGAAAAAAAAAAATGAATGTCATTAGGTAAGATCCGATGGCCGTGACAGTGTTGAAACAGACAAGAGGGCATTAATTATTATGTGCGCTTTGACTTATTAAGGACTATATTTTTGAAATTCACATGCATGTCACAGCAGCTCAAAGCACAGACAGAAAAAGGAGGGTGACAATGTTACTTGAATAAGAAAATTAAAGGTTAAAAAATATAAAATATATGTAAACAGTATAGGCTATATATGTGTATACATATATATATATATATATATATATATATTATATATATATATTATTATTTTTTATTTTTTTTTTCAAATTTATATATATGTATTTAAAAAAGTAAGGCACTAAATTGAATTACTGTACACACAAGACTATTCCAATATATACACAGTATAATAAAGATATGGGATATTGCACAGGGTCTTAGCAGCGATGGTTTAAAACAGTGTTATGCAGCAGACATGACAATGCTACATTACATCAGATGCTGATGGTAAAGAGGCTGACAGCTGTTGGGATAAATGGTGGCGCTCCGTCTTGCACTTTGGGTGCAGCAGTCTGCTTCTGAATGAGCTGCTCAGTGCGCAGACAGTCTCATGTAGGGGGTGAGAGGTGTTGTCCGTGATGGATATCAGCTTGGCTAACATCCTCCTCTCTCAGCCACCTCCTGGATGGTCTCCGGGGGGACAGGCCAGGACCGAGCCGGCCCTCCTGACCAGCTTGTTGAGTCTTCTCCTGTCCCTCTCTGTGCTTGCACAGCTCCAGCAGACCACTGCGTAGAAGATGAGAGTGTCATGAAAAGTCCTTTGCAGAGAAACAGCAGGGCGCTGCAGAAGGGTGTGTGTGGTTTCCCGTCCCTCTCCTCCAGTTGGGCTGTAGCACTACATTGCTTGTGGCGCAGGGTGCAGGTGGCCTGCAGGTGGCCTGCAGGAGGTGGAGCAGGCAGTGCTTAGGGTGAGGTGGCTGTTGGTTTTGGAGGAGGACGTGCGGTGAAAGCGTTTGATGTGAAGGCGCCCTCTCATGCAAAGCACAATGGCGAGGCGGCGGGCGAGCGGGGATCGAACCGCCCTTTGCCGAGTCGAAAAGCAGGTGCGCGTGCGCAGTACAGATTAGTGCTGTGGTCAGGAGCGTTAACCGCTCGGCCACGGCGGACAATTGGCTCCGCGCGCCTGAAAAAACGGGTATTGCCCCAATTCCCGAACAAGCCAACTGATCATGCTATTGATGGGGGGGCTCTCATGATTGTCAAGGCAGCTTGCAAGGAAACCAAATGCCAATCAAAACATGTGGTAAGCTGAGATGCAATGGCCGTGACAATGTGGAGGCTTGAAACAGACAACAGGGCATTTGCACTTTCACTCATTATGCCAAAGTGCTGATAGCACACAGTGTAAAAATACTCCACTACAAGTGGCCTCAAAGCCGCATGCAGGCCTAAATCAGCAGATTGGAGGCTATATACGTGTATGTAGCATATGGCTTTTTTTTTTTTTTTTTCTGTCTCTCGGTGCCCTCTGGTGTATGCCAGTTCTTTCTTTCTTCCTCTGTCTCTGCTGCACTCCTCTTGTCTTACAGAATGCAAATTGAAGCCTACCTGTATAACCCACTTGTTGATGTTGTTACAGAAGGTAAATAAATCACATCAAATCAATTAGTTCTCAGGTTGAAGCCAAATAAAGTGACTGATAACTGATGAGTTTATGAAGTGACACTGTTATGCAAAATTGATATTGCAGTTCTCAAGGAACTGTGGTGCTTCATATCATATCATGTCATATCATATCATGGGTAGTGTGACATGTGTGGTTGGGCTGCTGCTGCTGCTGCTGCTGCTGCTGCCAGATGTCTACTACTGCTGCTCTTATCATTAGTCACACTTCTACTCTTATTATACACATATGATTATTGTCACTTATATGTATACTATCAGATATTAATATATACTTTCAACATATTGTACCACAATGGCCAGAATTATAACTATAATATTATTATTACTTTCATTAATGTTGCCGTAAGCTATAGTGTCATTACCGTCTGTCCTGCATCTGTCTCTGTCTCTCTTTCTGTCTCATTGTGTCATATGGATTACCGTTAATGTATTATGCTGATCTGTTCTGTACGACTTCTATTGCACGTCTGTCCGTCCTGGAAGAGGGATCCCTCCTCAGTTGCTCTTCCTGAGGTGTCTACCCTTTTTTTTCTCCCATTAAAGGGTTTTTTGGGGGGAGTTTTTTCTTATCCGCTGTAAGGGTCCTAAGGACAGAGGGATGTCGTATGCTGTAAAGCCCTGTGAGGCAAATTCTGATTTCTGATATTGGGCTTTATAAATAAAATTGATTGATTGATTAAAGGCTATCAACATCCAAAACAGCACAAACTTGACATGTATTATTATCATTATCATTATGATGATGATGATTATCATTATTATTATTAACAATAATAATAATAATAATAAGAATAATAATAGTAAAATAATAATTTTTTTTATTTTTAGTAACTGGCTTGCAAACCTCAATAATGGAAAAAAAAATATGACAAAAATACAGGCAATTAATTTTACTGCTTATTATGTGGTGTGTGTTTGCTCTGCTGGGGAGGCAGGAGAAAATGCATGATTCAGCTGGATTTTAGTAAAAACTTCAGTTTCTATCCCATAACTCTGGGATGCATGACTAATATCATCAAATTCATGTTTATAAGTTGCCACGAGGATGTGATGAAGAAATATGGAATTTATGGTTTTACATTTAGCTATATTTTCATATAGGGATTTGACATTGTGTATTTTGAGCCCATGTAGCCTACACACACACACACACACACACACACACACACACACATATTGCAACATTGTTACACAGACCACACTGCCACATCCTTATGAGCAGAGCAAGAGCATTTTTGATGGGCTGTGCACTTGCCCTCCTCCCCGCCGTCAGGGGCCTATAGTGTGTGACGTGGCAAAAGCAGGAATTGCATTGAAAAGACAGCAGGGCCCTTGTTGTGTAAAATGGCTTGATGTGGTGTTTTTATTTATTTGTTTCCCAGTTGGCAGAGATAGAAAAAAAAAGACAATAAGTTTATTAGAGAAAAAGACAAGAAATAAGTTGAGCAGAGAAAAGACAAGAAGTTCAGTGCCTCCACGGACCTGCGTGCTACCAGTTTCCCTGGTTACAGCAGCCCCATTTCAACACAAACATACACACTCATCGCGGGGTATTTATAGGTGTCACATCTCCTGGACATCTCACTCAGGGTGTTCAACTTTTTCCTCTGGCTATTTCCACGCGTCACGCACTCTGCCCCTTTTATTGACTTGCCACACAGTGTTTTCACAATTGAAATTGCTGTAGTTTTGACAATATTGGCTTTCAATTGCTTGATTTGAGGCTGGCGCTAGGAATTCTGGGTAAATTCTCATAATAAGTTGTAGAATACGTGTATTAAGAAGCGCTATATTCATAAAATATGAACTTTTATCAATTACATGCTTGACTGGTGGTGGGCAGTGGCAGAAACCAGCTGTTGTCTAGCCACAGCTTCCACCTTAGCGCTGTTGAGTTGTTTTATCTGCTAGAAACACGAGCCATGCCATTATTGTATGGCTTTGTTATGTTTTTAATCAGTCCACTCCTGTCATGGAATCCATATGTCATCCACGCTGCGCAAGGTGGCAGAGGGAAATGAGCTGCAGTACCATTTTCAACCACATGATGGAGTCAATGGACTGGTGGCGCTCTTTGAACATTTAGGCTGCTGCTGGCAATAAAGACAGTCAAGCGTCTAAGTGTAGAAAAAGTTCCCGCTGTGTGAGTAAATCCACTTGAGCAGGACACATGTCGGGGAATGTAAGGAAAAAAAAAAAATGTCATTATGTCATTAGGTAAGATCCGATGGCCGTGACAGTGTTGAAACAGACAAGAGGGCATTAATTATTATGTGCGCTTTGACTTATTAAGGACTATATTTTTGAAATTCACATGCATGTCACAGCAGCTCAAAGCACAGACAGAAAAAGGAGGGTGACAATGTTACTTGAATAAGAAAATTAAAGATTGATATATAATATATATATATATATATATATATATATATATATATATATATATATATACACACACACACACACACACAAGACTATTTACAATATACACACAGTATAATAAAGATATGGGATATTGCACAGGGTCTTAGCAGCGATGGCTTCAAACAGTGTTATGCAGCAGACATGACTTCCACAGCTCCAGCAGACCACTGCGTTGAAGATGACAGATGCTACCTGCAATGTCATGAAAAGTCCTCAGCAGTGTCCTGAACACACCAAAGGACCTCAGCCTCCTCAGCAGGTGGAGATGACTTTGGCCCTTCTTGTACACCTTCCAGGTGTTCACATTCTTGATGTGAAAAATGATGTAGGCCTACAATAAACGTTCTGTGAAAGCACAGCACTCTATTATAGAGGTGTTGACACTAAACAAATTTTTTTGCAAACTGTTTGGTAAGTTGGGACAGTAGGTTTGGTCATTTGGGACACAGGCCTGTGAATGTAAGATATCGCATTGAGCTGCAATAACATAAAAATGAATTCATGGATTTCTTAAATAAGGCCTATGGTCATGTATGATCTCATGATATGGTTACATTAAATATACTAATTATTTCAACAAACAGCAGAGTTAGTACAACATAAAGCCAGCTGTTGGCCTTAGGACAGGGAAGGAAGCATGTTTTTTAAAGACATTTTGTAAAATGAAATATGAAATCATGTTTTCATAAATTCAACAGGCCAAGAAACAACAGCTTGATTCTCAATCAATGGCACATACATTTGTGAATATGTGTGATTTTGGTATGGTGCATAGAGTGCTACACCTGCATACATTGGGTTTCCTATTTCAGAGACTTCTTTCACTACATCACTAGGCCTTAATATGTTTCTGCTTTACTGCGCTAAAATGTCCTTCCTTGTCACTGATTTGAAATCATTGAGATAACATAGTCTAACCAATTTATCAACCCCACGACACAAGTTGTGTGTTTGCAACATGAACCTCTGACTTGATGTGCTGAAAGGTACATAGAATACATGTTTTCCCTAGTATGTGTGAGAATTTCTAAGAACTTCTAAGCATGTAATGTATGACCACACTACTGCCACACTTCAATATAAACCCAGAAACGTTGTCCCAAATGACCTGCTGCAACATGCAAGAAAATGTCCAAATGAAGAAAATGTAAACATCATTACAAAACAGTGTTCGTTTATTTATGCACCTTAGTATAACTAACATGCCCAGAGTAAATTAGTCATACAAATCTTATAGCTTTATATTCAAATCCAACTAAAGCACATGTCATTTTTCTTACCTCCTGATTTTTTGGGGTCAGCTTCCTGTTTGATGCTGACCACTTCCCCTGTGCGATGTCAAGCAAGATATGTTATGTGACTTCAGATATAGGCTTCCAAAGCAATGTATTAGCACCCTGAACTTTGCCATAGCCCTTTCAAGGCAAGTGGAAGCTGCCTTTAACTTAAGCTGTGGCAAATGACCTGATGTCCCAATATACCTGAATTCACTCTATATGTATCGAGGCAATGGGCCAAAGTGCACCACCTGCTGTAAGCAGAAAAAAAAGTTTGGATTTAGGGGCACTGAGTATTTGTGAAGTATTCTAAATTAATATTATGTATTAATACATGGCAAAACAAAAAGAAAAAAAAAGAAGAAATAAATAAAAGATCCTCCGTTACTGTTGTTATATAGCCTGTCATTATAGTACAGTAACAGTACCTGGATCACAGTGCAGGTGTTCTGTTCTTCTACAGTGTCTCTGAAACCATGACTCTCCTCCACAGAGTCCAGACCACATTCGCTCAGCCTCTCTATGCTGGACTTCAGCTTTCTTGGTATCCTGGAGACACTGCTGAGTTCTGTAAACTCAACTAGACAGAGGTTATTAAGGGACAGTGGATTAAATTCTGATTTCATTCTTAAACATATTTTGTCATCCCCATTCTCTCTCCTCCCTTTCCTGCTAGTCTAAAGCTGCTCTATCATAAATGCAAAATCCCGAAAGAATAATGTTTTTTTTTTTTAAAGTATACCTCTCTGTGCTCTCCATGTTAGCTGGATATTTGTACCAATGCACTCGTAGGTTTTTCTTTCTCTTCCACTGCATGGATCTTAAGAGAGAAAACACCACAGCTTCCTTTATCACAGATATTTTGCTTTGTTTTTATAGAAGATTTAAGGTGAACTATAATTACATTTACATTTATTTGTCAGACCAAATGTTGTTGCCCAAAGTGTCTACAAATAAGGTACGATGACATATTATAAACACTGATTGTGCAGCTGAAGAGAATTTGTACATGAAATCAATGAAAGTGAATGATTTAACAGACTTTACTGATGTGATGTGAGAACAAACTGAACATAATGAATAAAGACACATAACCCAAGTATTTTCTTCTTGTCTTCATTCCAGGCAAAACTGATGAAGAGAATGTGAAAGTGATATGATAGTTTAACTGAGGCAGTTTTCCTCCTGAAATGCCACAAAGTACAGTGTTCATGTTTAGAAGAGAACAGCTTTTGATATTCCTTATTAGCACCACTTTGTCACAGAGAAATGAGCAGAGCTTTCTATCACTTGTTGTTTGTTAAGACCAACATTTTTTCTGGTGCACTTTGTCAATAAGGACGATATGTTAAAATACTGGAGAAACAGCCAGAATTCATTTTGTCAAGTTTGGCTGTGAAGACGTTTTGTTGAGTCTTGACACATGATGAGTAGCTGATTCTTCATATTAGGTTACAAGTATTTCCATGATGTTTAATTAGAATTCAAGAAATCAGAGAAATGTTAATGTAGAGCCTCAACATTCCCAAATAGTATTTACAGCCTGAGAGATGATATGAATATCATTCGTAAAGTGGAAACACTTCTCTACCATCTTTCCCATGTGCCCTGAATGCAGCATCAGTGTTACAGGGTGTGACTCCTGTGAACAAACTCACACAGTGTGATATTACAGATATTTAAATGTCTTTGCTGATGTTGTTTGAAGCTGCCAAAGGCTCAGGGAGGTTTTTCCTTTACTGTTAGTCTGTGAACCATGGGATCATTTTAGACTCAAACTATTATGAAATGAAACTGTCTGTTAACATCCCTTTGCTAGATGGAGAAAGTCGTCACTGGTGTCAGGACTGTGCTGCTGTCTTTCAAAAGGATCAACTAGGTTGAATTTTCCATCTTTCTTACATTGAATTTCAGATATTGTAATCATTGCATACTGTAATCAAACTGTATTTTTGGAGATCAGAAGACCTAATTCTGAAAACTGAGGAGTCATCTCCAAACCATCTGATTCTAAGGAGAGTTTACCTCCTAAAAGTTCAAGTGTCCAGTGTTTTTAATTGAGAAATGAATTGAGAAATCTGTAGCAAGTGAGTGTTTAACACACAGTATAAACTGCTCCTCCTCCTGGAACGAAGCAAAGCTTGATAACCCCTCCCTCCTCTTCCTGCTCTCAAACTCAGCCAGCTCCACTCTGTCTGTGTACTTCCTTGTTCCCTCCCCTTCAGATCTACAGTTTGAACCAACATGGTGGTGAAGTGAGAGAGCTGACAGGCCCCATTCACTGCACAAACACATGTTGTTTAGATCAGAGCTCAAACTACTTTAAATTCTGAGAAAGTGAAACTCAGACAGTTGTTGTCACTGAGAGGTGAAATGGCGCAGAAAGGAGTTCAGCTGGACAGAGAGACCTTCTCTTGTTCCATCTGTTTGGATCTACTGAAGGATCTGGTGGCTATTCCCTGTGGACACAGCTACTGCATAAACTGTATTAAAAGCTTCTGGGATGAAGAGGACGAGAAGAAACTCCACAGCTGCCCTCAGTGCAGGCAGACCTTCACACCGAGGCCTGTCCTGCTGAAAAACACCATGTTAGCAGTTTTAGTGGAGGAACTGAAGAAGACTGGACTCCAAGCTGCTCCTGCTGATCACTGCTATGCTGGACCTGAAGATGTGGCCTGTGATGTCTGCACTGGGAGAAAACTGAAAGCTCTCAAGTCCTGTCTCATCTGTTTGGCCTCTTACTGTGAGCAGCACCTTCAGCTTCATAATGTAACTCAGTTAAAGAAACACAAGCTGGTGGACCCCTCCAACAAGCTCCAGGAGAAGATCTGCTCTCGTCATGATGAGGTGATGAAGATGTTCTGCCGTACTGATCAGCAGTGTATCTGTCATCTTTGCTCTGTGGATGAACATAAAGGCCACGACACAGTGTCAGCTGCAGCAGAGAGGACTGAGAGGCAGAGAGAGCTGGAGGTGAGTCGACAAAACATCCAGCAGAGAATCCAGGACAGAGAGAAAGATGTGAAGCTACTTCAACAGGAGGTGGAGGCTATCAGTAACTCTGCTGATAAAGCAGTGGAGGACAGTGAGAGATCTTCACTGAGCTGATCCGTCTCATGGAGAAAAGACGCTCTGATGTGAAGCAGCAGGTCAGATCCCAGCAGAAAACTGAAGTGAGTGGAGTCAAAGAGCTTCAGGAGAAGCTGGAGCAGCAGATCACTGAGCTGAAGAGGAAAGACGTTGAGCTGATGAAGCTCTCACACACAGAGGATCACACCCAGTTTCTACACAGCTACTCCTCACTGTCACCACTCAGTGAATCCACAGACTCATCCAGCATCAATATCTGTCCTCTGAGGTACTTTGAGGATGTGACAGCGGCTGTGTCAGAGGTCAGAGATAAACTACAGGACGTTCTGAGAGAGGAATGGACAAACATCTCACAGACAGTGACTGATGTGGATGTTTTACTGTCAAATTCACAACCAGAGCCCAAGACCAGAGCTGAATTCTTAAAATATTACCGTGAAATCACACTGGATCCAAACACAGCAAACACATACCTGTTATTATCTGAGAGGAACAGGAAAGCAATATTGATGGATAGAATACAATCTTATTCTAGTCACCCAGACAGATTCACTGGATGGTTTCAGATCCTGAGTAGAGAGAGTCTGACTGGACGTTGTTACTGGGAGGTGGAGTGGAGAGGAGGAGGAGCTGGTGTAGGAGTCGCATACAAGAATATCAGCAGAGCAGGGGTTGAGAGTGGATTTGGATTCAATGACAAATCTTGGGTGCTGGATTGTAGAAAAAACAGCTATAAATTCCGGTACAACAATAACAAAACTCCTGTCTCAGGTCCTCAGTCCTCCAGAGTAGGAGTGTACCTGGATCACAGTGCAGGTATTCTGTCCTTCTACAGCGTCTCTGAAACCATGACTCTCCTCCACAGAGTCCAGACCACATTCACTCAGCCTCTCTATGCTGGACTTTGGCTTCCTGGGTCTTCTGGAGACACTGTTGAGTTCTGTAAACTCAAATAAACAGAAGTCATTTAAGAAACAGTGGATTAAATTCTGTGTTTTTGATCTGAAATGTATTTTTTTCTCCATCATTGTTGCTGAGAGCTGATTTTTCTTGTCATGTCTTCACTGCACAGAGATCAGCTGTCAGTCAAACACTATGGGTGGTACTTTGACATCTTCTCACTAGTTGTGCTGTAAATGTTTGAGTTTCTTTAGGTGGCGCTCCTTCCTGTGTCTGTTTAACCATGGAGGCTGTCACTGCTCATGATGATGTTTGTTTCCCTCAACTGATATTGCTCTGTGTGAAATTGAAACGTCTCTATGTTCTAAATGTTTGTTGAATATTTGTTTGATGCATTTGTATGTTGCTGTTTCTCCACTGCATGGGTCTCCAGATAAAAATCACCAGAGCTTCTTTTATTATAGATATTTTGGACGACACCAACTAGGTGTTGTTGTTGTTGTTGTCTAAAGCGACGTCCAAATGAAGTGCTATGATGTATTATAAAGACTGATCGTGTGGATGAAGTGAATCTGTACATTAAATCATTGAACAACAGTCATGTAACAGACTGTACTGATGGGATGTGAGAACAAACTGAAGGTTTACATGATTAATAAACAAACTTTTCATTTTTTCTTCTTGTCTTCATTTGTATCAAACTCAGCTGATGGGGGAAACGTGAAACTGATATGAGAGTATAACTGAGACAGTTTTCCTTCTGAAACAGCACAAAGTACAGAGTTCATGTTCAGAGCAGAAGAACATTTGTCAGTCAGTCTCTGTCCTTTCAGCTTTCCTCACTAAAACAGCTTTGTCACAGAGAGATGAGCAGAGTTTTCCATCACTGTCTGCTTCTTACTGGAAACATTTTATTTGTGCTCTTGTCAGTAAAATGGGTTGTTCTTTTTTTCAGCCAGTAGATGACGACATTACTTTGGTCTAAAACGATGTGAATTGTCACAGTCACACCCTGAAAAGTATCAAAAATGAATATGAAAATTGCTTATCTATCATCTAATTTATGTCACTGCAAACTTCAAATCACATTTTGTTGTGTAAATTGAGATCATTTGTTTGTGTATTAGCTTTGAAATGTCCTACCTTTAGTTTTACAGACATCTTGTGAGACCTTGTTATGATTTAATGTATTTTAATTTTCAGATTTATTTAGGTTATGTAAACAAAGCGGTTTGGTTCAAAACAGAGTAGAAATGGTATTTAAAGCAATAAATTACAGTACATGCTAACCGTTTGTGCTGTGCATGGCCGTAGCCAACTATGAGGTCACCGAGGTCCAGTTCTTGCTAAGTAACGTTAATGTTAGAAGCTTTAGCTGTGACACAGTGGGTTGAAAGCTACTGGCTAATCATGCATGAAGTTAACTCAATAAGTCAGTGCCATGCTCCCAAGGTAACGTTATTTAATGTTATGCAGGTGGTTGTTTCATGACCCAATAAAGTTGCACCTGTATGTTGTACACTAGATTTGATTGAGGTGGGTATTTGATATATAATGCACTGGGCAATAAGAGCATCCCTCTATCTGTCTGAACACTATTGTGCAGCTGTGAAGATCACAATCTTATCCTATTGCTATTGCCTGCTGATAGCTTCTCCTATATTAGTGAAACCTGGCATTCCACACCCTGGCTCGATCACTGTATAAGCACTGCTGATGCCCATGTTAGCATTAGTTCAATGACAACTGAGTATGATGCATCCATGTATGATCCTGTTCCCTTTGTGATGACTGTGTGAGAGTCTTCCTGAACTATAGGAGGTCCATTCAGCCTGCACTCCAAAGTTAGACTGTTCCAAGCTCAACAGTGAGGATGTTTTATCATATTACGGGAGGGTAGATAAACTGCTGAGTGATGTGTGTACTGATGTGAACTGTAGTCTAAGCGCACACTGTGAGGACCTACTGTATGTACTATAGTAAACAGTGCCTCACCCACCATAACAATATGAGACAAAAGATTATACCAGGGTGGAATAAACATGTAGCAGCCCTTTGTTGAGATAAATCTGAGATGCAAAAGATTTAAATCAAACCACTTCACTTCAAACCGTCCACAACTACAACTAACTACAAGTCCCATAATGCCATGCAGAGCAGAGAGGCTGCTTCACGATCTCCTTGATCTTGCTTCCACAAGATCAAGGATTCATCTTGTTTTGTACAAGACAAAATGGGCAAAAAAGGCAGCTGCTCATTTGGTTAACAGTGGATGGAGTTGGTAGCTGCATGTATTTGCTCAGCATTTCTTTAAACACACTTAGAGTGTTTACTGACTTGTGTGTATCGGCAGTGTGATAGTAAATATGTTAGATAGAAGCATGGCCAGCCGAACAAAAATAAAAACCAGTCTGAAAAAGTTAAGTTTTATGGTTGCCCCTGAATTTGAAATACAATTATGTTCATCAAACTTCTTAACTTGGATGTGGCTCATGTTGGCTGAACACCTCACCAAGACTCCAGCAGTATATGTTTTTCATTGAATGCATTATTTACCAGTGGGACAATTTTTTTTAAATCCATTTTCTGGGCTAATTTTTTTCTTCAAGACAAAAAACCCAACAAATGAGATAGTTCTGGATTCCTCTAGGTGTTCATTTTTGATGTGAAAAAATGATGTACTAAAAATATTCTGTGAGAGCACAGCACTCTATTATAGGGGTGTTGACACAAAACTATTTTTTTGCAAACTGTTTGGTAAGTTGGGACAGTAGGTTTGGTCATTTGGGACACAGGCCTGTGAATGTAGGATATCGCATTGAGCTGCAATAACATAAAAATGACATTCATGGATTTCTTAAATAAGGCCTATGGTCATGTATGATCTCATGATATGGTTACATTAAATATATTAATTATTTCAACAAACAGTAAAGTTAGTACAACATAAAGCCAGCAGCCTGCTGGCCATAGGACATGGAAGCAAACATGTTTGTTTGTTTTTTTGAAAGACATTTTATTAATATTTTGTAAAATGAAATCATGTTTTCATAAATTCAACAGGCCAAGAAACAACAGCTTTATTCTCAATCAATGGCACATACATTTGTGAATATGTGAGTGCTACACCTGCATACATTGGGTTTCCTATTTCATAAACTTCTTTCACTACATCACTAGGCCTTAATAGGTTTCTGTCAGGTCAGGATCGGCTATTTGTTTCAAGTAAAATGGCACATGCACACCAGAACACCAACTGTGAATTAACTTCAAGTACATTTTTGATTTTCTTCCTGAGAATCTTTTTAATAAAGCCCTTGAACCAATGCTGGTTGGTCAGCAATCTCTTCTTTAGTAGGTTTCTCATGAACTAAATATTATGAGGTGTGTTGCTGCCACCAATGATCAGAACACTGTGCTTCATTTTAAATGCATTTAAAACTCTGGGTTAGGTAACATGTAACCAGCAAGCTACCAAGGTGTTGCCAAAACCAACACCAACACTGAATGCTTCTCAGAACTAATGCTGTCAGCCAGTTTACAACAACTTCTGAAAACATGTAAATTCAATTTCAGTTTGTTTAGTCTCCTAAATTACACCATCTTCAAAAATGTCAAGAATGTCACAACAGGGAGGTGGGACTGCAGTACAGGAAACCCTGTATTGTATTTTAAAAAATGGGCTCCTTAGCCTCACTGTTGTTTAGCTAGTGCTTATAATCTCAAGAGATGAATAAAATGTTGTTTTATTGGGTATCTTACTATATACTCAAGCTTTTTATTGTAAAGTGTTTTACATCACATTCTCCTCTGTTTTGAGCAAAAGTGAACAGAAGTTGGATAGAAATTCAACAGTGGGTTTGTTTTTGTGTTCAGATATTTAAATACAAACTCTAACGACTGTACTCACAAACTCCAACAGCCTTTCTCAGCAAACGACTCTGCTCCTGTCTGAAAGGCTCTCAGATAGATTACTAACTGCACAAGTAAAGCTTCTCACTCCACCAACAACTTGCACCTAGACAGCCACCTGAATGGCTGTTGTTACAAAAGACAATGGGCTGACAATGCGACAACAATGAGATGACAACGGGACAGTTGTCCGTTAACAGGCTCTTCAAGACACAGAATCCCAGTCGGACCAACAGTCTCCCCCTCCACCCTGAAGCACCGTGGTACTCTGCTGTCTCTGGTGTTCACAGGCATTTTGAGCAGCTCACTGGAGATATGTCATGTACCAGCCTGCTTCATGTCCTCCACCATCATCCTATATCGTTGTTATTATTAGCATGAAAAATAAGGATAAAAAAAATGTACTTATACTCTCATATCAATGTCACATTTTCTCCATCAGCTTTGTTTGATACCCTGGAATGAAGACAAGGAGAAATACTTTGTTTATGTTTGTTTATTCATCATGTAAACATTCAGTTTGTTTCTCACATCCCATCTGTAAAGTCTGCAAAATGACTGTTGTTGAGTGATTATCGTGTACAGATGCATTTCAATCCACAAAATCAGCGTTTGAGCAGAATACAGCAAATATTGAATATTCACCAAACATGTGGAGCACAGAAAAATTCACAGTCCTGTGCAGAGGAATATCAGTTCAGCTAAACAAACATCATCATGTGCAGTGACAGCCTCCATGGTTAAACACACACAGGAAGGAGTGCCACCTAAAGAAACTCAAAACATTTGCAGACCAACTAATGAGAAGATTTCCCATGTTTACTAACAGGTGACATCTGCTGAGAAACTGCTGGGTGTACAGAACTCAGCTGTGTCTCCCACAGAATCATATGGTTGAAGCCAAAGTCCAGCATATAGAGGCTGAGTGAATGTGGTCTGGACTCTGTAGAGGAGAGTCATGGTTTCAGAGACGCTGTAGAAGGACAGAATACCTGCACTGTGATCCAGGAACACTCCTACTCTGGAGGACTGAGGACCTGAGACAGGAGTGCTGACATTTTTGTGCCAAAACCTTGCAAAACCATCCATGGTTTGGTTAAAATGCAATGCCCAAGATTTGTCATTGAGTCCAAATCCACATTCTTCGACAACCCTCCGTCTGCTGATATTCTTGTATGCAACTGCAATCCAAACTCCCCTCCCTCTCCACTCCACCTCCCAGTAACAACGTCTGGGAAGACACTCTTTACTCAGGACCTGAAACCATGGATGGAATCTGACTGCGTTATTAGAATAATGCTGCAATATTCTTCCTACTGTTGCTTTTCTGTTCCTCTCGGATAATATCAGCTTTCCGTTTGCTGTGTTCGGATCCATTATGATGTCACATGAATATTTTAAGAATCCAGCTCTGGTCTTGGGCTCTGGTTGTGACAGGAGAACACCCACATCAGTCACTGTCTGTAAAACGTTTGTCCATTCCTCACACAAAGTGTCTGCTAGTTTATCTGCGATATCTGACACAGCCACTGTCACATCCTCAAAGTACCGCCGAGGACAAATATCAATGCTAGATGAGTCTGTGGATTCACTGAGTGGTGACAGTGAGGAGTAGTTGTGTAGAAACTGGGTGTGATCCTCTGTGTGTGAGAGCTTCATCAGCTCAGCGTCTTTCCTCTTCAGCTCAGTGATCTCCTGCTCCAGCTTCTCCTGAAGCTCTTTGATTCGCCTCACTTCACTTTCCTGCTGGGTTCTGACCTTGCACTTCAAATTCCAGTGTCTTTTCTCCATGAGACGGATCAGCTCAGTGAAGATCTTGTCATCGTCCTCCACTGCTTTATCAGCAGAGCTTCTGATAGCCTCCACCTCCTGTTGAAGCAGCTTCACATCTTTCTCTCTGTCCTGGACTCTCTGCTGGATGTTTTGTCGACTCACCTCCAGCTCTCTCTGCCTCTCAGTCCACTCTGCTGCAGCTACGACTGTTTCATGGCCTGAGCAGAACATCTTCATCACCTCATCATGACGAGAGCAGATGTTCTCCTGGAGCTTCCTGGAGGGGTCCACCAGTTTGTGTTTTTCAAAGGCAGGAGATTCATAATGTGGCTGAAGGTGCTGCTCACAGTAAGAGGCCAAACAGATGAGACAGGACTTGAGAGCTTTCAGTTTTCTCCCAGTGCAGACATCACAGGCCACATCTTCAGTTCCAGCATAGCAGTGATCAGCAGGAGCAGCTTGGAGTCCAGTCTTCTTCAGTTCCTCCACTAAAACTGCTAACATGGTGTTTTTCAGCAGGACAGGCCTCGGTGTGAAGGTCTGCCTGCACTGAGGGCAGCTGTGGATTTCCTTTTCATCCTCTCCATCCCAGTGGATTTTAATACAGTCCATGCAGTAGCTGTGTCCACAGGCAATAGTCAATGGATCATTCAGTAGATCCAGACAGATGGAACAAGAGAAGGTTTCTCTGTCCAGCTGAACTCCCTTCTGCGCCATTTCACCTCTTGCAGCAACTGCCTGAGTTTCTCTGCACAGAAACAGATCTGTGGTCTGACTTATAACAGAAGTCTGTCCCTTTTGCCTTTTGTTCCTGTTCATTTGCTAATCTTCACTGAATAGAGCTCGTCAGCTCCTGCCCTATCACATGTTGTTTACACCCATCTGTGCAGTTGCACATTTGTGATGGAGGAGGGAACAGGCTGCTGTTTGAAAGCAGAAGAAGAGGGGGGAGTTTCAGTGAACAAAGTTTCGCCGCGTGTTTCATCCTGCAGTGAAGATTTGAACATAAATAACCTTCTATATGTAGGAAATCTATATGTACATAGGAGTTATGTGAATTAGTTTCAGCTCACAGCACATAAATACATACACTGTCGGTTTTTCACAAGGCTACATATCTAAAGACCTTTGCAAAACTGTTGTAACAAAGTGCTTTACAGAGGAAAGACAGGAGAAGGAGTGGATTAAAAAAGGCAAAGAGTAAAACACATGACAAGGACAAAATGTGTATGACAAGAATTTTCTTTTCCTAACCTTAAAGTTGCCATGTTCAGATACTGCGGAAAGCAGGAGTAAAGACAAAGCCACTGAGAATAATGAAAAGTTTTGCAGAATTGTCCAAATCTGTTGTTGCTCTACAGTTCAACCTTTTTTTAAATTCTAAAAACCACAATGCCTTATTGTCCATTAATGTATCAGGTATCCATGGCTCTTGTTACTGGTGCAAACAACAAACTGAAGTGTTAAACAAGCTGGTCACTGGCCAACCATAGTGCACTAAAACCACCAATGCAGTCAAAACACTAGACTAGACACTAGACTAAGAACTTCCATCACTGCCCGATTGTAAAATAATGTCAGATTTGAAGTTGGGATGACCTAATAAAATACGCAATATTGTGCTTGGTGAAGTCACCTGTGACTTTGCTTCACTGCCATTGCAGCCTACATCAACAGAAGAACAAATACTGATCGTGTCAGTTGTGGGTCTGTAAGAGGAGATTGTACTGTTCTGTTGCAGAAAGTGCTTTTCGCCAGTCAGCCTGGTCTGTCAGAGGTTCAAGAGTGTAAATGTAATTCCAGTTCTCTCCAGAGAATGTAATACTTCTTCTTTGACAAACTAATTAAGACATGGATGAGTAATACATACACATGTCAGCACCAAACTTTCATTTTGCTGCTGCAATCTGTATTTCCTGTTTGTTTGCAGTTTTATAATGTATATATGTCACTACTGCATCTACTGCTTTTATGAACTCTGTGTCCTTTTTCTTTTATCTATGTATTTTTATTTGTTTTGATATATTTTAGGACGCCTTTAAAACTCTATGCTCTGTTCATTTTGTTTTTTTTCCTTTATTGTATGAATCATTTGGCAACACCTTGGGCAGGGACGACAATGAAGAATAGCCTCTTGGTTAATTCTGGCATTTTTATACTATGTGTATTCATTCGTTTGCACAATCCTTTCCCAGATAAACTGAACTGAAACTGATACTGGTCTTACTTTAATAAAAGAAGTGAACTTTATGTCAGGGCCAGCTTTACAAGCTGTCAAAAACTGAGCTGCCACTGGGAGGCGTAAGAGTTCCATTGAAACCTCATTAATGTGGGGAGATGTGTTTGTGTGGCTTGTGTTCACACATCTGACACACTGACGTGAGTTTTTGTTTCCGCCTTATTGTCTGACAGGCTAAAGCTGAATGTCTGATTTTATTTTTAGATGTACCATATTGTAATCCTGCTTCAAATATAGATGTATTGATTCATTCTGTTGTATGAATCTAAAGCATTTGGATCCTTTACTAATGTACCACCTAAACACTATAAAGATACTCCATGACAAATAAAACATGTGCATGAAAATTTCTGAAGTAAAAGAGCAAATTCACTTAAATGATCAAAATACATGTGAAACACATGCAGACAGATGGCTCCGTGACTAAATTAGACTATAGCGAGCTATAATCTGGATGTATCAATGTGTTTTAACTACCTTACACACAATCAGGGAGTAGTCTGTGATTACCAAAGTAGGGGTCAGTTCACAAGTTAAATTTGGGGGTTGTGAGATGATTAATAGGTCAGGAAAGAAGAGGGGGATAATAAATATAGGCTTGTTACACAAATTTGTGTGTGCCAATATTGAGGAGCCTCTTACTGGAGTCACAAATATAATCTATTACACAGCATTCTGTTGTATGAACTTGTCAAATGTAACTGTTGCTGTCGGATCAGTGTAGAGGAGGAAAAAAAGTACAATATGTCCCTCTGAACTCTGGTGACATATAAAGTAGCCCAATAAGAGAACACTCATGAAACTTGACTCAAGTACTTGAGTGACCCTCTATCACTGCAATTGTCTAAACAAACAACTTTTATACTTCAGAGAAACAAAATGTGAGTTGTGACCAAGCTGCTAAAACCCTGAAATATGTGCCTGAGTGTATCTGAGTGGACCTCTGACCTCCCCAAAAGGCTCACAGGTCAGCATCAGCTATTTGTTTTGAGTAAGATGGCAGACATGCTCACTACAACACCAACTGTGAGATACATGCAAATACAGTTTGGATTTTCTACTTGAAAATCATAAACTACATATTGCAAGGTGTGTTGCTGCCACCAATAATCAAAACACTGGTTCTTCTGTAATGCATTTCAATTTGAAACTCTGGGTTAGGTAACATGTGACCATGAAGTCACCACAGGTGTTGCCAGAACCACTGACACCAACACTGAACACCTCTCAGAACTAATGCAGTCTGCCACTTTACAACAACTTTTGGTAGACAAGTAAATTCAATTTCAATTTGTTTAGTCTCCTAAATCAGACCATCTCCAGAAATTCAACCTCAAGAAATAAAGTGTCCTTGTACATGACAACAGATTGTCCTCCCGTTCTGTAGCAGCACCATGATCACAGTGCTCCTTTCTTATCCACCTCAAGCTAGTGGCTCTGGTGCCCCTGCATGAAGAAGAGTTTGGTTCATGTGTCACATCATTCAAAGAGGAGTTTCCGCAGTGTCTGGGCAGTGAGCGTTCTGTTTAGTGTCAGACACTCTTTACTCAGGACCTGAAACCATGGATGGAATCTGACTGCGTTATTACAATAATGCTGCAATATTTTCCCAACTGTTGCTTTTCTGTTCCTCTCAGATAATATCAGCTTCATTGTTCGGTGAGCGTTCTGTTCAGTGTTTCGTGGTGCCCCTGCAGAGCCAAACAAGTGAACCAGGTTCTTAATTTCAGTCAAGAATGTCACAACAGGAAGGTAGGACTGGAGTCTGCAGGAAATCCTGTATGTTGTTCAAAAAATGGTAACCTTAGCCTCACTGTTGCTTAGCCAGTGCTTATAATCTCAAGAGATGAATAAAATGTTGTTTTATTGGGTATCTTACTATATACTCAAGCTTTTTATTGTAAAGTGTTTTACATCACATTCTCCTCTGTTTTGAGCAAAAGTGAACAGAAGTTGGATAGAAATTCAACAGTGGGTTTGTTTTTGTGTTCAAATATTTAAATACAAACTCTAACGACTGTACTCACAAACTCCAACAGCCTTTCTCAGCAAACGACTCTGCTCCTGTCTGAAAGGCTCTCAGATAGATTACTATCTGCACAACTAAAGTGTCACTCCACCAACAACTTGCACCTGGACAGCCATCTGAATGAGTCCCACTGTCGTTACAAAAGAAAATGGAACGGCAATGAGATGACAATGGGACAACCCTCCTTATCCTGGAGAGGGACGTTAACAAGCTCTTCCAGAGACAGAATCCCAGTCGGACCAACGGTCTCCCCCTCCACCCTGAAGCACCGTGCTAATCAGCTGTCTCTGGTGCTCATAGACATTTTGAGCACCTCACTGAAGACATGTCATGTACCAGCCTGCATCATGTACACCATCATCCTTGTCCCCCCAAAAAAACCAAGGGGCCTAACAGTTACAGACCTGTAATCCTGATCTCTGTGGTATTAAAGTTGTTTGAGTTAGGACTGCAACGATAAGTTGACTAATTGATGACTAATCAACTATCTAAATAATCAGTGACTATTTTAGTAGTCGACTATTCAGTTTGAGTCATTTTTCATAGAAAAGTACTATAAAAGTACCCGAAAATACTCTTATTGCAGCTTCATACGTTCAAATATTGGCAGCTTCACACACTCTCCCATGACGGTGAACTAAAACCCTTAGGCGTGAGTATGAAACAAGACATCAGATGACATAATTTGGGGATTTGGGAGAGACAGACCAACAGTTTTTTTCAACATTTTGACACATTTTTTGATAAAATGATTAGTTGACTAATCAAAGAAATAATCCACAGATAAGTTGACAATGAAAATAATCATTAGTTACAGCCGTAATTTGAGTGTGTTATACTGTCTCATCTCAAAACCATCTCTAATCTCCTTTTAACCCTACAGTTTGACTACAGAGCCAAAGGTCTTTAGCAGACAGAGTAAACATTGGCTCTCTATTTCAGTGCTACCATGGACATCATATAACTGTGATATTTAAAATTGCGGGAAGCGTTAGAGATAACCTAGGTTTACATAAGAGATAATATTTCCTGTGTTGGGGAAAATTTTTTGGGCCTACCTAGCCTGTTTGTAGAGTGAGAAAGCCATGCACAAGATAAATGTTATAAAGAGTATAGCCAAATGCAGCATAAACAAAAGGTTTTAACTTGTCATTTAACTAAATGTCCTCCGTAAAACATGGACAACAAAAGAAGGATTTTAATTTAATACTCACAACTACCTGGCCGCAACACCTGTGTTTCCACGTGTGTTTGCGCAGTCGACTCAGAAGTTGATTCATGTTTCTTTTTGCCACTAATGTCACTGATACAACATTGATTAGCCTACCACACGTATATCAGTCAACAGGCCAGGATCACACAACCATCACTGCAGCTCTCACACAGTAGTTCACGTTTGCAGAAGAGTCAAGCAGAAGGGCAAATACACCATTCACAGTGAGGACCAATAGCCATGGGGTTGTGGAAGGGTGAAATAATACATCAATAATGAGAAAAATATACATTATGTTTTCTAAAATATAAACATAACATACAGCAGAGCTGTTGTCCACTGCCACTTTGTGTCCCCATTTGGAGAGACATGCCATTGTTCTGCCTCCTGTGTTCTTTGCACAAAGGCAACATCCACTCTTTGCCACATGGATAATTGCAATCATGTATCTATAGAAAAATAGCAAAAATGTAGTAGATAATATCTCATTCAGATGTAAGCCTAAATGGTTCACAAAAAAAATCTGACAGTAGTTTTGGCACATTTTCGTAAAGAAAATGATGAATCAATTTTCAGAATACTTGGCAATTGAATTACAGTCATCTAATGGTGAGGTCGCAGGACTGAAACTTCTCCCAGGGGTCAAACATGTAGGAAAACTATGGTGGCTGACGCAAAACGCAGATGGCCCTGTCTAGAGCCAGTCTTAGATTTGTCTGTTCTAGGCTACTGTAGAAACATGACAGACTTTGCTCTATATGTAGACATAAATAGCTCATTCTAAGGTAACAAAAACATAATGGTTCTTGTTTTCAGGTGATAAGAAAATGAAACATAGTTATAGATATTATATTCCATTTCAGCCCACAGAAGCCCCCAAATCCTACACACGGGACCTTTAAATTCCATCCTTAATTCAAAAAGAAAACCCCATGGTGGAGGACAAGAAATTTAAGCAGCTGTAATCATCATTTTTCTAAGCACAATGTATGAAATGATAAAGTGAAAACACTGTTCTCTGCATGGCCTACCACTCACATTGTCACAATCAGCTGAAGCTACAGCTTTCCTTGTTTTTACAGAGCTTTTTTAACTTTACTGCTCTGGTCCACCCTCACCACTCTACCAGAGTAGTTTTCAGAGAACAAGCTGTAGAAACCCTCTGTGCACTGCTTGCTCAGCAGCAAACAGCACATTTAGAGACTAGCTGGTGGAAATAGTGGGACTTTTAGCCAGTAAAGAGAGAGTTATTTCCCTTAGGAGTTGGTGGAGACCAAAAACAGAGCTAAAAAGGAGTGAATATTGGATTTACATTCATCAGGTGGAGGCAAAAATGACCCTGAGTTGATGATCATGTTGCACTGGAACTGCTGGGTGTGTAAATAAGCAACTGTTTGCTATATGCTATAAAAACTCAGATAGTGATGTTGTGTTCACAATTTGCCCTCAAGCAGCCAAATAAATCTGTTAATGCAGGATTAAGCTTGAATAATTCAACATCAAAAGATGATATCCTGTGTCTGTCATTAGTACATTCTAAGTCACTGCATCAGCTCTCTGCTAGCTTTCAGGCAGAATGGGTGTTGACACGACTGGAGGACAAAGTTACAGCTACTTTTACATGGCTTCTATTTATCTGCTTAACACTGTGTGCAGGAGCATCATTAACTTTCTCTCTTCACTTATCGCACATCTCTCATCCATCTTTGTTTTACTTTGATTCAGGCCACAATTACAATGTCATGTTGGCTGAATAAATTGGTTAAAAGGCCCCTCTCACTCCTTCAATGTGCAAAATGGTGCAAAAGTCAGCCCTGCACAAGGATTTATCTCTTATGACCCTTTCCCACTGCACAAAACACCAGCTAACACTCGCTAACATCTGGCTTTTTAATGTAATAGAAAAGGTTTTAAGTGGCATTCACACAGGGGTCAAATGACTCTGCAGTAGACACAGGTGTGTATCGGCTCCAGCTCTGATCAGTACTGATGGGAAGACAACGCCTTTACCGGTGAGATGCAATGATAAGCCATCACAAAATACTGTCTGTCTATCTGTTATTAAAAAACCTGCCTACATGTGCTAATTTTGATAGAAAATGAGAAAATGCCTGCTTATGCTGCTGGAGCACCATCGTACAGTGTCATGCCTTTTCCTAAGTAAGGGGAAGTCAGGGTTCCAAAAAAGAAAAAAGGAAAAGGAAAGAAAGCAAACTGACTGTAAGTATGCATGAGATATACTGATCAAGAGAGAAGGGTAAGGGGGCCTACAGGGATTGCTTATGCATAGGGCCCAGAATTTAGTGCCACACCAACAAATTGATTATTTTTCTGTCTCCTCTTGATTCTTTATTTCTACACTTTGTACCCTTATTATATATAATATTCTGTCTCTCGTATTTGCTCAATCTCTTTACCTTTAAAAATGTGCTTTGTCCTAAAATTAAAATGTAAAAACAACAAGCACAATCTTTAATATCAAAGTATTCTGCCACATGTCGTCAGTCTGGTGACAGCTTTTCCTGACTAATATGCTCATCTGCTCTGAACATGAACACTGCACTGTGTGGTGTTTCAGGTGGAAAACTGTCTCACTTATACTCTCATATCAATGTCACATTTTCTCCATCAGCTTTGTTTGATACCCTGGAATGAAGACAAGAAGAAATATTTTGTTTATGTTTGTTTATTCATCATGTAAACCTTCAGTTTGTTTCTCACATCCCATCTGTAAAGTCTGCAAAATGACTGTTGTTGAGTGATTATCATGTACAGATGCATTTCAATCCACAAAATCAGCGTTTGAGCAGAATACAGCACATATTGAATATTTACAAAACATGTGGAGCACAGAAAAGTTCACAATTCTGTGCAGAGAAATATCAGTTCAGCTAAACAAACATCATCATGTGCAGTGACAGCCTCCATGGTTAAACACACACAGGAAGGAGCGCCACCTAAAGAAACTCAAAACATTTGCAGACCAACTAATGAGAAGATTTCCCATGTTTATTAACAGGTGACGTCCGTGGAGAAACTGCTGGGTGTACAGAACTCAGCTGTGTCTCCCACAGAATCATATGGTTGAAGCCAAAGTCCAGCGTAGAGAGGCTGAGTGAATGTGGTCTGGACTCTGTGGAGGAGAGTCATGGTTTCAGAGACGCTGTAGAAGGACAGAATACCTGCACTGTGATCCAGGAACACTCCTACTCTGGAGGACTGAGGACCTGAGACAGGAGTGCTGACATTTTTGTGCAAAAACCTTGCATTGGTTTGGTAAAAATGCAATGCCCAAGATTTGTCATTGAGTCCAAATCCACATTCTTCGACAACCCTCCGTCTGCTGATATTCTTGTATGCAACTGCAATCCAAACTCCCCTCCCTCTCCACTCCACCTCCCAGTAACAACGTCTGGGAAGACACTCTTTACTCAGGACCTGAAACCATGGATGGAATCTGACTTCATTATTAAAATAAGGCTGCAATATTCTCCCTACTGTTGCTTTTCTGTTGTACTTGGATAATATCAGCATTCCGTTTGCTGTGTTTGGATCCATTATGATGTCACATGAATATTTTTAAGAATCCAGCTCTGGTCTTGGGATCCAGTTGTGACAGGAGAACATCCACATCAGTCACTGTCTGTGAGATGTTTGTCCATTCCTCACACTCATAGTCTTCTAGTTTTTCTGCTAAATCTGACACAACCTCTATCACATCCTCAAAATACCGCCGAGGACAAATAACAATGCTGGAAAGGTCTGTAGGTTCACTGAGTGGTGACAGTGAGCAGTAGTTGTGTAGAAACTGGGTGTGATCCTCTGTGTGTGAGAGCTTCATCAGCTCAGCGTCTTTCCTCTTCAGCTCAGTGATCTCCTGCTCCAGCTTCTCCTGAAGCTCTTTGACTCGACTCACTTCAGTTTTCTGCTGGGATCTGACCTGCTGCTTCACATCAGAGAGTCTTTTCTCCATGAGACAGATCAGGTCAGCAAAGATCTCCTCACTGTTGTCCACTGCTATATTAGCAGAGCTACTGATAGCCTCCACCTCCTGTTGAAACAGCTTCACATATTTCTCTCTGTCCTGGATTCTCTGCTGGATGTTTTGTCGACTCAACTTTAGCTCTTTCTGTTTCTCAGCTCTTTCTGCTGCAGCTGAGACTGTGTCGTGCTCTAGGCATAACATTTTTGTCACCTCATCACAAGAGCAGATCTTCTCCTGGAGCTTGTCAGAGGGGTCCACCAGTTTGTGTTTTTCAAAGGCAGGAGATTCATAATGTGGCTGAAGGTGCTGCTCACAGTAAGAGGCCAAACAGATGAGACAGGACTTGAGAGCTTTCAGTTTTCTCCCAGTGCAGACATCACAGGCCACATCTTCAGGTCCAGCATAGCAGTGATCAGCAGGAGCAGCTTGGAGTCCAGTCTTTTTCAGTTCCTCCACTAAAACTGCTAACATGGTGTTTTTCTTCAGGACAGGTCTCGGTGTGAAGGTCTGCCTGCACTGAGGGCAGCTGTGGATTTTCCTCTCGTCCTCTCCATCCCAGTGGATTTTAATACAGTCCATGCAGTAGCTGTGTCCACAGGGAATAGTCAATGGATCATTCAGTACATCCAGACAGATGGAACAAGAGAAGGTTTCTCTGTCCAGCTGAACTCCTTTCTGCGCCATTTCACCTCTTGCAGCAACTGCCTGAGTTTCTCTGCACAGAAACAGATCTGTGGTCTGACTTATAACAGAAGTCTGTCCCTTTTGTTCCTGTTCATTTGCTAATCTTCACTGAATGGAGCTCGTCAGCTCCTGCCCTATCACATGTTGTTTACACCCATCTGCACAGTTGCACATTTGTGATGGAGGAGGGAACAGGGTGCTGTTTGGAAGCGGAAGAGGGAGGAGGAGTTATCAGGCTGTCTGCATTCAAACAGGAGGACACTTTTCTCCTAAAGGGGCAGTGCAAGTTTCACCATGTGTTTCATCCTGCAGAGAGGATTTGAACAAAAATAAACTTATATGTCTATGTGTAGGATATCTATATGTATATATGGGAGTTATTTGAATTAGCTCACAGCTGAAGCCGACATTGTAAAACCAGTCTCATTATCAGAGGAGAGTTTTTATACATTCTCACTGAGAGGGCAGCTTCTTCCCATAAATACATACACTGTCTGTTTTTCAAAGAGCTATATGTTTAAAGACCTTTTTAAAACTGTTGTAACAAAGTGCTTTACAGAAGAAAGAAAGGAGAAGGAGTGGATTGTAAGGCAAAGACTCAAACACATGACAAGGACAAAATGTGTATGACAAGAATTTTCTTTTCCTTTGCGCAAAGTTGCCATGTTCAGATACTGTGGAATACGGGAATATAAAAAGTAAAATTCTAAAAACCACAATGCCTCATTACTGGTGCAAACAACAAACTGCACCATAGTGCACTGAAACCACCCATGCAGTCAAAACACTAGATTAAAAAAGCAATTCCATCACTGCCCGATTGTAAAATAATGTCAGATTTGAAGTTGGGATGACCTAATAAAATACGCAATATTGTGCTTGGTGAAGTCACCTGTGACTTTGCTTCACTGCCATTGCAGCCTACATCAACAGAAGAACAAATACTGATCGTGTCAGTTGGTGGTCTGTAAGAGGAGATTGTACTGTTCTGTTGCAGAAAGTGCTTTTCGCCAGTCAGCCTGGTCTGTCAGAGGTTCAAGAGTGTAAATATAATTCCAGTTCTCTCCAGAGAATGTAATACTTCTTCTTTGACAAACTACTTAAGACATGGATGAGTAACACATACACATGTCAGCACCAAACTTTCATTTTGCTGCTGCAATCTGTATTTCCTGTTTGTTTGCAGTTTTATAATGTCACTACTGCATCTACTGCTTTTACGAACTGTATGTCCTTTTCCTTTTATCTGTATATTTTTATTTGTTTTTATACATTTTAGGACGCCTTTGAAACTCTGTGCTCTGTTCAATTTGTTTCTTTCCTTTATTGTATGAATCATTTGGCAACACCTTGGGCAGGGACAACAATGAAAAATAGCCTCTTGGTTAATTCTGGCATTTTTATACTATGTGTATTCATTCGTTTGCACAATCCTTTCTCAGATAAACTGAACTGAAACTGTTTCCAGTCTTACTTCAATAAAAGAAGTGAACTTTTTGTCAGGACCAGCTTTACAAGCTGTCAAAAACTGAGCTGCCACTGGGAGGCGTAAGAGTTCCACTGAAACCTCATTAATGTGAGGAAATGTGTTTGTGTGGCTTGTGTTCACACATCTGACACACTGACCAAAGTAGGGGTCAGGTCACAAGTTAAATCTGGGGGGGGGTTAGAGATGACTGACAGTTCAGGAAAGAAGAGGGGAAACATATAGGTTTGCTACACAAATTTCTGTGTGCCAATGTTGTGGTCTTGAATTTGTCAAGGAGCCTCTTACAGGAGTCACAAATATAATCTATAACACAGCATTCTGTTGTATGAACTCAAATGTAACTGTGACTGTCGGATCAATATAGAGCAGAAAAAAGTATATGTCCCTCTGAACTGTAGTGAAGTATGAAGTAGCCCGATAAGAGAACACTCAGGAAAAGTAACCACTGACAGTAACACTGAACACCTCTCAGAATTAATGCAGTCAGCCATTTTAAACAACTTTTGATAACAAGTAAATTCCATTTCAGTTTGTTCAGTCTCCTAAATTAGACCATCTCCAAAAACACAAGCTCAAAACACAAAGTGTCCTTGTACATGACATCAGATTGTCTGTAGCAGCACCATCATCACCGTGCTCCTTTCTTATCCACCTCAAGCTAGTGGCTCTGGTGCCCCTGCATGAAGAAGAGTTTGGTTCATGTGTCACATCATTCAAAGAAGGAGTTTCCGCAGTGTCTGGGCAGTGAGCGTTCTGTTCAGTGTTTCGTGGTGCCCCTGCAGAGCCAAACAAGTGAACCAAGTTCTTAATTTCGGCCAAGAATGTCACAACAGGAAGATGGGACTGGAGTCTGCAGGAGATCCTGTATTTTGTTTAAAAATGGGCTCCTTAGCCTCACTGTTGCTTTGCTAGTGCTCATAATCAGAAGAGATGAATAAAATGTTGCTTTATTGGGTATCTTACTATGTACTCAAGCTTTTTATTGTAAAGTGTTTTACGTCACATTCTCCTCTGTTTTGAGCTAAAGTGAACAGAAGTTGGGTAGAAATTCATCAGTGGGTTTGTTTTTGTGTTCAGATATTTAAATACAAACTATAACGACTGTACTCAGCAAACGACTCTGCTCCTGTCTGAAAGGCTCTCAGATAGATTACTATCTGCACAACTAAAGTCTCTCACTCCACCAACAACTTGCACCTGGACAGCCACCTGAATGAGTTCCACTGTCGTTACAAAAGACAATGGGACGGCAATGGGCTAACAATGGGACAACCCTCCTTATCCTGGAGAGGGACGTTAACAGGCTCTTCAAGAAGAAGAAGAAGAAGAAGAAGAAGAAAAAGAAGAAGAATGTTTATTCAGACATGTTTAAAAGAAACACACAAGCTTTGGTTAGAAAAAAAAAAAATCTAATCATAAAGAAATAGAAAATGAAAGACATGAATAATCAAGTTGCGTAAAGTAAAGGTCAGGCATTCAGCAAATCACAAAGACAAACCAAAGAAAACAAAAACAAAACAAAAGAAAAAAAAAAGAAAAAAAACAATCTTGGAACAACTCGGAAACATATTTGCATATTTCACATCCAAAAAGGAGCAGGAAGGAAGTGTGAACTTATCTAGTCTGTCCCCTTTTTTCTTTCTATATTTTATCTTTAAACTTCATGTTGAACCTAAATTTTTAAGCTTTCCACTTCATTTAACATATGCAACTCAAACAAATCAAGCAAGAAATCTATAAAAAGAACATTGCAATCAGAATGAGACATACTTCAACAACAGGACAACCTACATGTCCTACTCCATCATATATTCCTTCAGTATGTTGTTTTTGAACATTCGTTTGAAGATGAACATGCTTTTAGTTGCTTGTTACAATTATTCCACAAGGTGACTCCTTTAACTGTAATACAAAAAGAATAAATAAAGATACTGGTTCCCCTCAGGTCGTGCTGATTTTCCCCCATTTGAAACAACTCGTACTGTTAGGTAATAATTCATTTCTAGCTTTATACATGGTTTGAGCTGTTTTGAAGTCAACCAGATCTTTAAATTTTAGAGCTTTTGATTTGATAAAGAGTGGGTTTGTTGTTTCTCAGTAAGTGGTTTTATTTACAATTCTTTTTTTTTTTAAGAATATAGATTGAATTTGTGTTTGTTTTGTACGTGTTTCCCTGCACTTCCACACAGTAGCTTATGCATGGAAGAATGAAGGAGCAGTACAAGGTGTATAATGATGTTTGATTAAAAAAAATCTTTGACTTTCAATAGCATTGCAATTTCGATATTTTGGTTTTGATGTAGTTTATATGTGGCTTCCATCACAATTTATTATCTATTAATATTCCAAGAAATTTGTTTTCAGACACTCTTTCAATTTCAACATTGTTTGTCATGAGTTTTCTTATGGAGTTTTTTGATCGATTTCCAAAAAATATAAATTTTGTTGTACTCAGGCTCAGTGTTAATTTATTATAATCAAACCATCTCTTTAAAGATTTCAGTTCTCTCTCAACTGTATCCAAAAGTTGTTCCAAGTTTGTACCACAACAGAGTAGATTTGTATCATCAGCAAAAACAACAGTTTCTAATAATTTGGAAACCTTACTTATACTGTTTATATACAGGATAAATAACATTGGTCCCAAAACTGAGCCCTGGGGAACCCCACAAGTGACCTTCTGAAGTTGAGATTTAAAGTCATTATTCATTTGCACATACTGATACCTGTTCTCAAGGTAACTGCTGACCCAGGAAAGTGCCACCCCTCTGACTCCATATCTCTGTCTTTTCTTTGATAAAAAGTTATGGTCGACAGTATCGAATGCTTTTTTGAGATCTAGAAATATTCCTATTGCAGATTCTTTTTTCTCTATTGCAGTTGTTATTTCTTCAACAAATTCCATTAATGCAAGTGAAGTTGTCCTGTTAGCTCGAATTCCATATTGCTGATCACACGGTACATTATGTTTAATGATGAAATCATTCAGTCTGCTATAGAAGAGTTTTTCAAGTATTTTTGAAAATTGTGGCAGTAAGGAGACAGGACTATAATTTGAGAGCTTGTGTCTATTTCCAGTCTTGTATATTGACCTTTGCTATTTTCATTTTTTTAGGAAATATACCAGTCTTTAGGGATTGATTACAGATATGTGTCAAATGTTTCACCACACACTCAGTGATGTTTTTGATCATAGACTTATCAATACCATTCCAATCTGTTGACTTCTTGCTCTTAAATGATTTCACAATTTCAATGATTTCATTTTCATCTGTTCCCTTAATAAATATAGATTCATTCATCACTTTCAACATCATCTCTACAATCATCCCTTTCAATCTCTCTAGCCAGACCAACACCAACAAAAAAATCATTAAATCTATCTGCAACCAAGTTCATGTCACTGATGAGTGCATTGTTCTCTGTCAGGAAATGATTTGGATATTCTGTTTTTCCAGTTCTATTTTTGATGATCTCGTTCAGAACCTTCCATGTTTGTTTGATATCATTCTTGTTGTCCTCCAGTAATTTACTGTAGTAATCCCTTTTGCTGCTTCTCACGATTTTTGTCAGTTTGTTTTTATAGGTCTAATAGGTGTTCTCTGCTTCTATTGTTCTTTCCTTTAAGAATTCTTAAATTGATATTTCTTCTTATATGCATTTTGTATTCCCTTAGTTAGCCACGGTTTTTCAGCAAATTTCTGTTTTACTACTTTCTTTACTAGAGGACAGTTTTTTACATACAGAGCAGTTGTGATGGACAAGAATGACTCAAATGCTTCATACAAATCTTCCACATAAACTTTGTTTCAGTTTTGATTCGTTAGATCATTTCGAAAAGAATTAATTGCCGTTTGTGTTTTGTGTCTAATTGTTATGGTAGTCTTACTGTCTTTATTGGTTCTGGTGCAGCTCTGGAGAGTCCAATGAAACATAATTATGGATATTATATTTCATTGCAGCCCATAGAAGCCCCCAAATCCTACACACGGGACCTTTAATGATCATGTTGCACTGGAACTGCTGGATGTGTAAATAAGCAGCGCTTTGCTATATGCTATAAAAACTCAGATAGTGATGTCGTGTTCACAATTTGCCCTCAAGCAGCCAAATAAATCTGTTAATGCAGGTTTAAGTTTGAATAATTCGACATCAAAAGATGATATCCTGTGTCTGTCATTAGTACATTCTAAGTCACTGCAGCAGCTCTCTGCTAGCTTTCAGGCAGAATGGGTGTTGACACGACTGGAGGACAAAGTTACAGCTACTTTTACATGGCTTCTATTTATTCCTCTTAACACTGTGTGCAGGAGCATCATTAAAACTGAGCAGGCGCTCACTCTTCTTCACTTACCGCACATCTCTCATCCACTGTGACCTGCTCTGCAGAATCTCACTGATGGATTAGATTTCCTTCTTAATTGTCGCTGCAGGCGCTGACTCTTTGTTGTATCAGACAGGCTAAACCTACTGTGGCAGTAAAAAGTCCTTTGTTTTCCATAAATCCATCAGACACGGCGCTGTTAAAGTAGCTATCTGCAGAGCCAGTGTAATGTTTGAGCCAGATCTGACAAACTGTTTCTTTGATATTATAGCGACTACAAAAAAAGTTTTCCGCAACTTCACAACTGCTTTAAAACTCCAGATACATTTCAACCACTGACAGTAATACTAGATAGGAAGAAGACTGTGTTGCAAAAGTTATTTTCCAACTCTTTTCGTTCCCCACTTTGTTTTACTTTGATTCAGGCCACTGTCAGGTATCTGGAGACACTGACATTTTCCAGCTTCCATCTCCTTTGGACCTTATCTGATAACAGAGGAAGAGAATGTAGGAAATATTGATTGTTACATAATTTATAGTTTATTCTGTGGCAGCACTACCTCATGAAGCTGATTGAGAGAATGCCAAGAGTGTGCAAAGCTGTCACCAAAGCAAAAGGTGGCTACTTTAAAGAATCTAAAATATAATACATATTCTGGTTTGTTTAACACTTTTTTGTTTGCTACATAATTCTATATGTGTTCCTTCATAGTTTGGATATCTTCAGTATTAATCTACAATGTAGAAAATAAAAAAATAAAGTAAAACCATTGAATAAGAAGGTGTGTCCAAACTTTTGACTGGCACTGTATAGTTACAAGTTTACTAATATAAAATCAGTTTCAGAATATCTTGACAGAGGCACATTCATAATTAGTGTATCGTATGTATTTTTACAACATACTAACTGAGACTATTATCAAATTACTATTTAGCTTGAGATATAATTTAGAATACTTTTTTTTTGTAAAAAGTAGTAAAGAAAATACAGTGAACAAAACAAATGAACAGATTAAACACACACACACACACACACACACACACACACACACACACACACACACACACACACACACACACACGCACACACTGTGTGGGCACCTGAATATTTATAAAAACAAAAAATACAATTCATCCAACAGTTGCTGAGATGCTGGCCTTGTTGTAGTTTTAAAAATCATGACATAAAAACACCCAGCTGTTAATGATGTAAGTTGGGGAAAATGTATTGACATAGAAAAACGCTGCAGATGCAGAACTTGAAAACACGAAAACAAGCATGTGCATGGAGACAGCGTTTCCCCTTTGCTGCAGCATTCATATATGGAAATGTAAAAATCTTTTTTTTAATTATTTTCAAATGCCCAAGGATAATGATTATCACTCAGCCCACCATGTACTGATTTCATCATTGTTCATGTTCTCATTTAGTTTTACTTTACTCCAAGAGAAACCAAATTAAATCTATTCTGAAAGCTATATGTTCTAGTTTAATTAATACAGAGAATACTCTTAATCCATTTTAATTAAAAAAAAACCCCATTTATATTGATTTTCAGATTTCCCCTCTTGTACTGTCGCTCCCTGATATTTTCTATACCATGCTTTTATATTACCATCTATTTTCATTGTATTATTGTAATTTCATTGTATTGTTCAAGACCTTGTATTAAAAATGAGCATGAAAGGTACTATATTAATAAAGTTTGATTTAATAATTCACTTCACAAATGATTGATGGTCTGTTTTTTCATGGAAAGAGTCTCCAGTGATTCATTTTCACTGGTCTCCATGCTGCTTTCTACTGTTTACTAACCTGTTTTTCAGCCTCTATGTGTTGCAGTAAGAAAAAAAACCCCAAAAAACCCCAGAAAACATACTTGTCTACTGCAGAGTTGCATAAATGGCTCTTGTCAGCTGGCAGTGGGAAAGCAGTCTATTGCCTATTTTTAGCATGTGTTTCTGCATTTAAAAAGCCTGCATCCACATGCTCAGAAAAGGGTATAATGACTCATTTTCATTTTTGACTGTATATACTTGTATGTAGTCACATTCACATTGCAGAGGCGCAGGTAGGTAAAAGCAAACTGTCACAGAGCTGCAGAAACACACAGATACAGCAGAGAAAATAAGGTCACTGTCTGTGCTGTGCCGATCCTGTGGATTAACATATTAACAGCTCCACCTGTGGCTGTGTGGCATTGAGGAAGTACATGAAAAAGACATTTGTACTTGCCTGCACAGCTGATAACTCAGTCAATAGTGATGATAGATTTTCTTTTTACGGTTTGGCCATGATAAAGGTATTACTTGAAAAGGCTATGTTAATGTGTGAACGTCAGATTTGGATTTCAGTTTTAATTTCTGGGAGTGAATTCACCCCAGAGTTGTAGTTGTTGTAGCTGTATGCTTCAGTGCGTTCATACAAGTAACAGAAACATTTTCTTTTTTTCACCTTTCCTAACTAAGTATGTGCAGTTTCTGTCATTGAAGTCATTATTTGTTTGGATGTTACCAGAAGTAAATCTCTGGGAATCTCTCGGGGTAGATTTTCCACAAGACGTCTGCTGGTTTGGCCTTGTTGTCATTGATTGAGAGATTTAGAGTAAGACTTCTCCGCTTGTAATTACTCTCTGTGAGCACACAAAGTTGACACATGTCTGTGCAGCAAATATTTCCACAGGATTCCAGTGTTTGGCTTCGTAGCATCCTGGCACGGTCCTTTAATCAGCTCATCAGCAGACCACACACAGCAGTGAGCTACTGCACAGGATCTGGATTGTATCCATTAATTGCAGAATTAGTGTCTAGGTCCCAGGATATGTTGGTTGCAACCAGTGGCCTGTAAATTTAAGATGCCAGGGACATGTTTTAACCTAGTTTACATCCCTTTGAGACATGTTAACTGTTCACTCAGCGTGGATACAATGACTGTCATGACAGATAACCACAGTGGAGTCAGACTCTACACACTGGGGACACACAATGAACCGTCACTTGTGAGCCTGTATTACCCATCCGTGGATGATATTCTCTGTTTCAACCCCTATAGCAAGCGACAATTTTATTATTCATGACAGTATGCAGAATCTCAAGAATTCCTCAAGGGCACCAAACTGGAACGTGACCAGATCTGCCTGAGGAGGTATCGCAACTCAGCCTGGAATGCATGCACTCAGCAACTCTATGCTGAGAACATATTCTTATAAGATTCAAAATAATAAAAGTGAATTGTTGAGGCCGTTTCACACATACAGCATATGGGAAGCCAATAGAATGTAATCCCAGCATCCCTGTTGTCGAGGTTACAAACTGTAACATGTGCTTCATTATAGTTGCAGAGAGTCTCCTCCACTGGCAGCTTGTGGAGGAAGTGAGGAAGTAACTTTGTGTATGCAGCACTTTTCGGCAGGACAACATTTGTCTGTGTCTTCCAAAACTGTTACACTGTAGTAAAATAATAATTAATAATGGTAAATTTTATAATGCGGCAACTCTATGATTAAAGGACAACTTCAGTATTTTTCAACCTGGGCCCTATTTCCCCATGTGTATGTGTGCGTATGATTCATAGGTACAACTCGTTCTAAAATTGCTTCAGTATTTAGGGAGCCGCATGCAGGGGGCAAATGCGTCCCGTATAAGTTTGTGCATTAAAAGTGCTTTTTTCGCCACTGGCCGGTTCAGATTGCCAGTGCTATCTCTGTAAATAGCACAGTAAACGTTTCCCTTACCTCTGGGCTGTGTGGGTGTTGCGCGACATCCTGTTATTACGATTCGGATAAGCACAAACACGAACCATTGTTTTCAATCGATGCAGTAAAAGTCTCAACTGTACTCTGGGACAACCAGCGCCACTCAGAGCGGCGCTCAGCATGGCTCCTCTGTTTTCTTTCGGCAACAAGCAAAGCTCTCGTGAGATGATGTCACACACAGCCCAAGGGTAAGGGAAACGCTTAGCATGGTATTTACAGAGATAACACTGGCAATTTGAACTGGTCACTGGCGAAAATAGCATTTTTAATGCACAAACTTATACACATTTGCCCCCGTTACCATTTTAGCTTGTTTCGCGGCTGCATGCCCCTCCCTCAATACTGAGCCAATTTTAGAATGAGTTGTACCTATGAATCATACGCACACATGCACATGGGGAAATAGGGCCCAGGTTGAAAAATACAGAAGTTGTCCTTTAAGGTTCAGTTAAGTTTAAGCACGAAAACAACTTGTAAAGGTGTAAGGTGTTAGATAAAATACCTCTTGGTTAATGTCAGGGAAGCTTTGTCATCATTGGTACATTAATATTTACATGGTTAAAACTGTTTCACAGCCCTGCGATAGTCTGGTGACCTGTCCAGGGTGTACCCTGCCTCTCGCCCGATGTCAGCTGGGATAGGCTCCAGCCCCCCCGCGACCCTCAAGAGGATGAAGTGGTTAGAAGATGAATGAATGATGGAAAACTGTTTCACACCATTTTAATCAAAAAATATACACCCCAAGAGTGATCGATTAAGATTGCCCAGCAGCCGGGATATGATGGAGATGGTCAGTGATGTGCACTTGCTCACGCTATGTGTATGTCACAGAATGGGGCAAACCACAACAGCCAATGTTAGCGATAGCATCAAATTTGGGGTCAGAGTAGTGTTTGTATAGTGTTGTTAACTTTCGCCCCAAAGACATTTTCAGGTTTTGCATTATTTTGGAGGTAAGTCTTTTTTTTAAATGAAAATTAAACATGGATGGGTGAGTTACCAGCTTATTGAGGTTCTTGTTATTGTTTTTGATGAATCAGCCATTCCTTGTTCATTGTGGTGCTTTCAAAACAAACGACAAGAATGAATAGAAACCTGTTGTCGGACAAAAGTTCACCTTAAAATGAACCACTGCATCACTTGCAGCCAGTTTTAGAAGACCTCTTTTGTCGGCTTCAAATTGAAAATGTTCCCATATTGGCGCAGCTGTAGTTTTCTTGAGAGACTAACTCTGCCCCGTCTCATCTCGTCACCCCAAAAAACACATGAACTTTCTGCTAAGCAAACACAATGTGTGCCACTGTCCCCTGAACCACTTCTACTGAAATTTGATCTTCATGTTGCTGTGCTTGGCCCATGAGATCTAACACTAGTGGCTCTGTTACCAAAAAACATACACAAACATTTGGATTAAATCAAACTGGTTTAAGCTTCTGCACCAGACTGGATTGGCAAAACTGGAACCATCTAACTTCAGCCTGCAGAGGTGTTATGCGGGAAATATGTGTGCAGATTTTCCATAGTCCCACACTGCATTTTCACATTGCATTAGTAAGAAACAGCTTTTAATGTTAAAAGATGCCAATTCCTTGTAGTAAACAGGAAATGAATATTAGTCTCTAAGGCTAAATTCTAATGTGTTGATGACCCATCTATCTGCTGCGACCTGTTTCTTTGCTCCAGGATAAAAAAGTTAACACACACTAAATGGGCACACACACACACACAGTGGGTCTCATTCATGAAACGTGAGCAGAAGGAATTTGTGTGTAAACTGTTCGCAGACGGAAATTTACGTGCGTCTCCACATTCATCAATATTTTAGTAGCTCCGATCTTTTCGTAGCTACTAACAAAATCTACTCCTGCTCCTGACCACTCGTAGTGCTTGTGTAAATTTAGTAAAGCACATAAATATTGCTTTTCACTATTGGAAATGACAATTTTAATTCATATTACGCTCTGTTATGTACACAATACACAGATGCCTTTGAAACACGTAATCTAAACATGACAAAATATTAAAAATATAACACATTTAGTTAAATTATTTGGCAATTAGCAGGTTTAAGATCCAGATTAGGTTCATGATTGTGAATTATCTACGTAAATCGACTCAATAGATTACACGTTCTTTCTACACGTTGAATGATGATAATAAAAATATCCATAAGGACAGCCGGATCACAGCCTCTTCGGCCTCGATGCCTGGGTTCAGCAGGTGGAAGGAGGACGATCGTTTGACTGAATAAATCTGATTTGAAAATGATTAATTTTCGTTGTATCAAACAGAGCTTTAGGCTATTAAGATTCAAATAATTTGAGGACGATGCATACAAACTGCTGTAGGCTATATGTTATCCGTATCATTTGACAAAATAAATGTTAAATAGCTCTACATTCCGACAGCGATCACTGATTTAGTTTATCCATTATGCACAAAACATCTCTGGTTTCCCGTTCCCACTTCATTCAGAACCCCACAAATGAATCTTCTGTTTGTTTGGTGACCGCTGTATTTTTGTGTGTGTGCTTATGCGTTTCTTTGCCTCCAGTTTCATATCAAACTATTTACGCTTCACCTCTGACATGGTTCTTTGTACTACGGAGACAACATTAACAGCATCTGTTACCTCCCTCCAGGCCTTCACTTTGCCTCCCTGCCACACCACTACTAACTGAAGAAAATAAAATGTTTTCCACATGTTGTCCACTTCACCCAAAATTATTTTGATCTCCGCTTCGGAAAAAAATCTCTTTCTTTCTCTGCGCCATGACTGACAGGTCGACAGAAAGCACCTACACCTCCTTATATGGTAAGTATTCCCACTGAGCACAAAAAGTATATTATTATAAATGGATAAATAAATAAAACATCACCGACTTCAAAAATGATGATAAACCTGTCTGAGACACAAAAATGAAACACTGAAATTAGGGCGATTTAATCAGAATGGAACTGGGTCCATGACCTAGTTGATATTGTCTGGAAAGTTCTATCAAATCAAATTAACTTCTAATTTAATCAATACAGCTGAGCTACCAAATACTGATACAAAAATTGTATTCACCATTTTCTGAGAATTTTTAGCCTGTTTCTTCACAAATCAGTCCACAAAAAAGTTTTCAGGGTAGGGTGTTTCTTGCTTGTTAAATGTTGTTTTTGTGGTTTTGGTGTGTTTAAGGTAAGATAAGTAAGGTATTCCCTCAGGAGGAGTGCGGGAGATCCTTGACAACATTCTGCTCTGTAGCCTGTTGTTGAAGTTACACTTTAATGAAGCTGCCCTTGAGCAAGAAATTGTATTCCTTATTTGTACCACCCTGATAAGTTGGGGTTTAAGTGTTCTGCTTTCACACTCAGGTAACTAATTGACTGGGAAAAAAAGAATGGTAAATAGACTGTTGCAGAAGACTTAGATGAATTGGACCAGTGACAATGTTTTACTGTTTCATTGAGCTAGATAGATTATTTGAATGCCTGTAAGCGCCCTAATAAACTCGATCAATCCCATTTAATCCCATAGAGCAAACGCGGAGTCCAACATAAGAGCAGCAGATCACCAACCATCATACGCTATAAATAACTAAAATTAGATTTACTTTTTCTAAGCACTGCCTGATTAAAAAGCACAGAAAAGTCAAACCTCTGACCCAAACAACTGCCATGGTTTACAAGGATATGAGTCTTGTATCTAGTCTCAATTTAAATTGTTACCTTAATCCAGGTTACACAAAAGCTAAACTAAAAACAAAATCCAGGTAAATTATAATTAAATGCTGCATCGGAGATGGAGGTTGGTGGGTGATAGAGATTGAGGTTGAGAGTTCTTTTTGCCTTCGTCCCCAATACAAAAGAGGTGGATGGGTTCTAGTTTGTGGAGCTCACAGCACAGAAAATGGCATTCGCATCACTTCAAAAATAGAATCCCTGTTACTGCAGATAATCCACCGACTGCTGTCAAAACTTTTCATAGTCTTGGTTTCTCCAGTATGAGCCCACCCGAGCCTTCACAAAGAAGGTTTCCATATAAAGTTCAGTCAGCTAACTCCTGTGGAAAAGATTATTATGTAAATGTAGAATATGTAGGGCATTAATTTCTGGCATCTGTGCTCCCCACAGGTAGATATCAAGCTCAGCGGGCAGCTGAAATCAAAGCCTACAGGTGGATGCTGGGGTGGAGGGGGGGTGTCTTTTAAAATGCAGACAGCAGCAGCAAACAGCAAGTAGCAACTTAATTTTTGGGTGAGGGATGTGGTTGCAGGCATGCAGCAAAACAATGAGCACAGCAAGGATGACTAAAATACACAGCCACGATCAAAAGATGTGCTGGATTTGTGTTGTGGTGAGAGGAGTATGTCAAGTCAGCGTGGAACCAGAATTTTAGCAGGCAGGGCTCGCTTCAGTTGTTGACAGACATAACAGTCAGGAATGAGACAATCCATGAAACTATCAGGTTCACAAGATTTATTCAGAGAGCAAAAAACTGAAGAATAATTACTTATTAATCCCCTTTGGAGAAATTCTTATTCTTTATTGGATATTGATACCACAAAGCGCACAGATCAGAGGCTTTCACTGATTAGAAATTGTTCTCCTGTTGCTCCATAAGAGGTTCCCAACTGCACATCAGCAAACCAAACATAAAACACTGAAACATAAGACAGACAGAGCTGATCTGGTCCATTAATATGAAGATTTCCCTCTAAAATCACTTCCTTGTTTAAACTCATTTTCAGTCATTTGTTATATCTCTGGTTGTGTTTGTCTGTTGATGTCAAAGTCTAAGTCATGTTGTCACTGTTTTCTCACAGCATGTTCCTTTTTTAATTTCAGTGTTTTAATGTGTTTTTATGTAAAGGACTGGCAAGGAAAGTTGAATCTTAATGGATGACTGTTAACATCTGATGACTAATTTATCCTTCATGATGTGTTTGTTCCACCCTGTTTTTATAGGCATTTATGTTGTCTATCTGCTGCTCTGGAAAGCACTTTGCAATGACATTTTTCTTTTAAAAATCATTAACAGATGACAAAAACAATTACATACTATATGTCAGATCAAATAATTGAACCATTTATATTTTTTTTCAGGTGAGGCCACCCAGAGCAGAGTCACGTCCAGAGTGATGAGTGGATTGTGAAAGAGAAAACACAAAGGCACTTTCACAAACTTTACAGGGCACGTCTTTCCACAGACAACAGAATTTCTTGAGAGCTTCTAACAAGGATGTATTAATTTGCTGTCAGGCAGCTCTGAGCGTCCATAATCGAAGAAAAAGATTCTTTCATGTGTGACAGTGACAGTGAGTGGTGATGTTATCCTCAGGACGGCAGCTAGGCTTGTGTGTCTGCAAGTGTGTGTGTGTCATCTGAAGACATCTTGATTCTAACTCGGACTGACACGAAGATCCAGCTGACCGGACTGCTGTTACAACATGGATTTTACATGCAGCAGTGAAATCCAAATTGTTGATTTTCCATTGAGTGTTTGAAGCAGTTTCTTTAATCCATCATCTGCCATACCGTTGTACACAAACCTCTGGGGGTAATATAGTTCTGTACACTGATCAGTACACCAGTGGTTAAAAGTATAGTTTAAAATACAGAGTCAGAGGTGTTTGCTTAGCTTAGCATAAAGACCTGAAGCAGAGGGAACCAGCTAGCCTGGAGCTGCATTAAAGCTGCCTGGTTCACTTATTCACTATTATATACCTACTATATGCACCCTTTATAAAAGAAACTAACATATTTATTATAAAAATAGGAAGTAATAAATAGTAAAAGTATATTTTGTAGGTATTTGTATTGTGGGATTGTTCATGCAGTGTTCATGTAATGGACATTACTTTTTCCATTCTACTGTGGGATTTTTGAAGACACTTTATAGGGCATATAATTTACACTCAGAGTTCCAACACTCAAATAAAACGGCAGAGGGTAAATGTAGTTCTGCTTAGTGAATAGGAAGTGAATAGGACTTCCCAGAGTCTTCTCCGCAGTTAAATTGCAGAGAAAAGTTGAATCTAAAATTGGACCAATCAGATCAGTTTATCTGACAGACAGTGTTGCGCCTTAAGAATCTAAAAGTAAACAGCCAAGATGGCAGCTGCCGAAAGACCGTGTCCATTCAGTTTAGCTTTGGAAGAAACGCCAAGCCAGCTACACTTATCTTTTTCCTTGAGAGAGGAACAGCAGACTGCCCTAGAAGCCGTCATTTCCAGGAGGGACATTTTTGCTGTTTTGCCGATGGGATAGGGCAAAGGCATAATATATCATTTAGCCCCACTGTTCGGCAAACAAAGGGGGCTTAGTGTAATGAATACGTCACCTTGTTTTTTGCTCTGATTGGCTATCATGCTATCCAATTGTGTGTAGCGGCATTTAATATGCCTCAGTTAGTGCCGCCCCTTGGGTAGGAAGGGTGTATGGGTGAGGGCCAGACTCAAAATCTTTCTATATTAGAGTCTGGATTTCCAGGCTAAGTCTTTATGCTAAGTTAACAGAAACACACTGATCTTCTCATGTCACTCTTGGAACGAAAGCAAATAAACATACTTCTCAAACTGCTTGAGAGTTTCAAATAAAGAGCTTTGAAACATGTCTTATTCTTTTAAAGTTTGAAGACAAAATAAAGAAAACTGGAAAATTGAATTAAAAAGAAAAATAGTAAATTGTTTCCTTCAGTGGGCAGTGAGCCAAACTCAAACAGTTATGACTGTATCTCCCTGTGCTGTCAAATCCTCTAACATGATTTCAGAGTTATTCTGAATGGGATTAAATATGATAGTATTCACAAACCCAAAAGTCTCCATGTAATATCCAGTGCAGCTGAATCTTACAGCTTGATCAGATGAAATTCTGTTCAGGTTTAAAAGGGCTGGCAGAGATCCTTGAAGAGAAGGGTGCGATGTACCCATTTGTTGTCGGGGTAAAGGTCAACAAAAGGTCAAAAACACAGGAAATGAATTTGACTTTCATTTGAATTGATTTGTTTGAACTTCCTCCACAGTGGCAAGGTAAAGTGTTGGTTCAGATGACTGACAACGGCCTGATAGTTGCAAGTTTGGCCGCGAACTTAGACACACGTCTCGACTTTTGTCGGCTGAGGCAGAGTGACAGCTCACCCTCCCCGACCCCTCTGGTTGTTACCGTAACAACGCTCTCCGCCAGTGACCCCTGATCCCCGGAGACGTCAAACCTCTACCGGCCACCACTTGTCCCTGTGGACTGTCAGTCTTATCAACCTTACCCTTCAGTTATACACACAAACACACATAAACACACACACCATTGCGTCCCCTCAGAGCTCTCTCAGACAAAATCTCACCACATTCAAGTGACGGGTAGAGGACATATCAGCAAGAATAGATAAAGAAAACTAGAATTACTGTCAAGCGGTTTTATGCCTCTGCACACCAGTTAATTTGTCGTTACATTTAAATACATGTCTGTAAAAGCATGGATGCTTCACACACATCTTCCCCTCAACAAGACAGAAGATCTATACAAACGGCACAGTTTCAACATGGGGTCCAGAAGTTAATGTCACACGTTTCTCTCCTTCTGTTCCTGAGTTATGATGTTGAGTAATGGTCACAAAAATGTCTTTAAAGTTAACCTTTTACTTTTTGGATGTAAAATGTCACAATGTGTTAGTTTGTGAGGTCATACCTACCTTGATCTTCAACTGCCAAGTTCTAATCAGTTCATTCTTAAGTCCAAGTGGATGTCTGTGCCAAAACTGAGGGAATACCACCATGACCTTCTTGAGATATTGCATTCACAAGAATGAGAGAGACCCATGGTCACAATGACCTTGACCCTTGACAACCAAATTATAATCAGTTCATTGTTAAGTCTATGTGGATGTTTGTCAAATGTGTCAAATTTGAAAAAAATACCCTCAAGGGGATTTGGAGATATCACATTCACGAGAATGAGACAGATACAAGGTCACATTGACCTTTGACCTATGACCACAAAAACTAATCAGTTCATCCTTGAGTGCAAGAGAACATTTGTGCACAATTTGAAAGGGCAGGCAAAGGGATATCACATTCACAAGAATATGACAGATGTAAGTTTGGCGGGACAGTCGGACAACCTGAAAATATAATGCCTCCAGCCAAGATCATTGCTGGCACGCAGTCATAAAAACACTCTGAATGTTCTGGTGGTATAAAGATGACTTGTGCTGGAGCTGTGTATGCCCAGCCAACCAAAAAGCTGTGGTCGTATTTTATTTGACAGGAATTCGATCCTTTATAAAATGTTTTACCACATTATGTTTAATCAGGAAAAACAGAACAGAAAAGCAAAGGGCTTAAGTCTGATTCGTTGTTTTATTGAAAGGTTACATCAACACAACGAGATGTGAGGTCACACTAGGGCATTAACAGAAAAGTCGATTTGTCGACGTGTCGCGTCAGTGGCGCAAGTCGACACCCCCCGGGAGGAGTCGACAAGTCATGTGTTTTTTTCCCTCACTCTCTGTGCTTACGCTGATACTTTATCCTTGACTAAGTGAACATACTCGGGTGTACAATAAGTTTCCTGTAAAATGTCTGTGAAAAATCCCCCGATGTGAAAAATATATGCCGAGCAGTCACTGGTGCGCGGAGCAGAGTCAGCGCGGTCGTAAAATCTGAGCTTTGCACGCATGGGGCTTGTGGATGTCCGCTTTGAGTCTGCGCAGACCTCTGCAGAGTCCGTTCTGCGTACGTTCTGCTCCGTACGTATGTTCGGGCCTTCACAGACACACATCACATGTGTGGAGATACTTCACTTTCCTCCACTGTGTCAATGTGATGACGTCATCAAATGACTTGTTGACTTGACTTCGACTTTATTGACAGATAAGTCGACCTGAAAAAAATCAAAGTCGTTAATGCCCTAGGTCACACTAATATAGATACATTTGTCTTATCAAGTTTGAGATCTACCCCGAAATTTCAACTGAAAGTATGAGGATTTTTCCTTTTTTTTTCCTTTTAATGTTTAAAGCTACACTTTCTGGCCACTTGGGAGCAGTGGAAACAAGTTGTGAACATGGATGTATGAGATATGCATACCAGACCCCAAGATGGGACCTATTCAATCCAGTGAAAGTTGCTTGTCTGGCTCATACGCCAAAAAAGTTTCTGGCTTCCCAGTTTACTTGTGGCCCACCAAATATGAGTAGTAGTGTTTCTCCTACTGGCCCTGCCTTTGAGTTCCCACTCGACCTCCAGACTTTATATTTTGATGACGTCATAAAAATTTTAATCACTTTTCTTGGTTTAAGGAAAGTTTAACAAATACTTTTACAAATAGGATCAAAAATTCATATTAAGATCATAACTGAGCTTGTTGGCATTCTGAGTTGTCCCATCAGCAGTTTTAAGGACGAATCTGTTATAATGGTGGATAGAGTGGTGCTACTGTCCAACCCATGAATGTAAGTCTCTGTCTTTTAGCTCTGTTTTTGGTCACTATCAGTTTTTGAAGGAAATATCTTCCTATTCAGCTGCTAAATGCTTCACTTTTTGCAGGTTTAAGGATGGACAAAATGAGAAGTTACAATGATGCAATAAATCATGCTAGTTAATTTTCAAAGTAGTGATTGTTGTTCAGGTTTTGATTTCTAATAGCAAGAGCTGCAATGGATTGATTTGTCTAGAACATGGAAAGTACGCCCAGGAACACACTTTCTTTTCCAGAAAAATGGATGAAATAAATAAGTATTAAGCACATGTAACAGTATATTTTTTTGTTTTGTAGTTGTATTGCCAACAAAGCCATCTAGGGGGATTTCACAACTGGTAAATTATTTCACCATCTTAAGACTCATCAAGGAACAGTATCAATATTTGGAGCCAATTTTATATAGTGGCCAAATGTGGCATTATAACTTCAGAGTCTAACACATGATGCCATGGTGCCCCAAAAGACTTTTTACCATCTGTAAATCAGTAAATACAATTATTTGGAGCATCACAAGACCTGTGAAATGATTTGTATCACCATCAGGATTTGATCCATTCAGTCTGACAACATTTGGATAATATAGAAGAGCTGCATGATCACATCATTTTTATCCCCATTTAGTTAGTAGTGTCCAGGTAGCTAGAATTAGGAGTGATTTAATAATGAACTGCGGAGTTAACTACATCTGTGGAGAAATGACAGAGACTGGCAGGTTGTCAAGGAGTCATAGACGTCTAGAATCTGCCACCTCCACCTGCCTACGTCGTGGAAATGATGCATCATTCATGAAAGACATTTATCACATCCTGTCCTCTGTCATTACATTCTGTCAGTTCACATCAATGTAAGCCAACACAGAGATAGAGCTCTATGTCTTGTGAGTGTGTGTGGAGTCTTAAGTGTAGGAAAGACTGTTACATCTCAAGAGTAGAAAACAGAAAACAGCATTTGGCCTACTTTCACTGGACTACAATGCGTCATATTGGGGCATTGAGAGGTTGTATAACTTTCAGACAGTGTCAGTGTGAAAGCTACTCACTTACATCAGTTAAGTGTTTTTTCGGAGCTACATGAAAAATCCGCATGATCATTAAAAATAATGTTTTCAAATACAGTGAGTTCTCTGCAAGCAGATAACTTCTTGATCTTTGGAAAGAGCAGAGGCATGTGGAAAGCCTATTTTCATTTTAGACATGGACTGGGCTTACATTAAAGGTATATAAATATCCAGTTCTATAGTTTTTACACATTTAATTGTCACAAATGTATCAGAATTTAGCATATTTGTAAGACTTAATTTTACTTGTATAATGTTTGTACAGATCCACGAGACAACTGTATTAACTAACTGTTACAATAGTGAGGGTAACTGTGATGTCGCCCATTTTTACAGTCTATGCCTTCAATGTATGCTGTAATAAGCTTCAGACCCCAAAGCTGAGAGCAAGCCATAATAAGCAGGAAAAGACAGCATATTATATCTGCATCAGATAACTACACAAGCTCAGTAGGTACCAAAATATAAGCCTATTTATTGATGACATATTCAAAATTTCTCAGAGGCCATACCAGCAATTTGTGACAATTCATAGTGGTGCCATCAGCTGTGTGCTTGTTGACTTGCAAAACAGCTGGTCAATACAGGCAGGTACCGGCGAATGTCAAGCTCAAGGTGCATCATAGAAATGCACAGATGCAGACCGAAGCGTATACATAGCTTTGAGAGTTCACTTCTGCTGGCAATTTGAACTAAACCGCCCAACAGTTGATCACTGTGTTGCTATTTCCATTTTTGCCACAGCAGAAAGGAGAATATGTGGCTACATTTAAACAGAGCCGTATTATTGTAAATTGTGTCTAGATTTTCCTGAGATGAAAGAGTTGACAAAACTAAATGAGGCCATAGCTTATAGATGTAAATCCAATTCAACTGAATAAACGCCTGCGGTGTTGAAAAGCTGCTGGTGGAATAAAAGAAAATCAAATGATTTAAAGTTGTGTTTTTGAGCTTCTGTAATTAGATGGGTTTGTTAACCAGAACTTCAGTCTGAGTTTTAGTGAATCGGCAACCATGATGTTGTGATGAAAGTCGCTTGTGAACAGATGCTTGTTACTGACAGATGGGGACACCAGATGGCTGAAGGTGTCTGACTCTTCGAGCTTACTGATCTGTTTCTCACAGATTCACCAACTGCTCATTAAAAAAACACACTGTCTGACGTGTTCAGTGAGGAAAGTGAGCGAGGAAATGATATTATGCATGAAGCATAAAGCAGACAGTAGGAGGACAGTGTTCATGTTTTTATTGGGTTAACAGTGTCAGAGCCATCGCCCTTTTTAATTATAGTGCCTTCAATTTTATGTCATATAAAGCTCAATTATGATCCTACAGTACATACACACAAACAAAGCAGCCAAGGTGTTTAATATTATGACTTTTTAAAATCATGGCTTTAATTTAAGCAATACTAGTGCAGCGATTGTTCAAAACGTGCCCATTTGTAACAGGCTGATTGCTTGGCTTCTGGTATTGCTGCTTCCAAACAATTTCATGGGTCATGAGCTATACATCAAATTAAATTATTCTGACGATGGTTCAGGACAAAGACCACACTTCTCTCTCCCACTAATTCAAGTCACCTGCACCTTGCTAATTCAGCCACCTGTGCCTCATCAATTCAACCACCTGCATTAACCTATATAGGCATGTCCAACCCTTTCTCCTCTGTTTGTCTCACTTCTTATGACACTTCCCCCCTAAATCCTATTCTTCTCCTCACTTACTTCTCAGCAGGACGGCAAAGTCAAAGTGGCTCAGCCGCCAGCACGGTCGCCTGACGACAAGATGGTCCTTGATATGAAACACGGAGGGATTACCCAGCACAGAGCTCATCGAGACGTGTTCTCCACTCTGAGTCTCGACCCCAACCTCACCACGACCCCATCTATCCCCAAGAGTTCAACCTCTCTTCATCCCCCTCTTTGACCTCCGCCCATAATCATACCATCATACACGAACCTGACCAACCTTCCCATTTATCCCCTGGCAAATGACTCCCTCGAACACAATTCTATTTCCACCTTGCCTGATCCTCTAGTCATCCAATAAAACTACTTTTATACTGTATGTATGGCGTGGTCTATGTAAGTGAACCACGAAATAGTGGAGCCCCCTATCAATGCAAGAATATACACGTCACGTGGGCACCAAAGCTCACTGAAATATTTTATGGCTTCAGTGGAGTCAAAAGTTACATCGTCAGTTCTTAAAAAGTAAGAGTTTTTTTACAATGTAACATCTGCGGCTTATCTGTCTTCATCTGTTGCTGACTGTACTGTAGCGAGTGATGGAGAGCAAGCTGTACTCATTTCTAACAGTTAACCCTATGGGCCCTAGGTGTTTTTGGGGTATTTTTACTGCCTTAACTTTTAAGCTCATATCACAGTCATTATAAAGGCTACATACACATGCTATATCTTGGTTTTTTTTTCAGGACAATGTGGGCTAACCAGATTTGCCATCATTTTATGTCCTTCTATGTGCCTGCATTTTATATTAATCTTTATATCAATGAAAAAAACAAATCTGTGTTACTAAATTCTTACATTTTTACATGTATCTCACCGTAGCAGGTTGGAAAATGACATATTCTGCCATATATGAAGAGGAGAGACTCTCTGGAATCTGGCAATATAAGAACCATGATGCTGGGATATTCTGCCACTTCACAGCTGTACAAAACATGTGGTTTGTGCCAGGCGGACATGATTGCCAGTATTTGTTCATTAATGCAAGAAATTCCATTGACTCATTCACAAGTCAAAAATGTGTTTTATCTGAAAGAAACATGCGATATTTACATGTAAGATAACAGAACAATAATCAACCAAGTGCAATGATGTCCTCCAAGATAATATTTGCCACTTTGTTTGCAGTAAACAAAGTTTGTTGTTGTTTTTCAGTTTCAGTTACATAGTGGGGGGACATTTTGGGCATTGGGGGGGACATATGTTCCCCTCAATGTATATGGTGATACGGCCCTGTCATGCATGCATAATTAGGCTACAGTTGTCTGGGTGCGCAAAGGTGAAGTGGCTGGTCTTGTTATACAAAGTTTGTAGTACAAGTAGACAATTAATCTGTATTTATAGCATGATGGGATAACAGCACAATGATGTGTGGTATCACTGGAAAGCTCTGCTCCTGCACTTTCATGTGATGAGCGTGGCATTTCTGTGCGAGCCTGCATTCGCGAGTAATCCATCCAAGAGTAATGTGTGTGCAAAGCTGTATGAAAGCTCTGTTATACATACTTTTATGTATAACAGAGTTTTCGCTGTGAAAACATCGGACTACCGACAAGTGCTTGGTCTTGCTAGCTACAATTCTGCTGTTTCACATGATATGCGTGGCTTCTCGCTATGACGCACAGTGAGAAGAAAAATCAATAGAGAAGAACAGGTGTGAATTTGGACGCACTATGCGTCATTCGTGCCCATAGGGTTAATAGGGGTCTGCTATCAGTATACCACACAGTGCCGGCTGTTCTCATGCACTGTTCGTAGGTTTTCCTATGAAAGCAATGCACCAAAAGCTGTACATACTGTACCCCATGTTATTATGAAGCAGCGATTTGTGTATAATCCCCACAGTTGGAAAGGCTGCAATCATGTGACCAGTGCACTGAAGTGAGTAAAGAAGGAAGTGGTCCCTTAGGGAGGCAAATTGAGGTGGTGAATGCATCCCAAAATTCATTTGTGACATTCCCCTGGGACTTTCCTCAGGAGGCTGGTGTTTGAAACTGTGGGAACTTTGAGTGAACTCTGAGTCATTTTATGTTTCTTTTTGTAAGCCTAACCACAGTAACTTTCCTTACCTAAAGCCAACCTTCTGGACTTTATATTAAGTACGAAATGTCATTTGTGAGCTACTAGATTAATAGAATATCATACAAACCACAAGTGTATGAGGATACATTGAACAGTGTGTACTTCTGTAGTAAGGCGCCACTAACAAATATGTCCCATAGAGCTCAAAAGCTCATACTGCACTTAGTTTGGTCTTCAGCAATAAACCTGACAAGTGCGAAGTCGATTGGATAAATGGTTGTGAGGAAAATCAAAGGACAGACATATAGACAGACAGACTGAGACTCCTTCTATTTTACATGTTTTAGTATCCCCTTTGTTACATCTACAAAAAAGGCTACATTTCCTTCACTGTCTTTTTTTGCTTTTTTTTGGTACTATTTCAGTGAGGTTTTTACTGAAAGGAAGCCTCTCTTTTGCAGGAGCGCCCTGATAACATTCCCACAGTGACACACATACACACCTGGAAGCTGCCCAGTCCAACCCTAGTCTGATCTGCTGGCCTCTGAGCAGCTCCATTGGAGGCAACTGGAATTAGGGGCCTCGCCAAAGGGCACCTCAGTGGTGGTGGTAATAAGGAAGGAGCAGGTGCTATTTTTTCACTTTCCCCACCCACATTTATTCTGCCAGTTCTGGGATTGAACCGTTGACCTACCAACATCCTCCTTACCCAACACTGTTTCATTTCAAATCCATTGTCATAAAATAGGGAGAAGTAAAGATGCTGACAGTTGATTTGTCTGACAACAGCGTAAGAGGTTGCTTTTTGTTTGGCACACTTAGACATACTCTGTGCCTTGATGTACCTTAGTTATGTAACTACAATGTCTAAGGAACAGGATTGTGTTCACATCTGCTTTACCACTTCGTTTGGCATGCATGGAAGTGTATTATGTTTGTTCTTTCACTTTCATTATGCTATTTCTCTCACTTTGTGATGTTTGCAGCCCACACAGGCTGGGCTCCTTTTGGTGCATGACACTTTGAAAAATAGATTACTTTATCTGCAATGGGTGCAGGAACAGTCTGTCAGACAGCTCTAAGGAACTCTCAAATGTTAATAAAGATTTCAGTCACACCTCTCCTGTCTCTTCTCAGACTCCACAGTCTGTCTGCCACGGCTATCACAGAGGCAATTGGGTAGTTCAGTGGCGAACGACACAATCTTTCGAAGAAGGAGGAGAGAAAGTAGAAGAAGATGAAGAGTGCTGGAAAGTGGCAAAAATGACTTTAACAACACTTCAAACTCTTGCATGTTTTCACACATATGCACACCTTGCCAAACACTGTGGAAAGTAGACATGGATGTCAGGTTGACTGTTTAGGAAAGTTAGATAGTTTGGGCAATGCAGCACCCCCTGTCCAAAAATGAAATGAGCTTTTCACCACTTTCACTTCAAGTCATGTACATCAAGTTTGGTTAGGTTTTCACAGGTTTCTTTCAGATCATACAAATCTTTTGATCTTTAAAGACCTCTGATTAGCATTTTTTTAACTGAGGATATTAGGAGCCTTGAGTGTTAGTGTTTGTCTTTAGTGGCCACGAGTTGTTTACTTTTGTGCCGATAGACTGATTCATCAGATGTTAGGCTATAGGCACTTTGCTAACTATGTGTAGAATATGATCTCTAACGCAGCTGTGCATGCTTGTGGCATTACAATCACAATAGGCCCCCTTGTTTGCTCAGATGATGTCACGTAAATTACCCACTGACAGAACCGTCCCCTGACAAATGTGCAAAAGGAAGTGATTATTCTTGATGTTTAGTGATGATAATGAATGTCAGTTCGGCTCAAACAAACCCTGAGAAAAGACAGAGACATGCTGCTGCTCTCCTGGTATCAGAGGGTTAATGGGTGGCTCAGTTCAGTCTGGATAAAAAATTAGACTCAAGCTTGTACTTCCAAAGTCTTCTGTGCTCAATGGTGTTAGCTGTCTTTAGCAGTCTTCCCTTGTCAGGAAGATAGTTAAGTGTACAGACTAACATTACCTTTGTCAAAACACGTACTGTAAGTATTATTGCCATTGCTTCCCCTTTGATATAAGCATGATGGAGGTCACTCAACATATAAGTGATGCTCTGAACATGCTAAAGTTTCCTTTCATTGTTCTTCAACAACAATCCCACTCTGGAAAGGGTCCCACCATCCACTGACTTGACTCATTTCTGGGGGACTTTAAACCAAAGATGCTGGGGTGGAGCAAAATCATCAGGTGCAGCAGATGGCTTTGTTCATCCAGGAAGCAGTCCATCAATGCTAAGTGCAAGTGCAAAGTAGTCATTACACCAAGTAGACACAAGACACTGGCAAACCGGTTGTCCCCTGTTGTTATTGTTTAGTGTTAAATGTTTGTTTAATGTACCCTGATTGCACAAAGTAGTCACCTCTTAAAACCTATTTGTATATACAAAGTTATTCTCTCAACTTTTATCATGTTGACTAAATCATTTTAGATTATTTTATTTTGCTTAATTTGGGCTGTCCCACGTGTAGGTCCTTTCACTCAATGTCGTATAATGTTAAAACTGTTTTTTAATTGTTTGACTACCATTTTAGTTTGTCTTATGAAGCACTTTGTCACTTTATTAAAACAAAACAAAAAAAACAACAACAAATTTCCATATCAATAATTTGTGGTTTTAAGGCGAAAAAAAGTAACACTTTTATGCAGTTATATTAATACCTGAAGCAGTTGTATGATTAATTAAATTGCTGTTACAAATGAGAGAAGTACATGTACATTAATTACAAACATACACATATACGAAGCTTTAAAGTTACAATTGAAATTTATCATCTTTTTACTTTTCTGTGTCTGGAAGTCAGCTGGTCATTTCTCTGATCAAACCAGACAAAACTAAAAGCTGTATTTACAAGCTGCTGGCACACTGGTGACTTTTTGACCTGTTTGACACTAAAGCTGAGGTTGTGTCATTGCAGACCTTTTAAAAAATGTCTAAAGGTTTCTGGCTTTTATTGTCTTCTCCTCTGTTTTTACTACTGGCTGTTGAGCAAACTGCAGTAAAGTTTCTGTTTCACCGACTGGAGGACTCTGGCTTCCACACATAGCAACCAGCGACATGAAGCCAAGTGCTCAGTCATAGCCTTAGCACAGACCCCTCGCTCAGTGTGCCTTCCTCCTCCCAATTAGCGGTGTCTTCGCCTCAAGTTGCTCTGTCAGCTCTGATCAAGGCAGCCCGTCTTCTCTGAGATGACTGAACATCCAGCTCACCACCTCTAGGCTGGGCAGCCCCCAGGATGAGGCGACATGTAGAAAGGACATGAGAGAGGAAGAAGAAGGAAAGTGAGGGAAAATGAAGAAGCTGTACGCCTTTATATCGTGTTTTTTTTTTTTATTGTGTGATCCATCTCATGTCTCTGAGTGCCGGTAAGTCAAAAAGTGAGTGTGGAATCTCTTTAATTGGAATTACCTTAAGTTTTAAGCTCCTCGTCTCTTTTGACTAGACACCCAAATTAACTGTTCTGTTCATTACAGACAATTCAGAAAAGTAAATCATGGCTGGAAATAGAAAGTAAAGAAGGGGTGGATAGCCCCTTCCTTACTTCCTATTTCCAGCCATAGACTGTATAAAATAATGGATGTAGTCACCGTGATGTCATTTTGAAGCCTTTTGGAGCCGTTGTGGACCCAGAAATGACCATATTCGGATGAGAGGGTGGAGATGTGGAAGAGTGAGCAGTGGATCTTATCTGTGGCAGTCCACATTCTGTCACCCTACCTTAACTTTGGGTCTAAAATGTATTCAAATGCGCACTTAAAAGCAAGTATATCTCTGCATAATAGCATCTTAATTATTTAGCAGTTAAAAAGACTGGAGGAGGACATTTGTCAGATAACACTATGTGAAGAGGTGAAGCCATTGACAGAGCCACTCTTCTCATTCAGCTTGAAAGTAGTATCTTACCCGCATACCCCTTTGTTCATTCAGGAAGCCATCTTTTATTATCATTAAAAGAGCATGGCATCATTCAAGAGCAGGATGAAAAATGGGAAAAGAAGCAGTGACAATACACTACAGCTGGCAGGAGTACATCTGACTTCTTTTTTTTTTTTTTAAAACAACATTAGCAAACATTAGTCACAAAGCAAACACTATGAGACAGATGCTGATTGATGTGATGCTGCTTCCCCCCCTCAGCCTACTGACAGAGATTACGTGAGGATAAATAGCCTCCATACCTGCTCAGGTTTTTATCATTTATGTCTGATTAGACCTCACCTGAATGTGAACAGGCGGAACAGAAGAGTCAAGGAGATAAGGCTTTACACACTGCACAGCCCCAAGAAGAGGTCCGATCAGGCAAAGGAAGAAAAGACAATTTTGTGTTTGTGTTTGTGGTATTCACATCCTGTTTGAGTTAATTTAAGATTTTGTCCTCTAGGTAGCAAGGCAGAAATAAGGCCCCATTTACACCTGGCATTAACTCTAAACGCTACTTAAAATTTGACTGCTGAAGGGCAGATGAATATGTCCTCTAAGTGGAAATTTGAGCCACAACAGAGACAAGACGCAGAAGCATCCATTGGGCATTTGATGGTTACAGTCATGTCCATTTGGGATATTAACAACAGAACAGTAGAAAGTTAGATATATTGACAAGTGGAATCTCCACAAAAGCGTAAAAAGCAAGAGCACTTGCATGACATAAATATTTGCAATTCATAAACTTGGGAATCCCACATCATTACTTTCCACCCCATATGACATGAATATGGCATTAACTCTGTGGCAGGTACTGTTTGCTTGTATCGGCTAGCGTGACTGACCAGGATATTACTATTCTCAGTTTAACATTTAACAAAAGAATAGAATTGCTGAGTTTACAAATTGTTTGGAGCTTTGCAGTTTTTTTGTTACAGTGATTGAATTACATGACCAAAATACCTTGTTGGATTTGGTTGATAAAAAATTGAGAGTATTCTTAGGAGCCGGCCCAAATGATCACAAAACATGCCTCCTCTTTAAAGTTGCACTAAGGAACATCACTCCAAGTATCAACAATTTTTAATATGAATTATGAATTATAAGGGACTGTGTAGGAAATCATATTTCCTACGAATAACTAAGATAGGCTTCTAAAAGCATAAACAGTTTAAGTTTTACACATTCACACAGTACAGTGCTTACAAAGATAGCCTTTATCAATCACCTTTTGCATGACATTCATGGTGTCTATACAAATACATGTGTTTAGTAAGGACATGATACTCAGCATCATGTCAGTCAACATTAAATATGAAATCACTTGACAAACAAACACTCTAGGTGTTGTATATGGTCTTGTGTTTGTATACTCTCAACCACTTACAGTCACATAGATGTCTTGATGATACACTGGTTTGTTATATATTTGGTAACACTTTTCATAAAGGGAAACTTTGCCAATCTTAAACCAGCTCTGAGCCATAGCAGTGTGGGCAGTGTGTGCTTGTGAATGGTGTTTGGTTTCCCCCCATGTCGTTAGGATCGGGAGATCCACCAGCAGAACCCTGCTATTTCATGAGGGGCACCATTAATCTGCATACTCGATGACTGACACAGAGCTGGCTGAAAATTTCCCTTTAAGGCATACAGCTGTATTGGATTATTATCTATCAAAACCTTTTGTATATCTCACAAATCAATATATTTTTATAAACCTTGACAGGGTCTTTTAAAATTTAGAGCTGAAACAAAACAGATGATCATACCAAAGAATACCAGAATTCAATACTTCTATCTGCAAGACAAACTTTCAAGAAAAACAAATATGACAACTGCTTCCAAAAACTGAGTATCTCAGACTACATGAAGCTATATCTTATAAATGTGGCAGCAGCATGCACCAGTGGCATGTGCCAGTGGCAGTGACTGCTAATGTATGGATCCATTCCCACACAAGCTTCTATAATATTATCATTATAATGTTCTATGATTCTTGGTTTTAACTTGCTTAATTAGTTTCTCTAAAGATTAAGTTTAGTCACACTTTACTCCTGGTGCATCAATTATCAAATCATAATCGCCTTTTTTTTAATCACTAAAAATTGAATCACAAGTGGCATAGGACTGATAATGTTTCTGTAGTGTTTTCTTTTGTGGGGCCATTTTACTGACAGTTCTTGCCTCCCTACGTGCAAATGTTCCAACAAAACAAGTACACCCCCAACACTATTTTGTAAGAGCAATGTGGCTGCAGCCAGTGCTGGGTTTAGTGCTGCCCAAGACAACTGTGAATGGTTTAAAGAAACAGAGGCAATGCAGTATTTTTTTCCCTATAGCAGAAAGATAATCAGTGATTCCACACCTCTTCTTTAGTGCTGACATAACACTGTGGAGAAAGAACAGACTATGCAAAAGTACTGAACTCTGCTTGCTGTAGTACAAGGTGAATTCTGCTTCATTTCATCTCAAATGTGACATTCTACAAGGTTCAGTCCTTGTCCCTCTCATGGAAACATCTGTGACACAAATATTTTTTCAAAAATGTCCGCTGTTATGCAGATGATACTCAGGTTTATTTATAAAACCAGGAGATTCCAGGACCCTAAACTGTGGAATAAATTTACCAAATCTGGCAAAACCATGTATGAATTCCTTATTTCGCTTCCCATAATATACTATCAAGAAGATTCTGGGTAACACCTAAGAACAAATCTAAAAGTGTATTTGGTCCAGACCTGTGTTAAATAACATCTTTTAAGGCACAGTGGGGTCTGGCTCCTAGTTAAATATTTAGAGTGCAAATTTGGTTTGAAGTGCTGTATTAAATAAATATGTAAATCAATGAAAATAATTAAAAAGCAGCAAAAACCCCATACTAATAAAATTACTCACTGTTACATAATTCATACTAATAAAATTAAAGATCGTGCAAATTCAAATTATGATGACACTTATTCAGGACAGTAAGCCATTTTAGTCTTTTGTCACCAAAGATTTTAAGAGTGGGGAGTGCTGTTTCAAAGATAGTTTTTTTCTCAAAAACAAACAAACAAACAAAAAAATCTGTATGCCTTAAGCAAAGTGTCACCAGGATTTTTTTGTCTTGTGGCAACAATTAAATACAACATGTAGACAAACATGCACATGCACAGCACTTCTCGATAACAGCATATCATTACATGTACATTAAAAAGTATGCAGTTTGTCAGAACAGTTTAGGTTCTGAATCAGTACAAAACAACCCTGTTTACCAGTGTTTTTTACCAGTAGCCCAGACACCCAGGGCTCATGTGCTGACCTGGGTCAAAATGCCTTTGTGAATCGCTCTTAACAGTGATTTTAACAAGCTTCAAGTATCAGATGGGTGGGTGTGGCCATTACAGACCACAAAATACATAAAGTAACAAGTTGTCACCTTTTCCTGCATAGTTGTGGAAAAAATTGTTGCTGTTGTTGAGCTGGAAGGAAAACTTGACCTGCACACAACATGGTCTGAAAACCATTAATTTTTCAAACACAAGTAGCTTGATTAAACAAACTTCTTATATAGAAGTTTCTGGTGCTTAGTTCAGTGAAACCTCAATGGGTTGCCCAAAGGAAACTGATTTTAAAAGTATAAATTATCCACCAGAACATTTAACCCCAGCAAGTTCTTCAAAATAAATAAAATATGTCGCTTGTCTGGAATGAGACATGTTGAGATTTTTCTGATCTGACACCACTGTTGACAAGACGACGTCAATTGTCAGTGCCTTCCAAAACTCAGTGTTTCTAAATTACAATCCTTTTCTGATCTGACACAGCCAAAGATAAAGTTTTGTCAGATTTAGGCACAAAAAATACTTGGCAAAGATGACTGAATAACCGTGGTCATCATTTAAAAGAAACTAACATTAACTCATGGTAATAAACGCAAACTAAACACTGGTCTCCCACATTTATGTCCAATGGTTTGTTGTTAGTGACGTCACACTGTTAGTCCTTTGGACCATCCTCCAGATGGACAAGAGCCATTGTTCCCTACGACCACTAGAGGGCTTTGTCTCTTGAAATAAACATGCTGACTGGGAGCATTTGTTGAATAAATAACGTCATTGTAAGGAGGACAGAGCTCTCGTAGCATGGGCATCAATATCAGCCAGCAGGTCTTTCCCCACTGCAACATGTGTCCTCATGTTTCAACAACAAAATGTAGGGTCTCCGATTCTTAAAAAAATACAAATATTGAATAAAGAGTCAAGTCCTTTCAAGTCATTTTCCCCCGAGTCAAAGTCAAGTCTCAAGTCATAAATACCAAATCAAAGTCAAGTCTTTCATCAGTGTTGGTAAACAAGTCTCAAGTTCTCAAATTTGCGATTTGAGTCAGACTCAAGTCAAGTCATGTGACTCGAGTCCCCCACCTCTGCTGCTCACACACAGTTGCAACATTAGTACACAACTATTTCACCGTGTGCCTGGTCGCAAAGGCGCTAGAAGGCTAGCTGCGCCAAACTCCTGACAGATTCCTGTCATAGAGCGAATCAAATCTTACAGTTTGGGTGCCTATGTGTCTCATCTGAGGTCCAGCACATCACAGCATTTAAAGAGAGAGCATAATTAGCAAATGAGCACCAGCTGTGCCAATCATCGCACCTGGCCCTGCTCCCGTGAACCATTCCCACAACTCATTATCCTGCAGCTGAATGCAAACCATCCTCACCTCCACACCATCCTCGGAACCCATTGGCTGTATTCGGCGTCTGACTTCCAGCAGGCTCTGGGGGCAGACCCCCGATTTTTTGGCATTCTGGTTTGATTTGGGCGGAGGAGCAAATTTCCGTTTCTGACTTCCGTTTATAAGTAAATATGCTGAACCACTGCGATGGATTCAGAGTTTGCAGTGACTCGTTAGTTCACCGCATGGGACCATTTAACTTGGCAACAACTGCAGCCGGCTCAAACGTGATCGGTCAATATCACGCGGACTACAAACGGCCTACAACGGGAAACAAGGGTTCTTCTGCTCTTCTTCCGGAGGCAAGATCTCCAGGGTTTTCCAACAGACTCTACATTCTCTGAATGTAGATTACTATATAGTATATACTGTAGAGACAACCTCCACACTGACTAAACATGAGTGATGCAGATGTTGCAACAACTTATACTTATGGTGCATTTTGAATGCTTGCAGAGATTTGTAAAGCTAAAACCAAAATGTGCAGGTCCCACCCATGTGGTACTTCCCCTCAACTTTGTGTTGAAATCATTTTGTAAAACTATTCGACCCAGGTCAACCTGGAGACTGTGGTATTTTTTATTCACAGCACTGTGGTCTCTGACTGCAGGATAGACTGGGTTCGGGAGTTGCGGTGAAACTGCATCATGTGCTCTGAGCCGTTCCTTGAGGCGAAGTTGCTGTTGAAGTGGTGATCTCTGCTCAGACGGCAATTCAGACACATACTCCGCCACTTTCTTTTGAGCTCGCCTTGAACCTGCAAAAATAGATCAAAACAATCATGTTTTTAACTAGATTAATTTAAATGTAACAGATACTAGAGAGAATCAATCTTTCCAAAACACTGAACTGCTCCTTTAGCCACAAACGTGCTAAAAATGGCTCTTAGTTTCAAATAACAGATAGGGGTTGTATGCTATATGGGACCAAATAAGCAGTAGTCATACCTGATGCTCATTTTTGTGCCCATCTGACAACATCTGGTGAGTGCTGCCATTATTGGGCCTACATTGTGTTGTCTGATCACAGTGCAACGTCACAACATTAACCCACTTCCTAATAGTTTAGTAATTGGTCTTTAAAGGACTTAATCTCTTTTTCCTGACAAAAACACTGGGTCATGCATTTCACAATTCTGGTTTGTTTGCTGTAAATATAAGAAGCAGCTAGCATGGACAATTTATTTAGCAAGCCTGTACAGATGAAGGGAAGAGCACCCATTTGAGAAGCTCAAATTCTAAATAAGTTTAGACAGAACATATTTATAAAATTTTGTCTTGCATTATTTGCACAGATTTGAGCAATGGACTGTGTGTTCCCAAACTGCAAATGTATCAGTAGTGCAGACAGCTCTGTAACGTGTGTGTATTGTGGGGGTGTGTTTTCTTTGTGGGACAGCTCAGCCACAGTCTGATCTCAGACTTCACCAGGAGGTTTAAAACAAGGTCAATAAAGCCTCAGGTTCATATGTATATTTTTTTTTCACTCAAGTTAAAACATTTTAACATGTTACAACACAAAGCATCTCTGCACCCACTTGTTTGTAACCCTTTAGTATATATGCCATCATGCCATGTCTAAAATTGCTTTGTGCTGTTAAGTCATAGTACCATGAAAGTACAGCTGACTTTTGGGAAGCACAAAAACTCACAAACACTGTGCAACAGAAATAATTATCACAATAATTCAGCCATTTTTATGTTTCACCTGCTTTAGCTTGATGGTTTTTCCTGATAATATTATCACATCCTGACAGTGTCCTGACAGTAGTACATCAGACACATAATCTGTTAAAAAAAACATCTTCCTTTGACTCCTCCTAATGCTCCTGATGGTATTTGCAAGAATCAACCGCGCCTGAACGAAAGCAACCAATCAGAGCCCGGAGGAGTCTCTAACGCAGTGTTGATCACTGCTCATGCACAGGCCACTTATCCTTATGCAATGGTTTGTAAGGATGTCTAACGAATTAGTGACCCACGAATGACTTAATGCAAAGTTACATACTTACATACTCAACCTATACGTTAAGTTTAGAAAAATAAACATGGTGATGATGTACCTTAAAGGAGCTATATGTAAGAAATCTGAAGCAAATAGTCATCTTAATATGTCACAGAGACTAAGGAATAATGTTCATATAACATACTGATCTCACCGACAACAACAGTACAGCCAGAATATTCACATTTAAAAAAAAAATTTACGGCCCGCAAATCATGTTTATGTTTTGAATTTGTGTTTTGGCCTGTTGCGCCACCCACCACTGTCTACCAGTCACGCAGTCAGTAGAGTCTCAGCATCAGTTACAGTTATGACTGAGCTACAGCAGCAACTTTAAAATAACTCAAAGTTCACTTTGTTTCAAATGGTTCTGAGGGTAAAGTCAGTATTCGACATAAGCAATGGCCCGATGGCCCGGGGCCAATCAAAAATTATGTCGGGCAAGTTGACTAACCAGTCACGGGCCCACTGGGGGCCCAGTAAGTTTATTTTTGTTTGTTTTTTTAACCAAGTGACAGAATGGCGACAGAACATGTATCATGTCGGTGTGAAAGGACAGCTTTTTTCGTCTGTGTCTGACACTGGAATTCAGGGACCCATTTTGATGACTTTGGAGTGAGACTGGGTTACCTTAGATGGACTTTAGGTCTTTATATTACTTCCTTCTGTAGTCCCATTAGCACATTAGGTGCGTGATCACGGCCTTCCCAATTATGTGGGTTATACACAAGTTTCTGGCTCATGATTATGTGGGTTATATATGAATTGTGGTACATTACTTTTTGCAGGTATATATATGATTAGTGAGTGAGAGCATGCTTCTCCTGGCTCTGATTAGTTGTTTTTGTTCAGGGTAGGTGGATTGTTGCAAAAGCCATAAGGAGCACTAGGAGGAGCCAGAGAAACATGATATTTCAACAGAAGATCTGTCTTATGTACATAAGACTGTCATCCTGACAGTACTACTGTGAGGGTGACAGTTTCAGCAAACCTGACTTTCATAAAAGATACCTACTGTAGCTTTAATGTATTTATTTGTATGTATTTATGTATGATGTGATACCTTCTTGTTTGATCTGTTTTAGTCAGTGAATTAGATGAAATCTTTCTTTGATTTTTATCGGTTTCATCGGCTTGACTTGAGATGATTGGAACACAAAGTCCCCTGGTCAGATTTCACTTGAAATTTTATTCTTACTCTTCTAGATGCTGGTGTTTGCAAGAAAGATGAAGCTGCAGAGTTATGACAAGCATTCATGTTTAAACAAATACCACTCTGCTTTCTTCAGCATTTGGTGTTTGAATAACATAATTCAAAATATTTTAATGGGGAAAAAAATCTAATAATGGAATTTGGACACACACACACACACACACAAATTTTTAGCTCAAACCAAAGAAAAATATAATTTTCTGCTTATCAAATGTTTCCACTTTAAGACCACGCTGAAATTGAACGTTGTGGTTTTAAATAAGCATGTTATCAGCTAAGTGCAGACACATTTATGGGAATATTTTTTGGGAGTATTTTTTTTTTAAGTTTTATAATCTCTTGCTTCTCTAACATCCAATGCTAAAAAAGGATGCAAATGGATGTTGACTGGAGTGCCACACTCAAATTGAGTGTTTGCCTCTTATTAATATATCTAAACACTACACTGTACTATGTCATTTCATATAATGAAAGCTTACCTCACTGTTTAGGAAGCAGTACAGAATGGCCACCACCAGACCCTGAAGAAAACAACACGGTTATGTTAAAAAAGACAAACATCAGAATTGATTCAACATTTAAGTCCTACACAAGCACTTCAATTCTTCAGAATTATTAATGAAAATAACATGTAGTAATAGAAGTGGGGGGACTGATAATAAAACACCTGAAAGGATCCGAGGGCCAGGTCAAAGAATATTTTATAATCCTCTGCGATGGATTCACTGAGAGAAACGAAGACCACATAGTGGATGCCAAACAGAGGGATCAGCAGCAGAGTGGATTTGGCCAACCTCCTAAAGGGAAAAATCCAGCAGTGAACAGGTATTTGTAGCACCATTCAACTGTAACAGATAGAGTGTTTGTGTTTGAGAGCAAACTATAGAGTCAATTTACCGTAGGGCGTCAGTTTGCCCCAAAGTGTGTATAAGGTGTGTATCGTGTGGTTAGTGTAGGTTTAATGGTCTGTGTCCCTGAGAGAAAAAAATGGTTCTTTTAAAAGTCAAGGCCTACTTAGGCCTTCTTACTAACTTAATTAAGCCTTTAAACAATTTATCAGTGGATGCATTTTGCTAACAGTTGTCTAAAATGATGGTGAATGATCAGAAAAGGCCTTGTGTTAAGAGTTAATGTTAAAAAAATCATGAAAAGTTTAATGGCAATGTGTCTTTGAAGAGCAAATTAGACTCATTCATAAAAAAAAATAGATTTTCTCTTGTGAGAAACACCAATTAAGAGCTCTTTTGGGGATTCACTGATCATTCTTTCTTTTGGACATGTTCAAAGGTAAGAGCAACCAACCACCAATATACTGAGACACATATTTCTAATATAACATTCTGACAATAAAATAGTAAATAAAACACAACTGCCATCAGACCCTTATATAAAATATTCCTACTTTTTACGTTCTTCCAATAGTTTTAACACAACACTAAAGGTTGCTGCTGTTATATGATCATTTTTAATTGTTCATGAGGCTGATGACAGATTGCCTGGAACAGTCCTGATTTCAAACAACAATTCAGTATTCTGCATGTCTGGGATTTTTCACATATCAGTGGATTTCCTGTTCACTACAATGACTGTAAACACTTGTCAGTATCACAGAAAATGTTCTATTTGAGAACCCCTCACACTGAGATGTATCCAGTCATGACCATTAATCACTTAATGTTTTGGCCACCACAAATGCAATTTGATTATCCTCCATTGTACTGTGATGCAGAGGTCCAAAATTCTAGACAGAGTCCAATCCAAAATGTACCTGTGTAAAACCTCTTAAACGTGTATAAACTTTAAAAAAGGAGACCTGATCCGACAGGGCCCTGAGGACACTCACACCTGATCTGAAATACACTAGAGAATAATTAGACCAGGCCTGAAATGCAGTCAGGTCGAACAGCCTTGGATGAAAAGACCAGCAATACATGTCAATTTTCCCACACTTCACAGTTCACACTACGTTTGACTCAAAAAACATGTCTCTCTAGTGATGATTATGATGCATCTCATGATCAGAGCACATAGAAAGTTCCACTTGTTTATGTAATGCATTGATTCACACACACACTCCTTAGAAAAGAAGAATCAATCTGATTAGACAGAAATTTGGACCCTATCTTGATTACTAGGCCCATAGGGAAATCTCAATAACTCAAAATGTGGTCAAACAAAATTGAAACTATCTGCACTGCTTTGGGAAAATGGGAACTGTACTCATTTAAACTACTCATTTAGTATTGTAATTCCAATTAAACTCCCAAATAAGATGGTAAAATCCTCTTTCTCTCTCTCTCTCTCTCTCCTCTCTCCCTCTCTCTGTACCACTCTCCAGGCTGTTGACTCTGCTCAGCCATACACTAAACTACACCGCGCTGACATCAAAATCCTCACCTACACTAACAGGGGATTCTGCAGCAGCTTATCCAGGCTTTTCATCACCTCTCGCCTCTGACTCTCAGATTCCTGTGGCCGCAGGACACGAGAATACCTGACAGCTCAGCACAGCTAAAGATTTCTCTGCAGGGTGAAATTGCCTGAAGATTAAACACACCGCCTCTGACTGGGATTCAGACACTGAATCATGCAAGAATGTGCCGCTCCAAACAGGCATAGAGGTTTCACCCCCACCACTCTCCATTTCATTAAGGCTGCAACATGAATTGTCGTCATGTTAAATGAGAGATAGCGTTACTCTTATCTCTCCAAAGAGCAAACACAGAGGGGATAAAAATGTTGTGGGTGTCTCAGATTATCTGTTTTTTTATATTTTTGGACATTTAGCTGACTCATGAGCAAAACTGACACATGAGCAATGTTAGCGTTTCCTTACATGGTGACACAACCTTTTATTAACAGTTGAAGCTGTAGTTTGTAGCACACATCCAAGTGGATAGAAATGGGATTTAGATCTCTGTGTAGCTGCTGTTCATGCTATACAAAGAGTGTTAAATTCCATGCCCCATGTGAAATACCTGTATTGTGATTGGTCGTTGCCGCCCACGTCGGGACACCTCAGCTTCTGAACCAAGATCCGAATGATGCTGATGAACAGGATAAAGTTCACCTTTGAGACAGGGAGGAAATAACAGAAATATCAGAGCAAACAAAGAGAGTCAGAAAAACCCACAAGGGGTGATTATGCTTTGCAGTGCTGGACAGTTTTCCACCCACAGGAAGCAATGAATGAAAAGTTTAGACAGAAACACAATGAGGAAACTCAAAAATAGCAAGTGATAGTTTCATCCAGGGAAAAGTGGATTGAATGACCTTAAATGTTTTTCTCTGGTGCGTGTTTGGTTCCTTTTAAAGCAATACAGATAGAAATAGTGACGTTGTGAAATCACCTGATATGATTTGGGGGGCATTTGCTTGTGGATTTGTTTTTAACAGTGCTTTTATGCTGCTATCTGGAGCTGCTATTTGTCTGTTTGCTAGAGGGAAATCTGTCTAATCATATCTTAGTAATTGGCATTAATGAAGGTCCAGTGTGTAGGATTTAAAAGCATCTAGCGGCAGAGCATGTGAGTGGTGAAAATTTTCACTCTCGCTCGCAGACCTGTCACTTTGCGCCGCTTGTCCACTCCGCTTGGTTCTGCGCATTCTCCGCTCCGCTCCGGTCCACTCCATCATAAATTTTATCCCGCTCCACTCACTCACCACTCAAAAAAACTGCGTCATACTACCCTAACCTGTAATCTTCTATTCACAAATAAAACATGAGCTTGGTAGATTCTCAGGGAAAGCCCTCTCCCCTCTCTCCACAGTTAGGTACCATTCTCCACGGTACCGCTTTTGGCAGGGTGGAAATAAGTCAAAGTGTGGAGAAGAGGGACCGGGTTAAGTGTCCGGCCTCCGGGGAAGCCCTCTCGCCTCTCCCCGCAGTTAGGGACTGTTCTCCAAGGTAGCGCTGCTTCTCTTCTCAGTTTCTTTTCTGAAGTACACAGTAAACTCCATAGTTTTGAAAGAAAATAGTGTGGGTTCGTGCAGGTGCAAAGATGCATTCTGGGTGGGGCATGAGCGACTGGAACGAAATTGGAGAGAGCGATAAGGCTCCGCTCCACCTTTAAAAAAAAAAAAAAACAGCAGCTCCTCGCTCAACACAAAATCTTTCTGTTGTGTAGATTCTGTTTTAATTTTGGTTTTCGGGTGGATTTATGTGTGTTATCCCCTTCTGTTTTTAACAAAGGTGGCAGAACTGAAACTTCTCCCGTGTGCCAAGTGTGTAGAAGAGCGATGGTGGCCATGAAATGCATATGGCCCCATCTAGAGCCAGTGTTTGGTTTGTCGATTATAGGCTTCTGTAGAGACAACCTGGCGGACCCCGTGGGAGAGGACCCGCTCTGTATGTAGATATAAACTGCTCATTTTGAGGGCAAAGCACAGCGATTCTTATTTTCAGGTGATTATAAACTAATGCAAATATAGTCATGAATGTTATATACCATTTCTGCTGATAAATGCCCTTTAATCCCGCACACTGGACCTGGCAAGCCTTTATTTTCTTCACATGCCAAAGCTAAAATGGAACACTGAAAAATCAGTGTACTACAGTGTTACTTGGTCAAGTCAACAAAATTGAACTGAACAGCATCTGTTTTCGTTCAACCGTTGTACAAGATTACAAGACTAACAAACTCTACCCAGTAATACAAGAAATGGCTCCTTTACTTCTGTCTTCTACAGGAACTATCAATTTCACTTCAGTGTTTGTCAGCTACAATGAGAAGCCTGCTTTTGTTTCCTTCTAGTCTCGCCACCAGACAATCAGAGATCTCCACCTTCTGATCCTCCTTTCTAAAGTGTATTTAACACACCGGAGAAAACAGCCGGCAACAAGCAACGCCTCTTGCATTTTTTAAAAGGACACGCCCTCCCGGAAATGTGGACTCCCCCTTTTCTCACCCGCAAGGACACAAACACACAGAGAGCTTGAAAATGGATACCGAGAGCCCTGCGGATTTACTATTGGTTCTGCAACGTAGGAAGTTTTTTTAAACTCTGAAACACAAAATCAGGGAGAAAGACATCAGTCTTTAGTTAAGCAAAGCATTTAAAGACTGACTTGTGAGTCTAGTGTCCTTCTGTCTGAAATCAAGGACAAATTTCAACAAAAATTAGCATGAATTTCAAGTTTGCCACCGCATATATTGTTATAAACGGCATATGTGCAGTTCTATATTGGAAAGTTTAACAGTAACACAGGGGGGAGGGCGTTACCACCTGTATCCTTTATATCATCATGCATTTTCCATTTGGAGATGCTTTTAGTATCGACAAGCATTATGTGAAACACCTGTACATAAACAGGAGGTAATGAACCTTAACTTACCATAATTGAGAATCCAATTGGTCCGTTGATTACCCAGTTGGGTATGGGATTGTCATTCCTCTCCCAGCATCTGAGGACACCATAAATAACCATAATGCTATATCATATCATATACATAATATATCTGTGAAACACAACAGTAAGAGAAGAGAGTGGATGGATACAAGCAGAGGGAGAGCCAGGTTTATACCTACTCAACGCATTTTCGTCAAACCTGAAAGATTGGTGTGAAGAAAAGTTTGCAAGGTTTAGTCTGGCTTAGTTTATTCAGGGTTTGTTTTTTTTCAGTCACATCTATAAGTAAGTTTTAGGGCTGTCTATCTTCCCCCAAAATTCAGATTCGAATTTTTTCGAAGTTTTTTATGTTAAAAATTCGAATAATATTCAAATTTTTCCTTGTTATAGGCTATAGCTGAGGCCTACCACCACATTTTTATATTTTTGTGTTATAATTATGTTATTTTAATATTTTGCATCACATGCAAAAGTGAGCGTCTCCAGCTTGTCAGTGCAGCGCAGCCGGAGATGTGTTGCTCCTCCTCACTTTAAGTCGCTGTCATTAACTTTTGACCTGCAACGGTGGCAGTGCCGCAACATTGCAGAAATTAATGAAAGCCATTGTGAACATTTCAATAGTTACACATTAAAACAATATTTATTTACAATTACTCTATTGAAAGACCTCGAAGCATGAGCAAACAGGCTGTGTCACTTCAGATCAAAGAGATGCTAACAGGGCACCCTCCGCAACTTCAAATATGCTTATTTTTACAAAAATTCAAATTGTTGTTGAATAGCGAAGTTCGTTCTGACAGCCCTAGTAAGTTTCATGTCCTTAAGGGCAAGTCGAAGTCACAAATCCATCCATCCATCCATCCATATTTTTGCCCACTTATCGAGGTCTGGGCTGCAGTAGTTGAAGGCTAAGCAAGGTAGCCCAGTCGGTTTCCTCAGTAATATCCTCCAGCTCTTCCCTGAGGGTCCAAAGATATTATCACGTCAGGTCAGGAGTATCTAATCCCTCCTGCATGTTCTGCTTCTGCCCCTGGTTCTCCTCCCAGTTGGATATGCCAGGAAAACGGGAGGCATCATTATCGGTGAGCTGAACCATTTTAATTGCCTTCTTTAGACATGAAGGAGTAGCGTTTCCACTCTGAGCGTATTGTTGGTGTCTGAACTCCTTAGCAGATCTCTGAGGATGAACCCACAAGGCACCCTGTTAGGAAAAGTTATTTCAGCCGTTCGCATCTGCTATCTCATTCCCACTGTAATTAACCAAAGCTCATGACCATGGGTGAAGGTTGGGAAGTGATCGACTGGTTAATTGACAGCTGGGTCTTCAGGCTCTAACACATTCTAACTCCAAACTCTTAAAATACCGACACTTGGTCGGTGGTCCATGATGTCAAAATATGACACGGAAAGTTTTCACAGGAAAAGTACAGTTTCTGCTCATTAAATGCATACAGTGTTTTTTTAAATTAACTTAGAACGTGGTCAACATGATTTGGCATGGCATCTGCAGTGATGCACTTGCTGTGCCGGACTGTCGTGGGGAAGGGAGAGCTAAGCCAGAGGCTAAAACTTTTGAGTTACTCATTCATCAACATCCCAACCCTCACCTATGGGTAATGAACAAAAGAGTGAGGTCGTGGATACAAGTGGCCAAAATGAGATCCCTCCGAAGGGTGTCTGGGCTCAACCTTAGAGATAGGGTAAGGAGGACCTCTTATTAGAGGTGTTTCCGGCATGTCCAACTGGTGGGAGGCCCTGGGGCAGACCCAGAACAAGTTGGAGGGATTATATATCTCGTCTGGCCTGGGAACTCCTCTGGATCCCAATGGAGGACCGTTGCTGAAGAGAGGGGCGTCTGGAATGCTTTGCTCAGCCTGCTGCCCCTGCGACTTGGCTTCAGATAAGTGGTTGAAAATGGATGGATGGATGGATGGATGGTTGTCTGAAGTGTCAACAAATGCTGCCACCTGGGCAACTGATGAAGCCTCGGTATCTGAAGAGTTGGGAGTGGCTCTGCTTCCTTTTGACATTCCAGTACAGCGTCCACATTATTTATTGTCATTTCTCAAAATTAAAAGAATATCCCAATCCCAAATGGAAAATCGAATACCTACCCAACAAGCAATACAAACAGTGAAATATTCGGGTACAGCCCTACTAATGATCAATACTTTTTGGCTACACAAGTCCAATGTCTGTCCAATGTTGTGATATGGCCTAATGGCCATAACTGAAATGCTTTCAAATTTCACATCAAGTCTCAGTTCAATCAGGTGTGAAAGCAGTCAAGTCAAAGTCAATTCTCAAGACATAACTTTTGTGACATTCCAAAACCTTAACTTAAGGTCTACATGAAGCTTTTAACTGCATCTCACAGTCTTTATCAAGTGGTGGAAAGCTGTGGAGCAAACTATTGAGCTTATTTTGTCAAGCAATTATTCCTGAGGTTAAGAATGAATTTACAAGCTCAAGCCTCATTATCATTCTCCACAAAGTCCCCTCATACTATGGAGCTATATCATTGATGTCCTTTGTTATCACACTGCTGCTCTATAATTGTTGTTGCAGAGTTTCTTCACAAAGTCTTTCTAAGAATACGCCCACTCAGTGTGACTCGCTCAATGATGGGCTGCAGTGTCAGCTGCAATAATGTGCAACACAAGCCGAGCAGATCCGTGGCACCAGGCTCATAATGATACCAACTCAATGCAAATCCCACCAGCTGAATTACCCAATAAAGTGCTCTTTGACATGGGGGATATTTGTCTAATTATTGTGGAAACCAAGCCACATTCACATTGGATGGCTTAATCTAATCGATAAAATGTCATTTGTGGACTTAATGAAACAACAGATGCAGCCCCCGTTGAATATCAGCATGTGCCACTCTCTAATACGATTGAAATTCCATGTCTCCTATCATGTAATTAGGGAGAAAATGCAATTCCAAAGAGCACATGACGTACGTTTGTGTAAACTGCAGATAGTTTTTAATCAGACAACAAGTGACATGCAGATTCCTGTGATACAATTTAATCTATGTAATATGATTGAAGGATGTAAATACCAAACCTAAATCATGTTCTCATGCTGATGAGCGATTGGTTCATGATCAGCTGGCAACACTCACCCTGTGTCCTCCAGATAAATCCTCGTCATCACCCACGCAAAGACGAACACCGTGGGGATTCCTGCAAAACACCACAAGGAAATCATTGATGTTAATGTAGGTAAAACATTATCTATCTACTGTATATGTTATGAAAGAATAACATCCACTTCTTTGCTAATGTTTATTTTAATACTATTCATCAAAATCATTTTCTATCATTTATAATTACAAGTTGTTTATTCATAGATTGAATAACTTCAATATAAAGATTTACATGAATCAATATAAATCCATTACATTACAGTTAGCACACGTATTCCTCATGTTGTTTTTAACACAAAACTAAATCCTCATAACATGACAGTACATATTGAATTATCCTTTGTAACTTTAGTCTTGAGCATTAAAATATTAAAATAATATTTTTGGAAAACAAATGTATTTTTTAATTAATGTATTGTAAGCACTTAAAATGGCTACCTAGTGGAGATGAAAAGTGGCCACAATGACAGGTTAATTTAGTTTAAAGCTGCAATGCTAAAAATTTGGCCACTAGTGGCAGAGGAATTCAACAACAAGCTGATATGTTATTGGAGTCTTTAGGCAACTGGACATGATTTTGATATGGAAAGCTTTAAGGTTTCTGTTTGTAGTTTGAGTAGTATTGACCACCCACATTTGAACAGGCTTTGGTTGCATGCAGGCAAACAGTAATATAGACAGCAAAAGAGGAGAAACACATTGGCCAAAATGCAATCTTAGAACCCATAAGCCATCGTCTGATGACAATTTAGCCTTTATTAGATTTTTTAAAATGTTGTGTGGGCACTGACCAAGAAGAGAAAGACTTGTCCTGCAAATCACACAGAATCCGCAATCCCAGAAATATTGGCAGTTGTGTCTAGAGGCAATATTGTTGTCAGACCGTAGCTGATGGGTTCCAAGATTGGTGTCCAACTGATAACTTTAGGTCAAATATACACTCTTCTTTTAGCTCTGGTTCAGTCTCCACTAATTCCTGATATGTGGCTCTTTAGATACTAACTGTGCCTGTCTGCTGCTTGGTGCTGTGCAGAATTTAGTACAGTGGGTTCATCAGAGACTGTTTTACTGAGAACAGCTGCCTGCTGCTGCTAGAAATAAAGCTGATTAAAGTGGTGGGAGTGATCAAAAACCATAACTCTGCAAATCAAAACTATAAGCTAAAAGAAGCTAAAAGTGTTGTAAGTGGCAGAGTGCTTTAAACATCTGAGTCAGTTCCTCTTAATTTCAAAAGATGCTATAAACTTCAAATGAAATAAACGCTGACCCCAGCCGATGAACATGTAGACGATAAAGTGTCTGTTCTCGGAGAAGATGACAACAAGCAGGGTGTGGAGGTAGAGACCTTCCACCAGCAGCCAGAAGAAGTTGGCCATGATGAAGTATTGAAAAAACACCAGGCTGGCTTTACATCCCACCTGAAAAACAAAAAGGTTAAAGATCTTAACTTTGTCATGGACTTTGTATTAAACCCCAAAAGGTTGGAATGGAAAATGTCGCAAAACTTTTTGCAATTCTGCTACGGTATTACCGGGTGACATGAAATTAACCTTCAAGCCATTTTCTCATATCTACATTTAGTGCAAATCCTATTGTTTGTCTTTGCCGGTCTGTATGTGACCGCAGTGTTGGTACATTCACAGAGACACTGTGGATTAATCAGGCAATTATGCTAATTATTCTGATGTGTGGGTTTACATTCCACTTTTTCACTGGGTAATCAGTGAGTTCACCAAGAGGATGAGCTTTAATTTGTAGATCACCACATTATAAGCAGCAAGGAGATGGGAGTAAAAAGGTCAGAGCATCCTGACAGTATTCTTTTAGTTGTTACGGTGACATTTCCTCTCTAATAAGAAAGAAATCAAGGCAAGTAGAGGAGGAACATTATGCAGGAAGAGTCGGCTAAATAAGAAAGTATCAAATGTCAGTGCTTATTTCAATACTACTTTAATATCTAATAATGACTTTTGCTCCCAATTTAAATCTAAGTAACAGGAATTTATTGCACTTCATTTGGATTCAGTGGAAGACTGCAGGCTCGTTTGGGAAGCCACTAAAGGCTTTATAAAAGACAATGCTACATCATTTGCTTCATTTTTAAACCGCTCTCGTTGATTAAAAACGGTTGAGTTGGGGCGTTGGTAGCGTAGTGGATAGTGCCAGCGCCCCATGTGTAGTGGTGATGCCTCGCTACAGCGGTCGCAGGTTCAACTCCAGCTTGCCACCCTTTGCTGCATGTCGACCCCCACTCTCTCTCTCTCTCACCCCATTTCACTCTGTCCTGTTCATTAAAGGCAAAAAGCCCAAAAATAATCTTTAAAAAAAAACAAAAAGAAAGGTTGAGTTGGAGAGTCAGCTAGCATTTCTGGATAAAGCTCAACAAAATTCGTTTTGTGCTATACGAGCAGGTCAGCTTAGCCTGGTGAAAAAAAACAAAACTTAATGCACTTCTTAGAGTAGATACTGAGTTTCTAATTCAGAAGTCTAGAGAACACTATTACTTTAATGGCAGCAGGCCATCTCATGAGTTAGCTATGCGGCTCTGCTCTAATGATTGACGGGCATGCATTTCTGCAATATAATCAGCAGATGGCAAGATATTTACCACTCCAAATTAAATTTTTCACGTTTTTATAAAAAACTCTATACTTCCGAAATTGCATCTAGTAGAGATATGTACAAAAATGTTCTAACTGACTTAAATTTGGAAAAATTATCTAGCTCAGAAGCAGCTGACTTAGGAGCAAATACTATATCCTTTAAAGAATTATCGGACGAATGAGATGAATTTAGGTAAGTCTCCCAGTCCAGATGGTATTCCCATTGAAGTCTACGTCAAATTTTGTATCAAATTGGGCCCTGTGCTTTTGGAAATGATAAATACATCAATTGCAAAGGGCTCTTTTCTAAAACAAACAAATACAGCCTTGATATCACTTCTCCTCAAAAAACACAAGGATCCAATATTGTGCAGTTACCGGCCAGTATCGTGTAGATATTTAGATATATACTAAAGTATTGGCACGCCGTCTCAATAAATATTTAGGAAAAATTATTCATTGTTATCAAACAGGATTTGTGATAGGCCAGTTAAGTTCAGACAACCTAAGAGGACTATTACATTTCCCTCCGGAATTTTCTGACCTCTTGACTTCATCTGGAATTTTAACTCTTGACGCCAAAAAGGCATTTGACAAACTTGAATGGGACTACCTTTGGGTCTTATTAGATCATTTGGGACAAGGTGAATCTTTTATTGGTTATATTAAAGTTCTTTATGCAAATCCAGGAGCAATGGTGTTATCTGGTGATTCCTGCTCGCCACATTTCCCAATTTATAGAGGTTCCTGCCAAAGGTGCCCTTTGTCAACTTTATTATATGTTTTATCCCTCAAGCCTCTAGCACAACAAGTACGTCAATCCACTGATACCGTCCCTATTACAATAAAGTCCACTTATCATCATATATAACTCTATGCAGACGATGTGCTCCTCTTTATTAGTGAATTATCACAGTCACTTCCTTATATTTTTAGGTTATTCATAGACTTTAGCAATAGCTCAGGATTCAAAATAAATTGGCAAAAATCTGCGCTCTTACTGCTAAGAAATAACAGAGAGGATCTGACTCAATTTAATATTCCAATTGCAAATCAGTTTAAATATTTAGGTATCAACATCTTTCCCACTTTACAAACTATTGTTGAGAATTATTACACTGTATGTTTAGATAAGATTAGAACCAACCTAGGTAAGTGGATGTCAAAACCTGTATCTTTTGATGCCAGGATCTCAATTATAAAAATGATGGCATTACCTTTAATTAACTTCCTGAGCTCCATGCTTCCTCTGAATCCACCAAAGGGATACTGCGATAGACTCCATAGCTTGATCAGTGAGTTTATATAGAATAATAAAAAACCAAAGATCAAACTTATAACTCTCCGGAGAGAGAAATCAGCTGGAGGCCGAGTGTTCCAGATTTTAAAATTTATCATTGGTCATTTGTATAGTGTTCTATAAAATCATGGTTGGATCCATCAAATCGCATTCCTTGGAACTCTTTGGAAGCAAAGTTAGTATGTCCATGTAGATTACAGAATCTAATCTATACAGACACTCCTATTAGACAAGTTAAAATGCTCTTTGGTACTATTATTGAAAATGTTTTGGTAACCTTGAAGCTGGTGACTGACTATACTAACACAAATAATAAATGGTATTATCATACTCCAATATTCCACAATCATAATTCATTGTGGGGCGGCAGTAGCTCAGTCCATACGGACTTGGGTTGGGAACCGGAGGGTCGCCTGAGCCCCCTTCCCGACCAAATATGGAATGTGGACTGGTGGCTGGAGAGGTACCAGTTCACCTCCTGGGCACTGCTGAGGTGCCCTTGAGCAAGGCACCGAACCCCCCAACCACTCAGGGTGCCTGACTAAGGGCAGCCCCCTCACTCTGACATCTCCACTTTGTGCATGTATAGGTCCTGTTTGTGCATGTGTGTGTCTTTCGGACCTGTGTGTAATTGACAAGCAAGAGTGAAAACATTTCCCCTAAACTTGCTTGGTGGTCGACCAGTGGCTTACTCAATATGGTCAAACAATGGGATTCACATACAGTTATTCGGTACTAATGGCCTTCGCACATTTGATGATTTAAAGGAACAGTATAATTTATGTTGTTTTTCTCGCTTTCTATATTTTCAGTTTTGCTCTGCCATGAAGACCTATGGTGTTCCATGGAACTCTGAGCTCCCTAAACATGACTAAACACAACTACAACACCAACACCAGGGGAACTGTATCAGCATTGAAAGTTCAAATATTGTGGGCATCTTACAAACCAATGTCAATCCAAACATCTTGGCAGAATGATTATGACTATCACTTCTGAAATAGCATGGAAAACAGTGTGGAATAATATCAAGCTTCAAAAATCCTAATCACCAAAACCATACACCTAAAGATTGTTCACAGAATGTATTTCACCCCCAGACTTAGACATTTAATGAAGTTGGAATCATCTCCTCTCTGCCAACTCAGTACGCAATGCTGCTTAGGTACCTTTACACACACTTTAAGGACACCACTATAAGCATTGCTGTCCCCCATGTTGTTGTTTATTTGCACATTCAATACTGACTTTGCACTAAATATGTTCACTTTAATCCATTGCTCACTTTTTATCCACTGCTCACTATTATTATTATTATTTATTGCTGTTTCTTGTATTTTTTGTACTTTTTTCTGCATGCCTAGTTTTTTAAGTGTTTAAATACTGAAATCTTTAATTTGACTCTTTACCCTTGACTGTTGTAACACTGGAATTTCTCAATTGTGGGATCAATAAAGGTGTATCTTATCTTATCTTGTCTTATCTTATCTTGTACAGTCATGGAAAAAATTATTAGACCACCCCTTGTTGTCTTCAATTTCTTGTTCATTCTAATATCTGGTACCACTAAACGTATAATACAATGAACACAACAAAAAATGCAGCTGGTCACATAATACTTTATGTCCTATTTGACATTCTTAAGCTTAATTGATTCCCAGGGTATATAAGAGGCCATTTCATGTCACAAGCAGCACTGCACATGCAAAGGCCTAGAGTGGTTTCCTGCTTACATTCAAGCCGTAGCACAACTCAGAAGTTGTCAGCTCTCACATAATGCCTAAAACAAAAGAATTATGTGAAGCCACAAAGGCAGCCATCTTGGCACTGCTAGAAATTGGCATGAGTGAGAGACAGGTAGCGAAAAAAACTGAAGATCTCCAGACAGCCGTTCATTACAACAAAAAAAAAACAAGCTGAACATGGCACTACCAAATTGCTACCTGGCCGTGGCAGGAAACGTCTTTCTACCCCACGAGATGACCGTGCACTCATCCGTTCCTGTGTCAGGAATCGTCGTCAGACCTCCAGGGACCTTAAAAATGAGTGGGCACTGTCGAGAAATGTGACTTGTTCGGCAAGGACAGTTCGAAACCGACTTGTTGAAGCTGGTTTGAAGTCACACAGAGCACGCAAGAAGCCCTTCATCATGAAAGGCAGAGGAAGGCCCGGTTACTCTTTGCTCGAGACCACAAGGATTGGACTGTTGATGATTGGGCTAAGGTTCTCTTCAGTGATGAATCCAATTTTGAATTGATGCCCACTCCAGCCAACTTACTGGTTAGGAGGAAGCCTGGAGAAGCTTACAACCCAGACTGTCTTGCCCCTACAGTAAAACATGGGGGTGGATCAGTCATGATCTGGGGTTGTTTCAGTCTGAGTGGAACAGGGCAAATGCGATTGTGTGAAGGCCGAATGAACCAGGTCATGTACAGGACTACCCTTGAAAACAGTATTCTTTCATCAGCTGGAAAACTCTTTCCTGCCTCGAATGACTGGATTTTCCAACAAGACAATGCCCCTTGCCACACGGCAAGGTCAGTTAAAGCCTGGATGGAGAACCACAACATTCGCACCATGCCTTGGCCTGCTCAATCACCAGATCTTAATCCAATTGAAAACCTGTGGAAAATCATCAAACTCAAATGGAGAACCACAAGCCCAAAAACAAAGAAAATTTGTTTGAATTTGTCCAACAGGAATGGGCTGCTGTGACAGCAGAACAATGTCAGAAGCTGGTGGAGAGCATGCCAAGACGCATGGCTGCAGTCATCAAAAACAATGGTTATGCAATCAAGTATTAACTCTTGTGTGTATCATGTGTTTAAAGCAAACAGAAAAGAAAACATGGAATGCTTAAAAGTAGTGTTTTTGGCGGTACAATGCCATAGCTATTGATGTAAGAATTTAAGTAATTTTGGTTATTATCAAGAAAACCATGGAAAATGAATAGTTCTTAGTTCTTAAATTAAACTCTCATGAGCTATTTTTGTTGTTATCATTATAATTGTCCAAACAAATGTACCTTTAGTTGAGCCAGGCATTAAAATTAACAAGAAATTGAAGAAAACAAGGGTGGTCTAATAATTTTTTCCATGACTGTATATTCTGGGAATGCCCTGGAGTACAGTCGTTTTGGTTACAAGTCACCAAATCCTAATCTAAAATTCTCAACAGGGAGGTCCAATGTTGCCCCCTACTTAATTTGCTGAATGATAACTCTCAAATTTCTATGTCAATACATGAAATTTCGATTACCTGCTGACATTGTGTATGTGGGATTGAGGGGAGACATACAGGCATAAATATGTGTGCATGTCCTGACTTGCAAAATGGGAAAGTGTTGTTTTTTGTTTGTGCTTTTGTTTTTTGTAGGACATGATGCACCCTTTTTTGTTTTTTATAAATGGGTACGGGACAATATGCCACTATACCCAAATGTATCAATGTGCAGGCACATCTACTGTCTGTCTGCCCTTTTTTATGTTATCATAAAACTAATAAACATTGTTAACAAAAAAAATATCAGTGCTTAAGAGCATCAAAAGTTTTAGAGAGCATCAAAAGCTGTCAAGTTGCCAGTGAGATTCTTGGTCTTGTGCACTTTTATTTCTAATAATAATTTGGTTTGAAGTGTTTTTATGCTTTAATTAGACAGTGACAGCAGAGAGAAGACATGAAATGAAAGAGCACCTGGCTGGATTTGATCTGTGTTACAATTTGTGGTTTGCATCTTGAACACACAGGGATGATCATCGTGTGTATATTTTCTGATTTAAACAATCATTTGGTTAACTTTATGCAGTTACTGCAATTTTTTTTGCCACTTTTCATATTAAATGCTTACTTCTGTGCAAAAAGATTAAGCATTTCTGCAATGCTAAGCTGTAAAATTCAAACTTCAGTGTACATGCAACATATCCAGTTTATTCGGTACTCCATTGAAAGTGCTTGAATTTCTATACAGTATTTTGTGCAAGAACAGAAATGTAAGTACTTTATAAATTGTCTGCCATCACTGTAACACTGCACAGCAAGTGTTCATACATTCAAGCCTCTCTCTCTCTTTTTAATGTGAGCTTTTATTCTTCAAAATATAAAAATTATCACTGTGCTTTGTTGCATCCTCAAATTTTAGGGAACTAGGCCTGTAAAGTCATTAAAGTTGATGTTTAGGAAGATGTGGGAACCCTGAATGCAATAAAACAGCAAACGACATCCTCCATAATGATCATATTGTTCTTGTCTTTAAAACATTTTTAATGATTTCATCAATGATGTCCATAAAAAAGAATCATTTAAATGATTGAGTTAATTATTGAAATTATGAAATTATAAAGAAGTACAGCCCTGTTCACTACTTTTTGGTTTGAAAGGTGAATCTTTGTAGCTTCATGGAGAACGGCAGCTGTAGTCAGCTTGATTTCACAGCAGTTACGATGGCTCAAATAACAACTCCATGGAGTAGACAAATAAAACTTGATGCATAAGGCTGTGTTCACAGCAAATCTGGCGTTGGGGTAATTAGCTAGAGTTGTGAGGCAGTGAGGGAACATCGCTTAAATGGCCCATTTGTGGGGAGTGGAAACAATTTTGCTCACAGCAACTGAGTATTTGTCTTTGGAAAGTTTATGTTGCCTGAAACAATCTGTAGACAACGTTTTAATTATCATTACTGTAGTATCTTTCCTGTCAGGAAAGAAACACCTGCACGCACACACAAACAATTTAACAAGTGTGCTCCTTTTAGGATAGTACAGTAAGAGCCACTCAAAAGTTCCTGTTTCCATGACTGACCTCGGCAGGTCTGCGGCAGGTCCGTGGCTGATCCGTGCAAGCCTGCCGCCTGCTCCGTGGAGTTAATTTAATCCCCTGCAATGACGTAGGAAATGCAGCCCTGACTTGTAACGCCCCTAGAGACCTGTGTGAAAACCAATTGCAATGCTTCATTTCTCCACGGGGAGGAGCAGTGATTATCACCAAAATACCGTTATATCTGCAGATTTGGGAAAGTCGGCTTATCAGCTGGTCCATGGCTCCACGGAGCAACTATTTAGCCTAGTAGCATTTTATGACTAGGTCGAGTTACAACTACTGTATGCAGCCCATATTTTTTAAAATAATATTACCATGTGAAAAGCCAAGAGGACACACTCTTTTTATCTTTCAAAACCTATACTTGTCCCTGTGTTTTCCGTTAATTAGGCTACCCCAGTGTAATTAAACTCCATCTCATTTACCATGCTTTAGGGCTGTCAAAATTGCTCAAAAATGACGTTCGAATATTCCTTCTAAATATAACTCATAGGTTTGAACCATTCAAATTTTTTTTTTTCGCATTATGTCCACAAGAGGATACAAGGCAACATAACTACTTGTAGGTATTTTTATTTCAACATAAACATCTTTGAAAACATTTACATACCTACACATTTAAACAAATAAAACAATTATCTATAACATTACATTATAAACGACCACGGACCTCTCGCTCACCTACCCCTCTCTGACCCGTCAGGCCACACCGCCCGCGCAAGCGCTGCGAATAGCCTTGAAGCGCCCGGCTGTGCCGTGCCGCGCAGCTCCATGGCCGGCTTCGCCCTGCAGCGATCGTTTCGAATATCAATTTTCACATTTGAAGGTCTACCGTGATTTGTTTGACTTTTTAGCCATGTGATCATGATTCAAACTGAGGTATTTGGAGAAGATCCAAGAAATAAATAACATCGATCCGTACGAGCTACCTGCAGCTGGAGCAAGGAGACACGTTGCCACCCTGCACCTACATGCAGTTGGTTCACTAGGCTACTTAGTTTTCAGCATTAGTTACTATACAGGAATTTAAAAGCCTGAAATCACTGGACAGTCCCACTAAGACATGGCATAATGGTTATGTGTGTTCTGTGCGTAAAAAGCAGCCGTGGACCACACTTTGTCACGATGACACATACACACTCACTCACAAGGTGAAACAACCTGATCTCACAGAAATACATGAAATGACCATGACCTCTTAACATTGCATTCCGTGATGGCAGCACGTAATGAGTTAAAATTACTTGCGGGTACCACAGAAACAATGCCAATGTAAAGTCAATTACGATCCTTTTTCGTGGTGGACACACGGATTCCCTGATTCAATAACGTCACGTCAACCTCGTTTTCCTCAATGACATCTTTAACATTCCTGTATACACACAAAAACACGGAAGTGTCCTTGATAACTCAACAATATGACAGGTTAATGTCAAGGCCATAAAATAAAATAAAATAAATGTATTTTGCCTGCAGATAGCGTAGGGCTTTAAGAGCATTGTGCTGTGGGTGGATGGGCGTTCCACTACTGTTTTGTAGCTGCTGTCTGCCGTGTGTAGGCTTCATTCCATTTCAGATTGCCGTCCGTCTGCCGTAACCAAATCCAAACGCCACTAATAAATAAATAAATAAATAAATAAATAAAGAAGAAGAAAAAAATAAGGCTGAGCACGGAAGAACCAGAGAGGAAACACCATCAGATTGGAGCTGTCCGCCCCCGGCCACCCTCCACTCCACCAAGGAAAAAACGGACCCCAAGCCAGCGCCACAGAACCAGCGTCCGCCGCCCCCGGCGAACACAGCTCCCATTGAGGAAACACTAGAGTTAAGAACTAAACTATGATAAATGACATAAAATATTAAGATGTAGGCCTAACATAAAATAAATTCGTCATTAAATAAATTAAAACATATAGCCTACAGTAGATATAAAAGTAGATCATGCTAAAAGTAAATACAATAATAGGCTAAATAGTATCTAAGCAATAATAAATAGTGTCTAAACAATAATAAATTGTATCTAAGATATCTATTAGGCTACCATTCCACTCTGTAAATAGATTTTAAAATTTCAATAAAATTTTAATATTGTTTTTGATTTTTTTCATTATTGTTATTATTGGTTTACTTTTTAGTAGTATTGTATTGTCTGAAAAAAAGCCAAAGTAGAGCCAGCACGGCAGCTGGCTGGCCACCGGCTGGAACTTGGCTGAGATTTGGCTGGGATTCGACAGGCAGTCGGCTGACAGCCGGCTGGTAAGGGGAACTTTTGAGTGGCACCTACTGTACAAGCTCTTATACATACTGCATTTCTTTTACTCATTATAATATCTAACAATAGAAACAAACTGGATTACCTGTTACCATGGACTGCTTGTATCTTCAAAAGCTGCGCCATTGGACTACGCTGCAGAAGTCGTTTCAGAAGTTTCTAAGAATGTTTGTCTTTTTCTTTTTGTTTTTTTGCTGTGACTCTAGATCTCCATTGGAATCCATTGTAATTGCTGTGAGTCCAACTTGACTTTGTCTGCAAACTTTTTTAAAGCAACATACAACCTTGTGAATGGCCCAAGAGGTCAACTGTATAAGCAGTTTATAAAGGGTCCAACCAGAGCAGTGTTCAAGTCCTGTAAGATTCTAAAGCCAAACCCTGTTATTTTTTTCCTGGGTAAGATCTTTTTTCATAAACCCAACCACGTTTTTGTTGCCTAAACCCAAATATGTGTATTTGTTGTTGGAAAAAAAACCCATCAATTTGTGGTGTTGTACGGACGTAGTTCCTTTATTTTGAAAGCGACTGTGTGTAATGTTAAATTTTCTGATATCGGAAGTGTATTTTGAAAGAGGACAATGCATGTGACAGACAGACTTTGACATGGTGTCCCCAGAGTGTCCAAGACAACCAGGGTACCTTACACGACGTATGTGAACACGGAAAGTCCATGACCAAATGTCAATATGTGACAAGGACAGAGTGAGAATGTGTTGGACATGTGTCACATGACATTAGTAAAAAAAGTACCTATTTCAAGCCCATATTTTCTCTGAACATAACCTTCTAGTTTTGTTGCATAAATTGAACTACAAATTTTTTTGTGTAATAATTTAGGGACGTGTTTAAAACTGCTGTTGCTAGAATAGTAATATATGTATGGAAGTCAGTGGAGCTCAACTTATTCTGTCATTTAAGGACTGAGAGAGTATTCCTGTGAATGACCATTTTTGGTGGCCTATTCCATTGAACACATACATTTGAGAAGTTTTGACTGTTTTGTTAAATGAAAAAGTGTTTTGCAGAAAAAAAGCCTGCAGGCTAAGGTATAAAAGAAAACAATATGCAGGCTCAATCACAATACAATATGTGGATGGAGAGAAGCTTCTCGTCATCTCTGCTGTATATTAGTCATGTAGAGTCATCACAGCTAAATTGTATTCTGGCATGAGTGAATGAACTGTCACAGTAGATTTGTTGCCCGTTTTTATCATGTTATAAGATTGAGCTGTTGGCAAAAATTTCCACTTAATAGAAAAATGTTGAGTCTCATTTCTGTAAAACCTCATTTACATTTTCATTTCATATTACAAACAGTAATTGGAAGCATCACGCTGAATCTGTTTTCCGTCTGTGATTGTTGTGCTGTTGACACACAAATGTGAAGCGACTTGGCTCAGTGGCGGATAGATTTGGTGACCTCACCAGTGACGGCTGGTTGGAGCACTGGGAGTTTCGATTGAAGAGGATGTCGTCTTTCACCAACACAGCCACAGCTCTCAGGATGAAGGAGAAGAAGAGGTTGAGGTGGATGTAGTTCCTTGTGCAGTGGAGCTTCCTGCACAGATGTTACACACATACACAATATACACAGATTATGGAGAATTAGTTTCATTTTAGGATGTTTGAAAAGCTACCTTTTTACATTGACGTTGCCTACTTATTTTTTTGCCAATATTATTTATTGTGCAATTACTACCATAAATTCACTTTTGTGGAAAAGTCTATAATGCTAAAACACACACTGTGCCAGTTTTGATGACCCTGCATTGGCTTTCACAATTCATTCATGACTTCTTTTAATTTTGTGAGCTCTGAATGGTCTTCACACCTGATGATGTAAATCAGTGTCTTGTTCAGACCAAAAACAGCACTGTTTTAAATATAGTCCCTCTCATTCTTTTAGGTATGATCAATGTATTGACACAGCCAATGGCACCACCAGGGGGTGGCCAGGGGTGGCCACGGCCCCCTCTATAAATTTGCTGGCCACCCCACTCACCAGTGGGGACCAGGTGTTAGTGCGACCTCTCATAGGTCCGACTACCCATAACTCCGACTAATCCGATCTGGCTGCAGATGTACGCTATATTAAGCACTAATCCGTTCTTGCAGCACGTCTACAGAAAGTATTTTTTTAGAGACAAACCATCCATCTGTCTGTCATCTCACCTGTACTAACGTTTTGCCTAGCCTTGACCAGCGAATTCATCAGCTTGTAACAATTCGCCAACAACAGAAACTGAGACTTATGTCACAACGCTACTTTTACAGGTCACAGGAGGCACAGGTTCACGGTGCCAAGCTGAAACCCCTGATATATGAAACCCCAAAAAACGTAACTCTTTTTGCTTTCAAAATGCAGCAATAAAAAGGACTCATACGGTTAGTTTACCTAAACAATTTTAGTGTAATTAAATTAAATCAAACTCAAATTAACAGGCGTCTGGCTCGGATGATTCACTTAATTAACACAGCGCATCATGCCGATACAGAAAACAAATAACCCCCACTGTGCATTTACTGCTTGTTTATTAATTCCAGTCAGTTTTATGTGTGCGAGATCCTGCTTGTGTGAGCATGCACCTTGAATATCATATGTGCTATTTCATAACTAAAATGGTGGTGAAAATATTTAACTTTGCTAGATGGCATTTCTCTGAGCCATTTGTTAAAAATAATTTATTTGCTGTGGAAAGAAGGCAACATAATGCAGAATTATAGGTTAAACAATCTTTGCTTCCTTTAATTTAGGTTGGATAACAGTAGTAGCCTAATAGTAGCTGCAGCAGCAACAGCGTTAGTTGCCAACATCTATCTTGTTTTTATTTCTTTATTTCCTCAGCCAAGTAGGTTATGTTTTCGCCGGTGTTGGTCTGTTTGTCTGTTTCTTTGTTTGTCTGCAAAATAACTCAAAAAGTTCTGAGCAGATTTTGATGACATTTTCAGGAAAGGACAATAATGAGACAAGGATGATAAAAATTTTGGTGGTGATCGGTTGAAGCAAAGCGGATAAAATCATAAAATGGCGGGAAATCCGAGCTGCTTGGCGGAGGTCTGCGCTCTCCAAGTGCTTTTCTAGTTACAGATATGCGACGTTATTTGGCCATGGTGATTGCTACATACTGTTGGTTTGCAGAATTTCTGTTTTTCTGCAGATGTTTTTTTTTATCTATGTTCACTGTCTTGGTTCGTCATGTCAGAGGTAGTGAGTTTTGGAGTATAGATATTTGGGGTTTTTTGCATCTTCAGCACCAAGGACAGCGCGCAAACTACGGTAGTTCTTGTCCGTTTTTGTCATGTGGTGAATTCTACTGTTGGCCTCCTTATGGAGAAAAGTGAGCCTAGTGAGTGGCAATGTGCAGTGCACTATACAGCAGGAAAAAAAATACAATGATGTCACTCATTCATTCATTCAGTTCCCCTGGTGGGATTTTTTTTTTTTTTTGGTAACTGTACTATTTTTTTGTATTACATTAAGCAATGAGTGTTTGTTAAACATACTGTATAGCCTGGTAATCAAAATCAGAAAGACTATTGATCCCTGGTGGGAAATTTTTGTTACATAAAGCAAAGATATGAGTATTTCTGTACTTGCTTCTGATTGTATCTGCCAGTACCTACTTTTTCCCAGTAATGGTTTTGATTACAACACCTTTAAATTAGGCTGTATATGTGTCTTTTTAAGGTAAAGGATAACTAGCCTATTTTAAAAACACTGAATCACCAACACATATAGCCTACATAACACAATAAAACAAGATTATTGTGGAACTCAAAATGTGAACTGTACTGTTATTAGTCTGTGCACATTAGATCATTATTAACTACAACTACAACAACAGTATAATAAAATCCTGAAATTATGGCTTTTAGTTTTGGTGTGCTACCCCAAGATTTTAGGTGGCTCCATCTGGCTACCCCTATGAAAAATTTCTGGAGGTACCCCTGGACACAGCGGGGGCCAATATATAAAGCACTGTGGCAAGAAAATGCAGGGTCCTCTGGCAAAAAAGCTTAAGCTCTCTCAAGTTTTGCTGTAATTCTGGTCACTACCTCATGACTGCTGAGACACAAGTTAAAATCATTGTCATTTTGATAGCTTTCTGCAGCTGTAAAGTCTTATCCCACAGTATCGTAAACAGCTGCGAAGTGTTACGGCGTCTGAAATTTGTAACTCAAACTGAGCAGTACAAGTTTGTCTTACCCATATACTGTAATAATGTATAATAAGGACAGACGGCATGACAGAAAGTGAAGCCAAAACATTTCCATTGCCCCCTGGTGGCTGGCTGCAATATAGGTCATAAACCCTGCCCCCCTCCAAGACTAAAAAAAATAAATAATTAACTTAATTTTTAAAAAAAAATCAAAGAAAACAATAAATACATTTTCATCAAAGATGGATTCTGTCATTTTCGGAAGCTCTTGTCACACTGACGAATGGTCAACAGTTCACTGATAACTTTGGTTTTAACTAGTTATTTAACGCTATAAAAAGGGGATGTTACATCATGACTGACAGCTGCCCGTGTTAACTGGTGTGTTCACGAATGAGTCAGTGGGTGTATGGTATGACCAGCCAAAATGGCAGCAGCTATATCCAGGACATTTTTGCTTCATTTTGTTCAGAGGGAAGAAGTTGAGATACATCGTCTCCGGTCTCACTAGTAGCAACACACCAACTCTGATTTTTTTTTTTCATGCTACTTAATGCACCAGCAGCTAAAAAAATGCTGGATAACAGTGGTGGAATGTAACTACATACATTTACTCAAGTGCTATACTTAAGTACAATTTTGAGTAACCTTGCTTGAGTATTTCCATTTTATACTTGTACTCCATACATTTCAGAGGGAGCTGTGTTTTATACTTAACTACATTTATATGACGGCAGTTACTTTGTGATAAAGTTATACGAAACCTACGATGAACTTATAGATACTGTACACTGCTGTAGGTCAATCTACGTAACAGTATATTAAAACAATTTCTACTAGCTGCAACATAAAATGCTGCTTAAACATTAATACAAATCTAAAACATAATCCAGTTGTATAATACAAAGACAATAACTGAACCCTGACAAGAGCCATTCTTCTGCATAACAAGTACTTTTACTTTGATACTTTCAGTACATTTTACTGCTACTTAAGTAAAAATTCCTGCAACTCTAACAACAACAAAAATGGCTGGAGATGTAAGAGAGGAAAAGGTCAATAGTTTCTTTTAAAACACAATTTAGACTTAAGCATAGCAGTTCATTGTTGATTTTGGAAACAAGTCAATCTTAACTCAAAGACCTTTACTTTTCATTTGCAATTTCTTACAGTGTGGTTTTTGTCTATAGGGTTACACCAATAATCATATGCCTTGTGTCACATGACATGACCTCTACATGAGCTCCTAAATTTTTAACTACAGTGAGAGTGCCAGTCCTGGCCAGTCCTTGTTTTTTTTTCTTTATTTGAAATTTGTTCACTGGATTTAATTTGGTAACTGGTTTCTATCTCATAAATTGCATTTAATAAAATCTCATTTAAAATGTGTAATTTTTTGAGTGTTTTAGTGTTGTGGATTTTCTTCAGTTATATAGATTATCTTTCATTGCTCTTTCTTCTTCTGTCTCCTTTTGTGAAAAAAGATTTCCAATCCACATGTGATATAGCTGTCAATACTACATTGGATTGAGTGCAACCTAATTTTAACCTGCAGCCAGAAGGTCTACACACCTTTTGTTGTGAACATCACACCAATGACTGGGACTCAGATGCACACTCTGGAGACAGTAGTGAGGTTTAACAAAAAAAAAAAAAAATCTTTACTTGAAAACACATAAAATAAAAACACTCTCAACGGAGGAAAAATGTACTAATAAAAAATGCTCTCTTGGAGGATCAAACAACAGTACTAAGGCTCACAAACAAAACAACGACTTGAAACAAAAACCTGTTAACATGGATGGCTTGGACGCTAGACAATATTCTCCTGATCAACATGACAAGATGAACTGACACAAGACAAAGGGAGACAAGAACTATTTATACATGAGGTAGGGGGAACACAGGTGAGACCAATCAGGGAGCGGGGAGACAATCAAAGTGGTGGGAAAATCACACAAAGAGAGGAAGTCAGGGTCTGAAATTAAAGGGAAAAGGTGAGTACAAAATATAACAGGAACTGAAAGACGAGACTAGACATGAGTGACTTAAACTTAAACATAAAAGTGCTCATGATAATGAAAGACTAAACATGAAACTAAACTAACTATATATGATGATATGACCCTAAAACATAAACATGAATTAACTTAACAGATTTTACGTGACGTGACAACTTTACAAACTGGGAAGAGTCACTTGTGGAAAAAGTATATGTAACTACTGTTTATTAACATTGAATGCACTTTATTTCAGGGATTAGAGCATTATGATGCAGTACAAACACGACTCCACCCAGTTTGGTCTTGGCAACACACTGGAAACATCAATATGTCCAAACTGGTAGAAAAGATTTCTGCACAGTGTTTCACTTTATTGTTGAGCTTTCAGTCTATTAGTCCTTCATCAGAGCATACATCATCACATGAATATGTAACATTTTGATACCCATGGTGTAGAGGAGCTTTAATCTTGATTATATAAGAGGATTAATCATCATCAAACACAAATACACTTAAATGAATCTCAATGACTGATGTCATTACAAGAAAAGAAAACTTACTTAACCTCTTTAATGTACGTAGGGATGATGTCAAGTGTTGAGATAATTGAGCCCTTAAAACATCTTTCTCATGTCGCTTGGTCATGATATCTCTTCATGTGAGTTATGCATATTTACTTAGTTCAGTCCGGAAACTTCACTTATCTAGTCAAACCTCCCAACAGCTTTATGAAACTAATCCTGATGGCTCAGCAAAGGGGGAAAAAAAGTTCCAATCAACACGACGTAATTCAAATTAGCAAACTGAATAAAACCAATCCAATCCAATTAAGCTGTAAACTGAGAGGCTGTCACACACACAAACACACATCTGCTGACAATTAATGATAAATCTGTGAAATTAAAATTTGGCTAACTGCCAGCACTTGCTCATTTAAAATCTAATTAAACTGACAGTTTTTCCTCAGACTCAGCTGAAATGTCAATCAGCACATGAAGAAATAAAACATCAAAAAACCTAAAATATGAGCTTGAAATTACCACCAGCCACTCATCTGCAGTAATTAATCAATAATAATGAGGAAGGGGTTTTTTGTTTGTATTTTAAAGACTCAGCCTCAACACAGACCACAGGGGTTTTATTTCATGTGATGATAGAGTAATATTTGATCTTACCGAAACAGACAGAGGATGGCGCTCCCCGTGGTGAGGGCGATCAAAGACAGACTGTGACCCAGAGTGTACAGCGTCTGCACGACCACATAGAAGACCAGCTGCAGAGGCAGAGAGAGAGAAAAGGAGCAGGGTTACTGGTAAAATCTTTATCATAACAGTGTCAATAACTAAGCCAGCTGATGTGTCAGTCCAGAGGAAGATATTTATACATTTCACTGAGCCTTGAACTTTCAATTTAGTGTCAAGCTATAGAAACAGGTCATTGTGCCCATACTGTGCTCGGGTCAGTTAAGAAGGAGCACTCCGTTAGCAGAGGGCTAGCAGCTGTGTTTTGGTATTGAGGTTATACTGTCTTAACTCGTGCTCCCCTAAGGATGAATTGTAATCACTTTGTCCTTCCCTTTAAGTTTCCCCTAGCTCCACTATGGAGATAAATGTTTTCTCAAAAGCCCCCAGTATGCTAGCTTTCTAAAATACAATTAACTTTGTGTCATTAAGACTATAATATATGCCCATGCTGTTTATTCTACTATGCTATTCCCTACATTTACTCGGCATTGTTAGGGATCCTTGATTTGCAATTAGAGCAGCCCAGATTATTATGGGATGGATATAAAAGTAGCTGATTTGTCAGCTAAACATTCATTTTGTGAACTCTACACCAGCATACGGTAGTATAACAAAAATAGGTTTCAGATCAGAAATGCTTTTTACACCCAATTCCTACCCTACATATGTTATGTAGGGTAGTCAACTTAAAAACAGTAACATCAGATACTTTTGCCTCTTTTTAGGTATCAGGAGTGAAAATAAAGGCTGATTTATTGTTGTGTGCTGGTACTTCGTGTGGTGGTGTGTCTGTGTCAATCTGCAGTTGTATCATCCAAAATGCTGGTTGGCGGTGGGGTTTCTATGAAGTGCTGTAAGGTTTGATTGATTCTAAAGTGCACAAAGTGGCTTCATTATAACTCACAAGGCTCACTAACAAACACTTGTCTTTTGCTGGACACACTTTCCCCACAACATGCTAACATTATTAACACAAGTCTATGACAATATTATTGTCGCCTAGCCTAGTGGCTAGCAGACTTTTCTTTTTTTCAGCTAACAAAAACAAATAGGAGGTCTGTGTCACTGCAATGTTTAGTTACATTTCTGTAAGGCTACTGTGCAGTCTACAGCCTAGGGTACACACCTACGCAGAGCCTACGCCATAGGTACTGCGATTAATCGACACAGAAGTATAAATGATGCTTAAGCCATCCTTAATCTTTGTTGTGTTATCATTTTTAGAATGATGAAGACAGTTAGACAACAGTTAGATGCAAAACAGGATGTAGGCTCCACAGGATGATTTTTTTTCCTTTCCTTTGTTGGAAAACTGTCATGTTTTTTCCAAATGATGTACAGATTTTAAGGCTTTCTATTATCTTAAATAGCTTAAAAACAGCATGTGTAGCTGCCATAAATGGGAAAAAAATTATTTGGGGGAGCATGCCTTCAGACACCCCTAGGTTTGGGTTGTGCCTCGAATGTTTACAACATCCAGCTCCGTCCACGCTCCACCATGAGACTGACATTTTAATTTGTCCAACACTTCGCAAACCCACTTTACATTCCCATCAGCTTCAGCCATCAGCCTTTACAATGTTCATTCATTTGTCATTTTATAACACTGTTGCATTATGAAATGTAAGATGCTTTATACCTTTAGTCCTTGACTATTGTTTGTATTTAGATGTTGTGCAGCCAATATTAATGGCAAACTAAAGTGACAGAGAGAGTGAATTTAGATTTAGATTCCACCTCCCAAATAATAATTCACACTACTGCACCCACGCCCATAGAGCCATGCAAATTATTAACATAAATTAAGATAAACAGTGGAGGCTTCTCTGCACACTCATTGTTGATGCTTGTATGAGTTTCTGCTGTCAGCCTCTAACGATGTGAACAATTTATTAGCAGCTCCTCTCTCTACAGTGGAGTTATTATACAACTAATAGTTCTATGTCTCTCTGTAAGGACACTGTCAAGGTATAGCAACTCTGATGTAAAGAGGAAATCTGAAGTGAAGAACTGTCACAAAAACAACAAAACAAATTAAATATAAGATATAAAAGTAAGAACATAAATGTTATCAAGAATAAAACATCTCATGGGGCTGATGCCAATAAGGCAGTATTTGCTCATGCCACTGCCAGTGAGGCTCACTGTTTTGGGCTGAGGTGATTTTGGAGGAGGTAGTGACACATGGCGAGAGAGAGGTCAGGAGAGCACGGGAATACGAGAGCAACAGAGAGAGAGTTAGGAAAGTACAATGGACATTTCAGCCATACCATTTGTGACCCAAAATGAGCCAAACAAGTGAACAGGAGGAAGCTGCAGTTACACAACAGCAAAGAGCCAAAACACAGGCACTTGCACAATAGCAGAAGTTTCATTTCACACCAAAATACCAGCGCTTTCAAGGACAATAGAAAAATCAGGTTCTTCACTGAAACATGTCTATCATTATGTAAATCTGCATGATTTGACGACATATTTTTTTATTGTACTGTCATACCTCCTTTATGGGAGCTTGCCCATCCAGTCTACATGTGTTTTGTGGACTTAGAGAAAGCTTATGATCGTGTCCAATGGGAAGTCTTGTGGGGGATACTGCAGGATTACAGGGTACAAGGGATGTTTGAGCCATCCGATCCTTTTATAACCCAAGTGAGAGCTGTGTCCGCATACTCAGCACAAAAGCACAACCCATTTCCAGTGGGTGTTGGCCTTCACCAGGGTTGTGCCTTGTCAACAATTCTGTTTGTGATGGTCATGGACAACATCTTAAGACGCAGCTGGGGGTAGAATGGGGTCTGATTTGGGGCAGATGATGTGGCTTTATCACAACATGAACTCCAGCATGCACTGGGGCAGTTTGCAGGCAAGTGTGAAACGGTCAGGATGAGAGTCATCACCTCCCCATCTGAGGCCATGGTTCTCTACGGGAAAATGGTGCATTGCCCCCTCTGGATTGAGTTGCTGCCCCAAGCGAAGGAATTCTAGCATCTCTGGGTCTTGTCCACAAGTGAGAGTGAAATGACGAGTGAGATGGATAGGCAGTTTGGCATAGCGTCTGCAGTGATGCAGATGCTTCAGCAGACAGTTGTGGTGAAGAGGGAGCTGAGCCAGAAGGCAAAGCTCTTGATTTATTGGTCCATTTACATCGCAGACCGGGCGCGGCAGAGGCGCACCGCACCTGCGCTTCGCCAACTGGGTGTGGCCAGGCGGATTTTGTAGTACCAGCAAGAACTTCAATCTACTTTCACCCCTGGCTACTCTGCTAGTGCAGCTAAAAACTGAAACTGAACACTGAGTTGTGTTTAAGGAACAGATCAAATATTTCACAAAACCAGCAGAAACAGAAAAAGAGCTTCAAAAATGAGAACGTTAAGACCTAAGGCTGATTTGTTCTTTGTATCACTTTATGACACTAATGTGTTTGTCACTTACTGTGAGTTGGGAAGCTTTTGCCCTAGAGTACATCTGGCCTGCAATCTCTGTGACCTGCTGTCCTGTTTCCAGTCTGTATTGTGAAATGTCTTGTAATGCGGTGCCACCAATTAAGCAGGTCAGATTCCTTTTATCCAGAAAATAAAAGATGATTCAGACACAACTCACCAGAATAAGTGCTAAATTCAGACAAGACTGAAGTCATTGTATTTGGTCCACAGAAACAAAGAGAAAGTGTCAGCAGTCACCTCCAGTCTCTCTCTCTAAAACCTACAAATCAGGTTAGAAATCTCGGGGTAATAATGGACTCAGACTTGAACTTTAACAGCCACATCAAATCAATAACATCAGCAGCCTTTTACCATCTAAAAAACATTGCCAAAATCAAAGGTATAGTGTCTACATCTGACTTGGAGAAACTTATCCATGCATTTGTCTCTAGTAGGTTAGACTACTGTAACGGCCTGCTCACTGGACTCTCTCATAAGACAGCTGCAGTACATCCAGAATGCTGCTGCTCGGGTCCTGACCAGAACCAGGAAGTACGAGCACATTAGTCCTGTGCTCAGGTCTCTACACTGGCTTCCTGTGGCTCAGAGAATAGACTTTAAAGCAGCTCTGCTTGTGTACAAGTCTCTCCACGGCCTAGCACCAAGTACATCTCTGACATGTTAGTGCTGTATGCACCATCTCGGACTCTGAGGACCTCAGGGACCGGCCTCCTGCTGGTGCCCAGAGTCAGGACTAAACATGGGGAATCAGGGTTCCAGTTTTATGCAGCTAAAATCTGGAACAGTCTTTCTGAAGATGAGAGACAGGCCTCTTCTCTGACAATGTTCAAATCTAGGCTCAAAACAGCTCTATTTCACTGTGCATATGACTGAAAGGATCTTATCTGCACTCTTCTCTTTTAAAGTTCATTTTATAATGATTATTTATGTTTTTATTTTGTATTGTGATTTTAATGCATTTTCTTGTTCTGTAAAGCACTTTGAATTACTTTGTGTACAAATTGTGCTCTACAAATAAACTTGCCTTGCCTTGACATTGTATGTTACTGCAAACCACTGATTTAAATTTGTATGTTATTATGTCGTGGACATGTTTGCGTAACTTTATTCTTTACATGGTTAACGTAGTTAGGTTTAGGGACAACACTTAGCTAAGTTGAGGAAAAGATCATGAATGCTTGGTTTTCAATATCCAGCAATATCCTGGCTGGAAAGGCAGCGGTGTTTCGGAAAAAAAAACAAAAAACAAAAAAAAAACATTTTTCGTGGCAAAAAACTCAGACAGGTGACTAAAAAAAACACCGTTTTGTTGTTAATTGGTCTTGAAACAGAATGGCAGGCATCTCACCATCCACCATCCCCTCCACCTCCGGAAGACAGAGTCAGCTCCTGTACTACGTCACTTCAGAGATGATAATACAATGAAATGCACAAATTTAACTGATACGTGGGTCGCAGAAATGTTCAGTGCCAACATTTTCTAATGGTGACTGGGCTGTTCAGACAGTCCAACACTGAGAGAAGATTTAATGTTCTTTTCTCCAATTTAGCTACAGTCTAAAAAATTAGGAATAGATGGCCATACTCCTGGGCAGACAAAAATCTAACCAAATAACCAAGATGCTCAAGATACTAATGAAATTTAAAGCTCATCAAAAAAAAAAGAAGTGTTTGTTTTGCTTTGTTTACAAGGATTTAAATCACAATTTCCTATTTTATAGTATAATAGTAGTAGTAGTAATAATAATAATAATAATAATAATAATAATAATAATAATAATAATGATAATAATAATCATTGATTATTATTATCATTATTATTATTATTATTATTCAAGACGACAATAACAATAGATTTTTTGAAAAAAATGTTAAGAGCTGAGAAAAATAGTGTGAACTGGGGCAAAATTAAAAAACTTAAGTTATAAATCAAAAATTTAAAAAATCAGGCATTTGAAGGAGCAGGCACCAAACAGTTGCTTTGTGTCTCAGAAAGTCATGCAAAAATACAGAAGAATTATAGGAACGAAATCTAAATATTTACAACAAAAACAACAGCAAAATTCCTAAAATAACTGACCAGAAAAGAAAAAAATTCAAAACACAGCACTGCCGAGACTAAACCATGTGAAACTAAGCAGAATTTTGATTAAGAGGGTGGAAAAATGTAAATAAAGCAGAATCAGTTGACTTCTGCACTGTTATGTGGAACCTTCCTTTCGGACTTCATCAGGACATAAAATATGTATAACTCGTGCTTCAACATGAATGTGATGCAATAAGGCCTTTGTGCTATGAATATAGGTTTGCATCATATTGAGGCTGTCTCATTATACTCTAAGTGTTGAAGGATGAAAAGAGACAAAGTGTTCAGCTGTTGAGAAAACTTTCTACCATCAAGAGCTGAAGAACAGATAATTTCCTGTTTGAAACGGAAACAAAGAGATTGAAATCTGCTAATAAATGCCCTCTGTGTGTGTGTGTGTGTGTGTGTGTGTGAATGTGTGTGTCCTGTTATCTTGCTTCCTCAGACAAAGGTGTTCTGTGTTTGATTTCCTTCTTTTTTTATGAGCACGTTTGTTTGACGAGGAGCTAAAGCATGTGTGATGTCAAGTACACATTCAGTTTAAAAGGACAGGTCCAATCCTGTGTGTGAGTGTGTGCGAGAAAGAGAGATAGAGCGGCCCACAGATTTATCATCGTCCTTCCTCAGATCACGCACACAATTTGTCTGAACACATCCTTTCTCAGAGTGTGTATATAGCTCCTTTAAGACGATCATTGAAATTTCACATATTGCTTTCATGTCTGAATAACAGTCATCTTTATGTACACTTTAATGCAACCTGTAAAATTTCTGTCATGTCTGGATCAAATTGTTTTAGATTAACATGATGGCCAGAACAGCACCAGGTTAATATGCAGAGTGAATTCTCTGCCTTTTAAGATCATTTTAATAAATGTTATCACTTAATTATAATTTCAATTGCACCAACGGGTTAAAGTTCAATGAACCCCCACACACTATAAATGAGCCTATTTTAAGGTGTGACATCACTCCTTGTCGTGGGACACATGCCATATGTTTTCATGCAAGCTGCATGATAGAAACGTCATCAACACGGCCACTCTCTTGCTATAAATTCTCCGAACAATTACCTTCTATTTTCACACGTGGGCTCAAACATACTTTACACGGACCTTGTACCAGGGAGCTGGCAAGATAAAATTTGTTTAAGGTCCGATCCACCTGATCCGTACATTTGTGTTTACACATTCAATTCATCCAGGTAGTGTCTGGACAATTTGAGGTTTGCAGTGCATTAGAAGGGGCTTAGTCATGATCAAAATCGGGTTTGCCTTGGGATTTAAGGTAAGCACAGACAAACTTCTTTCTCCAGATGAATGTGAAAACAAACTCTACATGTACATTATTCAGCAAAGAGAAGCTCAAACATCCAAGTGGAGAAACAAGAAGAGATATATCTTTGAGCAAAGGGCAGCTTTAAATATAATATAAAAAATAGTTTTTTGAGGTTCCTATTTTATCAGAGGGGTGGGATTGCACAGACTACATTCCTGATAATATGCAAATATGCAACAACATGCAACCAGAAAATGCAAAAAGGATTTCTGACTGCACATAAATTTAAATAATTTTCCAACTACTTGTTTGTGAAACACAGGAGCTCTCATCTGCAGCTGAGTTTGGGAGGCAGACTGTGTTAAACCAAACAGTGATTTTCACTTTTGAGCACATATGTGCCATAAACTGTATAAGAATAATGGACGTAGTTACTGTGACGTCACTCGTCACATTTGTTTGTGGACCCCCGTCTTGAAGCCTCAAGTGCAGCATTTCGGCCGTCGCCGTCTCATATTTTTGGAGCCAGAAGTGTCCAGATTTGGATAAGAGGGTGGAGCTCACAGACTGTAGCAGCGCTTGGCAGACAACCTGTCACTCAAGCAGCCCCACCCTCAAATACGCATCATTTTAAGCCTTAATAACATTTAAACAGGCGAGTTATATAAAAAAAACATGTTTATTTCTGCTGTATTTTGTATTTCAACATGGGATTCTGTGGGGACTGACTTGGGGCCAGCCTGAGTGGGCATTCAAGGAACTGCAGATTTTCCACATTGGCACATTGATTTGAAGGCCTGAGGTTGCCGCTTGGTACATGAACAGGAACACATTCAGCTGTCTTTAAAGGTATACCGCGCAGAAATTGATGGCTACTGTTTGTAAAAAGAATTGCAAGAGAAAGTAAAGTCAACCACAGATTCACTCTCTGACTATGTTTTGGAACGATCTTTGTCCAGTTGTCATTTCGCCTCACTATATTTGCCTTTTTTTGGTGCTGTGATTTTCTCAGCTGTCTCTTGGATGTGTGCTGCTTATGATCTGGCACATGACGCCTACCCTTTTCCCCCTGACTTCACCTGAGCGCTGTGCCCAGGAATGTCCCGAATAGAACAAAATTAGAAGAAAATACAACAATATAGGTAGAAGGCAGAGTCTCTGCAGATAAATACACTGCCACACACTTCTAGGGGGTCATAAGTTATGATTGAGAGGGATAACCTCTGTATGAATCTCTACATTGTTTTTTGTTCTTTGAGAAATAAGTCCTGCATGGTATGTTAAGTTTTTGTTTCTGTTAATTCTTCAGTTACTTAGTTATCTTTTCTTGTGCTGTGGTTTATTCTATGAACTACATTAATTATTAAGAAGTCATTACATATTGACAGTTCAAAAACACCCTGTCTGCTGCTCTAAGATGAAAGTTGGTATTTTGTCACTTTTAAACCTTCAGCAGTAAACGAAAAGAGCATTTGTTTTGAATTGCCGTCCTTTACAGCATGAAGCTCCTTTGATTTCAGGTCAACTAATCCACTTATCAACAGAGCGGCGTCTGTCCAAGCAGTTTCTTATTTCCCTTCCTTTTGTCTGAATTATAAAAGCTTAGGTTCATTCATGTTTTGGCCTTTGAACCTTTCACACGGCTGTTAAAGGCTTTCAGTAATACACAAGGAGTCCGCGAGAAATACATACATAGTTTCTTCCTTTGTCCTGAAAAATGCAACGGCTGAAGGTGGACCACTTTGATCTGACGTGTGGAATATTATTCAGGATGTTTCAGGTGAATTGTATTGCGAGGAGAGCCAGACTGGATAAAGAAAAGCAGATAAAGATGAGAAAGATGGACAGGGAAAGTAAAAGAGACCCAAGAGTGAGACATGAGGAGACAGAGGAGAGATGGTGAGACAGTTAGTTTAACAAGCACAATGGGTGATTCAGAATGAACCTCAGCAGTGAAAGGGGAAGGGAGCAGCAATTATCACCGACCAGGCCAAACAAGGACAAATTTTCTCCTGCTTCCCCGAACTGTTTGGGTGTAAGAGGAATCATAGCGCACCCAACAAACTAGACAAAACAAAATGAACATGCAAAGTTTGAGTATAGCTCCACAATATGTATTATACTTTTTGATTATCCTCAGTATGGGGATGTGTGAGACATCGCTGTACTTGGGAAGCAATTGAAAAAGCAAAAGCTTGGTTACAAAGAAAGAGGTTTTTGTATAATGATTGTTTCAGTATTTAAATTGTTATTTTTCGCTGTGTTGTTAAAATCCCAGGCATTTTTTTTCAACCTGAATATCACTTAAGTGTTAACCTGCATGTTTGAAATCTAAACTGCAAATGTCAGTTTTTTTTATGTCAAGATTTTGATATTTAAAGATGCTGGTAGGCAGATGTTGTAACCTTAGGACAGACCCAGTCTATCTGTTTCCCCTGTTGTGATCAGCACTGCCTAGTTTTAATGTTTGACCTTAGTTTTTTTAAGCCCCAACTTTCGCATTACAGTGCACTAAAATGTTTCTGAAGACATTTCAGGCCAGAAATATGCAATACAAAAACAGAAAATCGGTTGAAAGTTGGCAAAGTATCCCTTTAACAGCCGAAATAATTACCAAACTGTTTCCTCATTGTGACAACCCCTCTGCTAGGTTCCTGTTTGGTTCCGCAACTGTGCTGTGCTGTCTCATTTCAGCACAGATAAATTATCTCTTTATTTACCCGTGTCGCTCCCTCTTTTTGACCAGCCTAAAAACTGGGTTGTGACGTCACTATGCTGATAAAAGAATCTAATCCTGCATTACATATGTTTAAAAATACATTTGCTTCTGTCTGTTTCATGTCTGAATAAGCACTGAACATTTCCGTACCACTTCAATGCCGCACAAGTCTGAATAAAATGCTGCCAGATTAACATATGGACTGCAGCAGCACACACGTTTAACATGCAGAGAGTGTGGGAGAGAGAAATATGCCTTCTAAGACAACTTGTAGTAAATCCATCTCATTTTGTGGAGGAGATTGCTATCACATCAGTTCAACTATTCTTCTCTCATAGTGTGGTCCGGACAGAAGATGAACAATCTCTTCCTACAGTTTTAATTCTTATTTATGTCTAACTGCATGGATAAATAAAAGAATATCCACAAAAAATGCTTTCAACACAGAATGTGAGCTGATAGGAATTAAACGAGAGTGCCAACTGAATGTCCAGTCATTCAGTGCTTGTGCAATTCAGGCATAATAAAATATGCAGTAGGATTCGCTCTCTGATGTTGTTAAATGATTCATTTGATGTGGAAACGTATTCACTGTGAGAGGAGGGGTCGCACTGGTCATTAAAAAAATAATGTTTGAAAAAGGCTTCAGTGATATGTAAACGTATTTTTGTTGTCACTACATATGTAATCGATCTGTTAGTCAATGTATGGTTTACTAAAGTGATGTAGCTGATTTGTTTGACCTGTTAACCAATGAGAAGCTTATTAAATGTTTTATTGGTAGTTCTGACCTGAAAATGCCCTGCCCAGATCCATGCCTGCTGTTATACAGACATTCTGTGACTTACAAAATAAAAACACTTAGCAAAACTAAATTGCTCCTATCCTAGAGCTAATGGTGACCAAGGCAGGGGAGCACACACACATACATGCACATTGCTCACATTTAAACATATATCACTCTTCCGCTGGGCATATTGACCTTTAAAGATGCAGCCCTTTTTCATGTTAATTAACAGCCGACCCTGCAGGCTTCATCAGTTACAGGCCACTAATGGTCCACGCTATGTTGCAGCTCCTTTTCCTGCTGCACAGTCACATTTCATTAGTGTTACAACCGTGGTCATATTTTGTTGACAAAGTGTCTTTTTTTCGTGATTGTGAATGTGGATGTGTGCAAGGTGTCTTTGCATGTATGCAAATTGCTGCGTGCCAGGATGAAGAGACCATTGGTCAGCAGCTCTGACAGGTGATTGTCTCGGTCACCTCTAAACTTTCTATAACAATTAGTGTTCAGGTGACATTTACGGCAATGACGACATAAGGAAAAGCAGAAGACCACTGTGCAGATGTTTGCTGTACCTTATCCTGGCTTGTGTCCGCCCCACACACACTGGTGATGTTTGGGAAAACCTCCGACCATCCTGATGATGTGCAGTTCCTGCTAATGTTACCTGTGAGAGACAAATAAATGCAGTACATTATCTCCACTCTTCACCTCCACACTAACTGATGGCCTCTGTTTCTAAACCTATGATGTGAGAGAATAAAAACAGACACAAGACCAATAACCAAAGGTGTAGGCTAGGTGTAAAGCTTGGTAGGGACACAAGGGTGGGCTGGGAATTGTGAAAGAGGTATAAAAGAAGAAATACGAGGTTCTGAAATGTATATGTAACAAAAACAACATGTCCTCTGAACCATGACGTTTAAGAATGAACTTTGAACCTCCTGTTATACTTTTCTTTTGTTTAGGAATTCAAAGCCAGGTGAATTCTTTATTTTGAACATAGGGGTAATTTGTAATGGTGTGATACACAAGAACACACACACACACACACACACACACACAGACACACACACACACACAAATCATTCAAAATCATAGGAATCAAGTCAAATGATATAATATCTAGATTCGGTCTAGTCCAATGGTCCTTGTTTCAGAAACATAAACTAATAAATGAAACAAATACAAGCATCAATCAAAACAGGTCATGTCTAAAAAATGTTTGGTTGTAACTACATATGTGGGTGAGACTGAGAATATTGGAGTTGGTCTGAGTCCTCTGTACGTGACGAAAAGCCACTTTGGGTTTAAACAGTGTAATTTTCATTATGCAATAAAGAAAAAAATACAATTGTGGCAGTGGACTGTGTCGTCAGTCTTTTAGGATATTTCAGAGTCGCTGATTTTTTTTTAATTTTTTTTTTTACACCTGGACAAGGTAGGACATTTCATGGATATTCAGTGTATTTTGAATAGCAGAGTAACAAAGTGTTACTCAAAACACCCCATGGTTAAGTGAAGCTCAGTATCATCCGGTGAATTTAAATGAGCGCCACGTCCAGAAGGCAGTCAGCTCCTGAGGGACATTTTCTGGGTGTCCCAATGCCAAAATTGCTGCAGTGCACTGGAAGTTGATCCCTCATGGAAATTCCCAGCATGCTGTGTAAAAAGCAAGAAGCATCTCTTGCTTACTGACTGGAAATAACATCACTGCGCTTCTGCCTCGCTACACTCTTAACAAACCCTCTTCACAGTGTCACAGCAAGGTAAACACAGCTGAAGCTAAGAGAACTTTTTAATGGCTAACAGTGATTTATATGTGGGTGTGCCAGCAGTAATGTTAACACTGTTGTCAGAGCAGTACTGAGCTGTGTTAACCCTGTTGTGACATCCCATAGGAAGCAAAACAGCAAAATGTCTGCCCAGAATTTTCTACAGAATCGAGTGACAAAGCTTTAGAAGATGTGGATTCTGGAAGTATTGGTCAAGTCCTGAATGTAAGAGCATGGAGGTTTTCCTGATAATTACACAGTATATAACTTTATGGAAGATCATGACAAACACAGGCTGTTTTAATGCACTATTGGTATATTTTTCTAGAAAAATTCATACATATCCCAGTTATTTACATAAAAACCACATATTTAGGAAGGCTATGATCATGTGATGAAAGTGCTGACTGGAGTAAAAAAGGGAGCAGTCCTGTAAGGAGGCAGGTTTGGGTGGTGGATGGGTTGCAAAATGCAGGAATTGCCCCCAGAGGACTTTCCCCAGGAAACTGGTGTTCGGAACCATGTGAACTTTGCGGTGGTAGTGTGGCTGAGTGGTCTAAGGCATGGGATTTAAGCCCCAGTCTCTATGGAGACATGGGTTCAAAACCCACCATTGCCATTCTTTGTCTGTAGATTCTTGGGATATCTCTCACCAGTATTGTGGCTGGAAACTGAGAAACCTTTCTAGAAGGTGTCTGGTTTCAACAAAAACATTCTTTAGCTTCTTTGGCCCTCCATTATCAGCAAACACAACAGTATTTCATGCTCAGTGATTGGAGGTATCTTACTAGGATGCACCTTGGGAGACATAGTCTTCCTTCAATTTTCATGTCCAGAGGCTTGTACCTTGGACATTTTGTGAAAGAACTGGATATTTTCAGGCTGTTAGTATGTACTGTTCATTTGTATACCTACAAAAAGTATGTGTGTCCTTTAAAAAAACATGAATCATTTTTCTATAATACATCAATGATATTTCAATGGAATAATTTACTTATGGTCTTATTCATACTTCAAAAACAGTATCAATAAGTGATTAACATAGGGGGGGATCAAAATAAAATAAATAAATGAAATAAAAATCAACCAGCCACTCTCCTCCTCTGACAAGTTAAGAACAGTCCCTTAAGTGCGGTGAGGTTTGTGGACCGTTACCTGCCACTAAGAGAGAATATGAACAGCTCGTTTCTCCTCTGACACGACACATACCTGTGTGCCGCCGTGGCTCGGCTGTTCAGGTACTTTTGGGCAGTCTTGACACCAACAAAGATAAATTATTGGACCTGGAGCCGGGCTTCTCAGTCGCCTGTAAGCCACAATCTTGTGCCGCGGAGCAGTATGGCTGCTGTATTTGACCGCCGTATTCCTGTCTGTGACCCCTGTTCAACCCACAACTGGCAGGATTCGCCTTTCGTTTCTGCTGCTGGTTGAAATCTGTACTCTCACAGCGTGCTCCTAAAAGATTTCTTTTGCTCGCACAAAACTATTTTAGAGTAAAATGCTCACACCGTAAAGCTCTGTGGAAAACAAATCACTGTAGCATATATAAACAAATCTAGCCTACAAGTAAAAAGAAATAAATAATAACTTTCACTGCTTAAAGATACTCAATAGCTCAGCTAATACCTGAAATGTCACTGCAAAACAAACCACTACAGCAGGATATTGAGTGCCAAGTGGCCAGCGTACGCCGTTATTGGACGGCGCATGGACACTCACCCTCCTGTGATTGGACTTTGAACTTATCCCACAGTAGTGGTGCCGTGAGGTACTGTAGTACTATGGTACTCCAACATTATGCTATCATATGTACTGTGGTGTTTAAGTACCGCTGTCTGCCGTTGGTACCAGTATACCGTGCAATACTAGTCCACATACGACATTGCAAGGTACCCTGGGTGTGTTGGTTGACGTAATAGGACACCATGTCAAGTTCTGCCTGTTACATACATTGTCTTCTTTCAAAATGCACTTCTGTTTTCACAGGAAATATGTTTTCAAAATAAATGCAATATGTAGGTACAACACCGCAAATTGACATTTGCGTGGTTAGGTCTAGGCAACAAAATCACGTGGTCAGGTGTAGGAAAAAAGAACAGGGTTTGGCTCTAGAAATTTATGGGATGTGAACATGGCTCTCTCAGGTAAAAGTCAGTGTTTGTTGTCTTGATGACCCCCAACTATCAGTCAACTACTATCCTTTATGAAGCAAATCAAAAGGACTTTTACTCCCAGAACCTTGCATGTCCAAACAAACTTCTTCCATTTGCCACCTAACCCCAAGAATAAACTATATGTTGTTCATGTAAGGTAATTATCACATCCGATGTTAAATTAAATCAGAACCATAACCGTGCTGAAGAGCTGTAATATGTTCCTACAGTTTGTGTTGTTTCTTAATGGGAATGGCAATACCCTTTCACATTTCATGATATTTTATGTTAATTTGCAGAACCTATTGGTGAGTAAAGCTAAATAAGATAAAACCCAGAGTTGGAGGCAACTTTTGAATACACTGCAATGATTTGGGGAAAAAACAGCCAATAAGTTTAATTTGTGTCAAATGTTGATTATCTGCCTTTGGAAAAAAAAAATCTAATTATTTTCTTGTTTTCTCAGCACTTTCAAACAAAATAACGACATCCAATAACTTCAGGATGCCTTCTGTTCAGGATCCTGCTGATACTACAGCTTCATCTTTCATAATGAGTACTTTACCATTTCTGTGAAATGGACTAACTTCAGGGGGTTTGGATCGCTCCCAGCCAGGGAAGCATCACAGTAAACTTTGGCTCTAAACAAGCTGCTGGGTGCTTACATAATGTTTAGTCATCAATGTAAATCAGAGTATGGCCTCAGAGTGGAAATCCAAACTGCCATCTGGTCACTGGCTGGAAAAAAAAACTGATGGATTCAGCAGGGAATCCACTGAACACAGTCACACAGAAACACACTGAGCAGAGGGAGCAATGACAACAGAAAGCCTCATCAGTTTAAATACTAAAACCGGCAACTCACTGTGACATGCACCACAATAGTCTTTTAAATAAAGCCTGGGTTAGGGTAATGAACAATTTTATCCTACAAAGGGATTATAACAGTATGCTTTGATAATGAGAAAATTCTGATACACAACAATTTAATCCTATATGACTAATGTAAAAAAGAGGGGATTTCAAAGCTTGACAACAAGATAGAGGGCTAAGGTAGAAGCCACGGAGGAACATCCTGAATCCTGAACAAAAATACATTTTGAATCAGTACCTCTCAGTATCGGCTGCGATACTTGCACAAATAAGACAAAAACAAACTGTCATTCTATTAATAGTAACTTCAAAAGGGTAAAATGAACCCTCAACCCAATCACCAGAAAAAATGGTGGCACTGAACAAAAAAGCAGCGACGTCTTGGTAAAACACAACTGCTTTAATAGCGCTGTCCCTGTTGGAAACACAGTAACAGGTTGTTATAAAACACCCAAGTCCGGTGTCTAAAAAGCCACTGGAAACACTGCAATGACTCACTAAATCACAACAGGTATCGTTGTTTGTTGGTCTTGAACAGTGGTCTGCTTAGCAGGCGGCTTGGTGACGTGTTATACACTATCCCCTCCACCTCCCGTTGATAAAGTCAGCTCATATACTGCGTCACTTTTGATACATTGATATTTGAGGTTTGCAAAAACCTTAGGACCACTGCCTCACCAGTCATGATCTGAAAATTTGCATTTTCTTTTTCTCTCTGCTATTGTTCTGCCTACAATAATCTCGGCACAGAGGCAACATTTCTAATTTGCTACGTGGATCATTTAATCACATGCAAAAGAAGGGCAAATTCCACTCAGCTACAAAACTTAACGTTCCAAGTGCAACTCATGGTGCTATCAGCAGGTGCAATCCATTCTCTGTGAATTCGCTTGAGGATTTTTTGCGTAATCAGATTGTTTGAATATGAACAGAAAGGTGCTGTATTAGTAGCTTTTATATTGTAGGTCTCTAACCTGTTTATGTGTACCACAAGGTCCTTTTAGTAGCTGCCATGGAACGTTTAACACAAACATCGACGGTTCTCAAACTTTATATTTGGGAACATCAGACAACAGATGTGTGTTGTATTGGTAACCTTTATATTGTAGGTCTCTTTGTCCTGTTTATGTGTAAAATTAGTTTTACTATTGTTAATAAAACAATCTGGCCAAATGGGTCCATTTGGTAGCTGTTCTGGGGCTTTCTTAGCTGGGGGAGTTTGTTAGATTGTTTCCCAAGGCACTTTAAAGTCTTCTTGTCCATGCTAGCTAAACGTAATTCTTAACCTTGGAAGAAGCAGTTGAGAAAACAACCAATGAAGACCATATGATGTGATCAAAAGCTCCAAGACAGCTACAAAATGGACCTTGTTGTGAGATGGCGGTTTCCCAGGGGTCCGTTTCACAAAGCAGGTTTAGTGAAAACTCAGAGTCTGTTAACCCTTAAATGAGGGAAACTCTGAGTTTTCCGTTTCAAAAAGGGAGGTAACTCAAACCAGAGAAAGAGGGGTAACTCTAGCCTGTTTCAGAGAGAGAGGTAACTTAAGCTCTCGGTCAGTTACCGCAGTAACAGACTATGAACCTAACCTGGTCGGGACCAGGTTTTTTTCTATGAACCTTGAGTTTCTCTCTGTCTCCGCCCTCTTTCAGAGCCACACACTCCATTTGATTTCCTCATCCATTCAGTCAGCAGGCGAGTTTTGGTGTAGCGTAGTTCTGCCGTCTGTCATTTTAAAAAATCATTAAAAAAAACAGAGTCAGTATATTAGAAGTCCATTAGGCAAGGTAGGTGGCGACTTTTTTCACTAACATGGCATGTCCTTTTGATAACGACGTGGATGAAGGTGCAGCATTACTGCGCAGAGAAATAAATATTCGTCGGGAGATGGTTATTAGACAGCGCATAGATGTTGTAGCATTTCCACACAATTATCTTTTTGAGCTGTACCGTTTCATGTCACAGTCCATCGTCTACATACACAACCTAATACATCCTTACATTTGCAACATTATCAGTCGTAGTCATGCTCTCACATCCCAGCAGATATTGTGTGTTGAGTTTCTTTGCAAATGGAAGTTTTTTGTACAATGTAAGGCAACTGTATGCAAGGTGGTCAGAAAAGTGTGCTCGTTTTACAGGCATCTGCCTTCTTTCTGTTGGCTGAGTAAAAGTCTGGGCCCTATTTAGATGGTCTAAAGCAGACGCCGGAGGGCGCATAGTCCATGTTGCAAGTGTCATTGCTATTTAGATGCAGGTGCAGTTGTCATTTTCGAGGCCTGCGCCCTCTTCGTCTAACGAGCAAATGAACTTACGCTCCTCTGGGTGTGTTGGTCTAAAAATGAGGAGTGGTCAGGCGCTGTCATGGTGCGTTGCTAGTTAGATGATGTAAAAAGCAAATGCGCCAGTGACCAACAAAAACCTGGTCTAAAGTCAACAGCGCAGTATTTCGCTGTTAAACAAGTTAGTGATATGCGTCTCTAGGCGGGTGCACAACGCGTGTGCACTCTGCTCAGACACACACGGAGCAGCCACACATATGCAAAAGATAACAAATAAAAATATGATTACAATGTGAAAGGTTATTATTGTGCACATTAAAATATTTATCAGAAACACGTCTTAATGGTCAGTCATTAATCAGAATGATCTAATCTCAGTAATAATGATCATCATAATCCGGGAAGTCTGCTCGCAGACTGCGAGCAGCTCTCCACGGGCTGATGATGCATAACCTGTAAAATGAACTACAAATGTAAAACGCTGGAGAGGGAGCTGGGCTCTTTAACCTACCGGGTTAAAATAAAATAAATTGAATAATTTACATTCATTTGTTGACAGCGTTTCTCTTGTGCACGCGCCCTCTCTTTCTCTCTCGCAGTCTCACTCTGTTTCTTTTCTTTTGGGTTTTCTAAGATGACAGATGCTGAATATATACTCCCTATCTGATGCTGTGGCTGTTTGTGGTTGAGTGAGAGGGGAGTGAACTCAGCTGTGTTAATCAAATCAGGTTGGGTTTCCATTACGCATGCCAAACGTGCCAAACGGTGCCAATCCCCTTTGATCTGACATCAGATGTAACGGGACAGTCGATATAGAGATACATTTATCGTCTCCTCAGCTGTAAAACACTCACTTTCCAGTTGGTAGGTCCACCATCTAACTAGCTCTCCGCCGTGCGCTCCAATCGCGCCTCATTTAAAGGGAATGAGAGGTGACACTCTGATTGGCTTATTGAATAATACGCCCAAAACACACCCATGACTAATTCACTGAGTAAGTCCAACCCTTTTAGACTCTCTGCCATGGCGCACATTCTGAAAACGTGCTGTCTAACTAGCAAGTGACTGGGACACGCCCATGCGCCGCACACCTGGCGCTTTGAGTTTTAGATCATCTAAATAGGGCCCTCTGTGTTAGTTTAAGTAGACTTAATTACTTAACAGAACATGATATACATGAGAAGACATTTACGTGTGTGAAAACAGCATTATGTTCGGGATTAAACAACTGCACAGTCAAACAGCCACTTAATATTTACTTTATAATGTAAAATGTGATCAAAATGAGGTACCCATATGAGATTAAGCCGAGGTCTTGCCTGTTTGAACAATGTTTTTATATTTCATCCTAACTGCTGCCAAGTGCGCTTCCCCCCCGCGGGATTGCACCTAAATGAAATAAATTAATAGGCTTCCATTCAAGCAGTTTTCCTCTGTAATATTATTGTGATTGCAAAGGACTACATTTAAACTTAGGCACTTCTTTTTGAAAACGTGTTCAAACTCGCCATATGATCGCATTAAGATTTCTAATTCTAGTGGGGTGAAAAACGCAGCCCTCCTCTTCCCTGTTGCCATGGTGACTCGCAAATCGGGGCTACATTGATGCTGGCTTTTTATAGTTGTGGTGCACGCGCTTAACTCCAGGTTAAACTACTCCGAGTTGATTAAACTGATTCAAATCAGCTGTTCTGGAACCGGAAACTCAGAGTTTCCAATCTCAGAGTAGATCAACTCAGAGTTCAGGATTAGACTCTGAGTTTGTTGAACCTGCTTTGTGAAACGGACCCCAGGAAGATTAAGAGTGAACTTTGAACCCCATGTTTTACTTTCTTTTCTTTGGTTTAGGAACATTCAACATTTAGTTTGTGTTTATATCTGGTATTATCGCAGGTCATATAATCCATTATGTCAAGTTAGCAAGTTAAAATCTGTGACACACAAACACACAGACACACGCACACAAATTGCTCAACTACTCAACACATGACTGACCAGTCTGAATCTACACTCTTAAATCGTGACCATCAGTCATTCATATTTCAACTTTGCCTCTGCTTTTCTTTCATCTCTCTGTTTTGAAATACGTATGTTTCAAAAATTGATATGAAATAAATGAATACAAAATAAACAAAGGAAATGAGTAAATAAGTGCGTGTAAATAAATACATTGCCTACCATTTCTACCAAATACTGTCTTTAGGACTCGAGGACAGGGGATGGTGACAGTCTCTCCAATCTCAGTTCGCTCCCAGCATGCAATGTTGTCCCACGCTCCTTTGCATCCCGGCTCTGTCAAAAACCAAAAGGTGGCATCATGAGTACATTTCACACAGAAATATAGATGTAAGAGACTGTCCTCTCCTGAAAAACAACAGTATTAGGCAGAGGCTCATTGAGGGGTGAGAGTGAGGGGTTGGGGGCTCACGTCCTTCCCCATTGGTGTGGATGAGGACTATGCCCTAAAGGAATATGCCATCACCAAGTTGAGCCATTGCATAACAGTTGCTGCAACAACTGTTCTTTTTAAGAGGCACACTCCCTTCTGTGCAGCAGAACTGAAAGCACTGCCACACTCCGCTCATGTCCCAGGTTGAGCTACCCAAAGGTTACCACCAAGCTCTGCTGTGTCACTCCCCAGAGCAAACACCAAATGCTTTGACAGGAGCTTTCTCCACTCCGCTGTAACAACATGGAACAGCCTTCTCCCTTCTGTCGTCGAAGGGATCACATCAAGCAGTGCTCATCCCTTTGAGAGGAGACTGAATAAACACATCCTCAGCATGAGACTGCAATCCCAAAGCTCCAGGACTTCAAACAAACACAAATCAGTCTCATTTATATTCCCGAGGAGCTGCAGATCAGTCAGTGATAGCCGTTCTGAATTGTATTCATGAAGCTTGTATCTGCAAAAGCAAAATTTTGAAAAATCTTCATTTTACACACATGTACTCTCTGAAATCTGTCTACATGAAGTTTTATTTTTGTGCATGTAGCAGATATTAAATTACAGCTGCAGTGTGACGTAAAGCCTGACAGTTTCTCACAAGTGTGGTGTGCTTTCACATGACTCACAAGCAGCCTCGTGTTCATCATTTGCCAACACTTTACCTAATGTGGTGATAGTTTGTAAGAATGTTAATTTTACGACATTTACATCATACTCTGGTCTGCAGTATCTCACAATCTCCAGCTGTTTTCTCTTTTGCATAAAAGACCTGATTAGGAAACACTGTTTTTACATTTGTAACAGTAATACTACAACTCATAAATAAAGAGAACAATAAAGAGAGAAGGAGAAATTATCCTTTTAGTGTCTTATAAAATATTTTCCATTTAAAAAGCTATTGAGAAATAATTTTGCCAAATGTCTGAATATCAAATCTGCATTAGAGAAAAGCAGTTTCTGTTTGCACTGCAATCATGGATAAAAACAACTGCATTAGTGGATTTTATTTCATACCAAAGAAAAGTCTTAATCTTAATCTAAGATGTGAAGTCACCTTTTTGTTCTTATTTTTTACATCCCTGGTCCCTGTTCTGCATTAAGGATGCTACCACTGGGAAAACTGAGTTGCACTATTATGTTTGCAGCCCTGTCTCCAAGATATTGGGTCTCATTCATGAAACGTGAGCAGAAGGAATTTGTGTGTAAACTGTTCGCAGACGGAAATTTACGTGCGTGTCCATTCATCAATATTTTAGTAACTCCGATCTTTTCGTAGCTACTAACAAAATCTACTCCTGCTCCTGACCACTCGTAGTGCTTGTGTAAATTTAGTAAAGCACATAAATATTGCTTGTCACTATTGGAAATGACAAAATATTAATTCGTATCGCGCTCTGTTATGTACACAACACACAGATGCCTTTGAAACACGTAATCTAAACATGGCAAAATATTAAAAATATAACACATTTAGTTAAATTATTTGGCAATTAGGTTTAAGATCCAGATTAGGTTCAGGATTGTAAATTATCTACGTAAATCGACTAAACAGATTACACGTTCTATCTACACGTTGAATGATGATAATAAAAAAATATCCGTAAGGACAGCCGGATCACAGCCTCTTCGGCCTCGGTGCCTGGGTTCAGCAGGGGCAGCAGGTGGAAGGAGGACGATCGTTTGAATGAATAAATTTGATTTGAAAATGTTTAATTTACGTTGTATCAAACAGAGCTTTAGGCCATTAAGATTCAAATAATTTGAGGACGATGCATACAAACTGCTGTAGGCTATATGTTATCCGTATCATTTGTTAAAATAAATGTTAAATAGCTCTACATTCCGACAGCGATCACTGATTTAGTTTATCCATTACGCACAAAACATCTCTGGTTTCCCGTTCCCACTTCATTCAGAACCCCACAAATGAATCTTCTGTTTGTTTGGTGACCGCTGTATTTTTGTGTGTGTGCTTATGCGTTTCTTTGCCTCCAGTTTCATATCAAACTATTTACGCTTCACCTCTGACATGGTTCTTTGTACTACGGAGACAACATTAACAACATGTGTTACCTCCCTCCAGGCCTTTGCTTCACCTGTCACACCACTACTAACTGAAGAAAATAAAATGTTTTTTCTTAAGTCCACTTCACCCAAAATTATTTCGATCTCCGCTTCGGAAAAAATATTTTCTCCTCCTCTCTCTTTCTTTGCGCCATGACTGACAGGTCGACAGGAAGCACCTACACCTCCTTATATGGTGGTCATTGGCTATTCATGGGCGGGATTTATGCTAATTGCTGATTACCGGGAGCGCGCTGTCACTTTACGATGGATTGGCATTCATGATCATACACACGTGTTTACGATCAAATCTGAGTTTCCCGCGGCGTTCCTGAATCCGGAGTAGGTTTTTAGTAGAGTAGGCTTTTATGTGCAAATCTACACACAGATTTACTCACTTTTCATGAATGAGACCCATTGTGTTTGCATTTTACTAAATTGTTTCCCCAATTATGGTGTGGTGACAAACATAATTGCTGATGTTTAGAGGCAAGGTTTCTAGACGTGCTAGACTCATTGGAACAGGTGAAGGTGGATGCTGGGTGTAGGCAGTGCAAGACTTTGACAGCAGAGATGTTGTGTTTTGCATCCCTGCTTGTGACGAGGCTTAGCAAGGAAACACACTTTGTTTAAGGTCAGGGAGAGATTGTGGTTTTGGTTAAATGTTAGTAGACATGTTGTGTCTCCTGCTTCAAGACCCTGTGGACTTTGTCGGTATTAAACCAAGACCACAATCTTTACCTAATCCTTCGCTAGAAAGTGCTCCCAGAGGCTAAGGTAACCATAAAAGTGAAGGCTATGGTATTAATTTCTGTTTACTAAGACAAACTACATTTCCTCATGATGAGCTGTAACTGTCCATTACTTTCAAGCCCATGCCAAACACATTCACACAATGCTGACTGTAGACTGTATAAAATAATAGACATAGCCTGTGTGACTTCAACCACTGGTTTGAGGACTCCCATTTTGAAGCCTCAAGTTTGGCATTTATGATGTCGCCATCTTGGAATTTTGGAGCCAGAAGTGATCATATTTGGAGGGTGGTGGTAATTCTAACAGTAGCTGCTAGCATGGCTAGCACAGTCATGTACAGCTATGGTTAATTGTGATACTGCTAATAAAAAAAATTTGCTAGCAAAAAACAGACTTAAAACCATAAAAAGTAGTCTACATATTTCTCAGATATGTCAGCTTCCTAAAACCTGCTGCTTTCAAGTCCATGTTTCACATTTACACAAAAACGTGTTACAGAAATAAAACAAATGTTGCAACTAAATTGACAATAAACAATATAAAACACTGTCTAAAGAAAAATAACTTCACATAAATTTAAAATATGACTTTCATTCCTAAATAAATAATAACCTAACTAAAATATAGTGTAATATATGTACAAAATACAAATTCAGCTGTCGTGGCGTCACCAGAATAAGACGTCGCTTTACGTGACACTTCAGATTAAGGCCATCTCATGTCTCTTATTCAGCAATCCTCGCTCCTTTTCTGATGACGGCAACAAAGCTGGATCTGCTGCATAACAGAGCCAGCATTTGCGTACATTCCAAGTCCCATTATATCCGCTGATCAAAGCCGTAACCCCCACGCCCCAATATCACAAACACAATTTGTCTCACAGGGCTTTACAGCATACGACATCCCTCTGTCCTTTGGACCCTCACAGCTGATCAGGAAAACTCCTCAAAAAAACCCTTTAAAGGGGAAAAAACTATAGAAACCTCAGGAAGAGCAACTGAGGAGGGATCCCTCTTCCAGGACGGACAGACATACAATGGGTATTTATACATCAGGGCCTAAAGCTGAAAAAGACCTCCTGTTAGGAACCTCTCATGTTATCTTACACATCGCACCTAACAGATCCCTCCTAACTCCTAACGCTAACTCCTTACTGGCAGGAATAACAGACATGAGATGGCCTTTAAGATGGTGGACCTCAAATGACTTCCGGTTAAAGTCAGGAGTTAGGAGTTAGCAGTATAAAATAAGGGACTTGGGATGCAGCCCTAGACTTGAGCCGTTTCTCAATATGCATTCTTAAGTTCACATCTAGCCAAGTTCAGTCCAAATTCCCGGATGTGTTCTTGCTACACCCATTTCACTGGGGATGTATCGGAGCAGACTTGTGTGGATTTCAGACAGCCAGGTATCCCAGCATGCATTTTGCAACAATCATCGGAAAATGACAAGCGAGGGAAAGGCGCACAATTGTAAGCTATATTTACCGATATGTTACAGTTGTTTTGTCACAGAACATAGTGTTTTCATGCATAGTTTAAACATGTTTGAGATGATGTTTTAATATAGAGCCCAGCTGAATGTGACTGAGGTCCGCTAGATGACAGTGGTGTCAGCGCTCATGTGTTTATGAGCGCTGACACCACTGTCATCTAGTGGTGTCAGCGCTCATAGATAAGGCTGCCCCAGAGAGCAGCCTCTCTCAGGTAGTCCTTTTGAAATTCGTGGCTGATATCTCTGTAGTGGTTAAATATGAAATGTAATTTGTTTGGGGAACGTCTAATGGGCAATATTCAGTCTCAGTATAAGATATATTCTTATATTATTAAATGTTGTAACATGTTATTGTTATTTGCATTCTTTTGCTTATTTAGGCCTATGTGTTTTTACCATTCAATAATGATTTATTGTAATTTATTTATTGTATTTAAAGATTAATTGTCTTTATTGTAGTATTTATTCAAAAGCATTTTAAATATTGATTATCTGATATGAATTGTATACCTGATGTCTGAAGTGTGGCTGAATAAAATTTTCCTCTTCACATCTGACCTGTTTGATCCATTTATATTGGTGAGGATAGACTAAATGAGAAACTGCTGTCAGTGTAATCCAGTACAGTTCAACAGCACCACAATCTACAACTCAACACTTGAATAAAATGTCAGACTTAATACAATATTAAACTGCTGTTGTTTTTTCTAGATGTACCAAGTAAACTGTCAAGTTTCCATGAAAATGTAGACAGAAAGCATAATGGTGAGACAAATGCAGTGATGGACAGTAACTAAGTATATTTACAAGTAGCTACTGTACTTAAGTACAAATGTACTTTGGGTATTTCCATTGACTTAGAGGGAAATACTGTACATTCTGCTCAAGCTACATTTATTTGATAACTATAGTTATTTTTCGGATAGTTTATATGTTGTTTCATATTTACAAGTTGCTGTGTGTTGTTATAGATTAGACTAGTACACCAGTGAAAGGTGTTAAAATTAGTTCTACCATGACACAATTTAAATGCTGCTTACATGTAGCCTACGTTGATCAATTAATACTCAATACATATTCATGTATATGATGATCACAACACTTGAAACTGGGTCACTCTGCATCATGAGTAGTTTGAACTTTTAATTTTAAGCAGGCCTACATTTTGCTGATAATACCCAGATACTTTAACTCAGATTTGGTATGTCAGAAATGTGCTTCAGATGTGATACTGAAGTTGGTTCCTTTTTGCATTGTACCTGGCTGTGTACACAAGTGAAACCTTTCTGGCATAACATCTGCTCCACTTTGACCAGGATTACAGGAGTTAATGTTCCACCAAAAATTGTTTTTCCAACTTTTAGCTTTGTTTACTGGGGAACTTTACAAGTATTCATGATTCTCTAAATAATGCACAACTTAAATTTATGGAAATTGCTCTATGTGTGGCCAGGAAGTGCACTGCAGTGTCATTCTCCTCTTCCTATCAATAGGTGGTCTTTGGAGATTAACAGTTGCATTCCCCTGGAGAAAATTACATACAGTATAAGAAAACAATATGACACCTTTTTTAAAGTTTTTTTTTTTTGTCTTGCCGAGGGTTTGGGGGCTTTTTCTGTGGGGTGGGGACTTGTTTTGTTTGTTTGTTTTTTTGTGCCTTGTTTTGTGTTAGTTGATATATTCTTTGTGTAATTTCATAAAACTGAAAATAAAATATTCATAAAATTTTTTTTTAGATTTGGCATGCAGCACTTTTACTTGTGACTGCGTTTTTGTTCTTTGTTGTGATATTCCTGGGTACTTTTTCCACAACTGGACAAACATATCGACATGCAAGCATCGCACATCTCAATCTCTGCCTCCTCAGCTGGGCAGCCTCCTCCTCAGTCCTGCTGCAATGACTGCGCCAAGACGCCTTCCCCAAACCGTGACTGATTTTTGATTTCCATCTCGCCAATGCTCACGATCACAATAACCACCAACTCTCCACAAACTTTTCCCCCTGCACTTGACTTTTGCTTATAATCAGAAGCCAGCTGCGGGAAAAGGTTTTAAAAGACATTTTATGAAAATATTTTGGCTATTTATATGTTTTTACATGTCAGTTGTGTATCTCGCGTGGACTTGCCAAGTCCACAAGTCCGAGCTGCCGAACTTGAGTTTTGAGAAACGGCTTTGCACTTAACCTCTTGACAAAATGGCACGACTACGCCCAGCAACAAAAACACTTCCCAATGCATGTCAGAACCATGTCACAACTTCACAGAACGATTTGCAATGCATTTACATCAGGTATTAAACAAAGCTAATCATAGGAAAGCAAGTTTTCACATACCTGTGGATTAATAAGGGAGAGAGCCAAAGTTCGCGTCTTCCCCTAGCCTATACTCATTTAATATTGAGCTGCGCATGAGCAGAGCCCGTACAGTGAGCTCCTTGAGGTATCCACAGTGGCATTAGAGCGCCATCTATTGGCATCTTTGAGTACTGACCTGATGTCAAAATAGGGTAAACAGATTAGTTTAAATAATCTACAAAAAATTAAGGGGTGTTTGTTTACATAAAAAACTTAACATGTGGCATTTCCAACCCACTTCAAAACCAAAGGCTAAACAAGATTCTTTAAGGGCACCGAAATGTTACAATTACTCTTCAAGAACTGAAAAATCATTGAAATAGCGAGAGCTACTGCTATGCCTACACTTTGTGAATCTTCGGTTATGCTAACATTTTCGCTGTGGGACAACTTGTCTGCGGACAGCACTGACCTGTCACTTAATGCAGCCATGCCCCTAATTAGCCTATCTGTAACTTTAAGCCTTAATAACATTTAAACTGGTGTTGTACATACAAAGTGGCCCCTGTACAGTTGTCAATAGGGGGGAAATTAGCTATAGAAAGCCAAACCATGTGTTGCACAAGGCTGTAAACATGTTTATTTCTGCTGTAAAGTTGGACATATTAACATGGGAGTGTAAAAGGGGCGATCAGCTTTCAGAGCCAGCCTCAAGTGGCCATTTGTTGAATTGCAGTTTTTGGCACTCGCGTGTTGACTTTATTTTTCAGCCCAGCACCAGATGCATTTCAAGGACAGATTGATGGCCGAAAAAGACCTGAGGAGAGTGCTCATCTGTGCATAGGGGAGACTGCCAGAGGTTGGTGACAAACAACGTTCTGCACTCCAGCTTTGTGTTTCCTTTAAAACATATTGTGCTTTTCCAAATTAGGTATATATAAAACAAACTTATCAGCAACTTTTAGGGTTGGGTGTTTGTTCAGAAATCTCAAATGTTACTGCACGGTGGGGCAGTGGCCAGCAGTGGGTTTCTTCTGGGGAGTGGGGGGTTCAAACCCTTGGGTGGGTGAGCCTTTCTATGTGGAGTTTGCATGTTCTCCCCGTGTCAGCGTAGGTTTACTGCAGATGCTCCAGTTTTCTCCCACAGTCCAAATACATGCAGATTAATTTATGACTCTAAATTGTCCATAGGTGTGAATGTGAGCGTGTGTCAGCCCTGTGATAGTCTGGCAACCTGTCCAGGTTGTACCCTGCCTCTTGCTCTGTGTCAGCTGGAATAGGCTCCAGCCCCCCGCAATCCCCAACGGGATAGGTTGTTGCGAAAAATGAATGAAATTAATTGAATGAAATTCCAATGCTATTCTTATTTGTTCATACCCAAATAAAATTTGTATTCAGATTCATTCCTACAAGATCTTAAGGATAAAATATTTGGAAACACAAACAGCTTATCTACAGCAATCAATACAGCACATTAAGAAACCATACGTTTAAAACAATTACACTCCTCATAAAGCTTTTTGGATTTGGCCTGTCTGAACGCCACCTGTCCTAAATTGCACAGAAGACATATAAGGATTTAGACACTATCAGCACAGGGACAGGGATATACAAGGGACGGGTGGCCCTGAATGAATACAAAACTCTCACCCACCCTCCAGAAACAAAACAAACAAACTGCCTCCCAAAATAGCTCTTACAGCTCTTCAACATGAGCCTTAATGGGTGCAAAAGCGCTGATGGCAAACTGAACAGTCAACCAGGCTTTTTAGCAATAGATGAACGGAGACAGTGTGCTTGGTAAAATGTAGCCCTCATCTCCAACATCCCTGCTGAAGGAACACAGCCAGCTACCGAAGCATCAGACTGTGAAGGAGAATAAAACGACTATAAAAAGCAACCTATTAGTGTCAAGTCGAGAGAAAAAAACATAGAGGCATTTCTATTTTGGCTCCTATAGCTTTTGAGATGTTTTCTATAATACAAACTGCACACAGTTAAAATGGCACATTTCAGGTGATTAGCTGACGACTTCATTACTTAGAGCGACTTGTAAAACTGAAGGATTGTTGTTTTGTCAGGTTACATGAATGCAGAGAGCCGCGCTCCATGTTGCAGAAATCAAACTTGTGACTCTGAGGAGGAAGAGGCAAAAATCATCATCAGTATCTCCTCTCGCTTAAACAATTCAGTTGTTGTTGGGTTTTTTGCGTCCCAGCCAACATCAGACAAGCTGAGATTATTCCATTAATCTCCACTCTGCTGTCTGTTATTGCTGTTCTCCTCTCATTTCTTCTTCTCTTCCTTTATTTTCTACTTTGTTTCCTTTTTCCTTAGTCCCTTTATCATTTTGCCTCCATTACTTGCTGTTTGTCCTTTCATTCTGACATTTTCTCTCCTTCTTCTTTCTTTCTTCCTCCTTTTGTGCCTGAATGTCAGAAATGTGACAGGCTAAGGACACAAAATAATTTGTTTCATCAGCTGTCTGCTTTGACCTTCAACATCCTTAAAATTGAAGCTTATTCTTGACTTGACCTCACTGTAAATGGAACGAACCAACCCTGAGCAGACAGAAGAAAGGCGAGTGGAGGAATTATGTTAAGAGGAGGGAAAGAAAGAGGAAGATGAGCCGAGGGAAAGAGAGATGTAAAGAAGTTGGTACGAAAAGGACACACAAAAATGCAAAGAAAAGAGCGGGAATAATGTTGAGAAGGCAACGAGGACATGAGAGGGGGAGAGGGGAAAAGTGAGAGAACAGATGTCTTTGGGGTAAAACGCAGATTCGAACTCATCAGTGCATGAAGGAAAGTCTATCTATCCGCTAAGTGATCCATCCTTTTCTCTGTTCGCTTTCACAGAAACACATCAGAGGCAATGAAACACACAGCAGCACACATCTGGAGGGAAATCCTCTTCCCCTGGTTTATGGTCTTCTTTTATTCACTGCAAAGTGAAGGATGGCTGAGCACTGTGCCCTTTTTCAGCATCACCCTACTTCAATTTCATGCAGTTAACAAATGGACTTCTCTTAAATGTGTTGCAGACAGTATTCCATTTCCCCTTCTTCAACTGCAGAGCCTTTTATTTACCGCTTCAGATGTTTGGATCTTCTGCAAGAAAGTCTCATTTCTCATAAATATCTTAGTTTAATATGTCATGTAGCACCTCTTGTGGCTTCTGACAAACACAACTGGCTGGTGTGAAGTAGTTGGACGACAGTGTGATATCATGAGTTTGATGCTGATTAAGTGATAAAATCACAGGACAATTAAAAAATTCAATAGGGAAGCTTCAAAAAGAACTGTCTTAGCAGTGTATCCTACATATTTACTTATTTAGTTATTTATTAAGCCCTTTACACAATGTTTTTTTTAGTGTGTTTGATTTGCACATTAACATACTTTTTCGAACTCATGTCATGAGAGCTATCACACAAAATGTGAATATTACGCACTGAAAATGCGGCATAAAGTCTTAACCGCAACAAAGTCAATTTTTTCTATTTTCACACCACAAATGTAGGCATCATCCAATCATGGAAAAACAACAACATGGCGGCCCCGTACTTCCAACTGACCAACACATTCTCAGTCCCAGTCCATCAAATAATGGATCAGTGGTCCTACACATCGAATTATGATGCTCTGGTATCCCACAGCATCAGTTTTGGACGCAGTGTGTTGTTACATGCATTGTGTCTTCTCAAAATAAACTTCTGTTTTCACAGGAAATATGATTTCAACTTGGTAAATGCATAGTCTCTTTTCAAAATAAACTTAAGACTTAGGTAAAAAAATAAATAAATTAAAAAAAAAACGGATGTTTTTTAGGTTTACTTCCTCAGATTTAGGCAACAAAAGTACGTGATTGGGTTTAAAATAATCACCATGATTTACATTTGATTAAAATAATGTAATGTTACATGACATCACTAACATTGTATAAAAATAACTGATGCCAAGAGCCATTGATGCAACTACTGAGCATATTTAACATGTTGGGAGTGAGCTCGTGTTACTTTGACAAATGTAGCGCAATCAGATCCACTCTTTCCATTCTTACCTTTTACAATAAAAGCCCTAAACGTACACATTGCATAACTGTTTAGCAGAGGGAATTCAAATTCACTCAGAGCATTTAGCCCAAATTAAAGTTGGGGAAATAGCCAGCAGCTTATTTTATACAATAACTTACCTTAGAGAGACTATGGGTCACTAAGATCCCAGTAGTTGGTCCTTTACCTCCTCAGATGTGGCAGTAGCATCCAGAACCAAGAATCAAAGAAAAATTTAAGAAGAATTTTCTGTTTTTGAGGGTAAGCTGGTGCAAATCTATTTTTGTTAAACAAGTGTTGCAACTGTGGCAATTTAGCATTGCTGCTGATATGGTCTTGACGCAAAATATCCTCAGGCGAGTATTAAGCATTTTTGTGTTCATAAAAAAGAGGTGGCGACACGCACATCCCAAAGAAAATTTCAGTTGGGTGTTGGATCAAAAAACCCAAGTGCAGACAACGTTTCGAAACGTCACAAATGACAAAATAAATTATAAAGTAATGGGAGCTCTATTTGGTGTGCAGATCATCTTCTTGTTTTTCGTTTTAATTTGTTCTCACCCCCTGTGTGAAAGCCTTTAGGCCTATGCATTGATGGGACTGGCTCTGACATGTTAAAAAACATATATCAACACTGTTGTTCTGGACTTGATCTACTGTGTCATGACTTGTGCCTCATTTTCATGTTACATGATCTTCATCAGCGTATTACATTTGCTTTAGCTCATTTTAAATGTTTAGATTGCCATTTTATCTTTCTGCGCACGTTGGCTTAAAAACTGAGTTTTAAGGTTCATTCTTGGCCTTAAAAACAGCAGATGACAAAACAATCTCACCATAACATCCTTTGACACAACTGACCAAAGCCTCACACCACAAAACAGTTTCTTCCCAACTGCAGCTGGCCTCATGAACGAGGCCAGGGCTCCCGACTGACACGAACACTTATCCCCTCCCTACAGTGACACATTACATTAATGTGATGCCTCTATGTGTCTCTATGTATTTCATTAACACACATCTTCTGGACTGTTGTCTCTGTTTATTGCATATATTCTTCATACTCTATACTTTGAACTTCTGCACATTTCCTGCATAAAACCGTACAGCTCTCTCATTTTAAAAACAAGTAAATTGTACTTTTTTTGTAGTATTTCTTCATGTTTTTACTGTATGTATCTTGAATTTTGTAGGTCTTTGTTTTAATTTTTATGCCTCTGCGCTGGTGGGTTGTAAATATGTACATACACAAGTCCCATTCTTGTGAACACAACATCTCAAGGGTGGTTAAAGGTCAAGGTCACTGTGACCTTGTCCGTCGCATTCTCCTGAGCACAGTATCTCAAGAACACCTTGAGGGATTATCTTTAAATATGGTAGGCCACAAATGTCCACATGGACTAAACAATGAACTGATTAGTTTTTGGTGGTCAAAGACCAAAGGTCAAGGTCACTGTGACCTTGTCAGCCTCATTTTCATGAAAGTGATATCTCAAGAATGCCTTGAAGGATTTTTTTTAAATATAGCACAAATGTCCACTTTGAATCAAAGATAAGCTGGTTTGAATTTGGTGGTCAAAAGTCAACGGTCATGGTCACCATAAGTCACTATAATCAGGAATTACTTTGTTTTGCTAACTATGATAAATTTCACAGACATGTTTAATAGGGTAAAATGATGAAGTGGTCTGCAAAAACACCTTTCTTATCATTATTCAACATCAGGAACAAAAGGGGAGACATTTGGTCAAATAGTTAATTCGTGACAATAATTTTGGGTGCCCACCATCCATGTTTTTGCAACTTGATGGGTTTGCAGAGGCATACAACTACAAGGTAGTAATTCTAGTCACTGTTATTTTCTCTTGCTATGTTTATTGTTATGCACTAAAACATCAAGGTAAATTCTTTGTATGTCAAAACCTGTTTGATGACAAATCTGATTCTGGTTTAGTAGCTGTCATGGAGGTTTCAAAGTTGAACAGTGAACTTTGAAACTCTGGAGTCCTGACTTACTCACTCAGGAAAACTTTGGTAGATTGCAACCATGAATAAATAAGTTTGAGTCTAAACCTGATTCCTGTGTGCTGCTGAGTGTGTAATGTTAGGCACTGGCACTGTGAAGATGTGGTTTGATTCCTACTGGGGCTGAGCCAGCTGCATGTAACCTGATTTTATCACCAGGGCTGCAGCATCAGACGAAGTCCTGAGAGCCTTATTCCGCTGACAAAATGAATGAAACTCTGTCAGAAAACTGCGCTCCCTGGCAGTTTTTCACCCGCAGAGAATTTGAGCCATGTTATTATTTTGCTCTACTTCGTGTCATTGAGCTTTAATTAACACAGCAGGGGGACTCGGCGTCCAGAGCTCACATCACTGGAGTGGAGAGTCAGGCTCATTAACACGGCAGGAACACTCAAACACAGAATGGGTTTTAGGGACATCTTAGGCTTCAGTCTCGTTTGTGTTGCAGATGAAAGGAATGACACAATTTCTTCGTTTTTCATGAACCTTTCATATCAGGGATAAGACCAACAACTGCGTATTAAACATATAGATACTTAGTGTATACATGACAATTTTACACATGCATTTGATATATGCAGATAAAGCTTTACAGATGCAAGGAAAAAGTTTGCTCAACTTTTTCAGTTTGCTAATTGGGTCTTATATTCGATAAGCAACCACAATCATTACATATTCTGTAGTAATTAGCATAGTGCAAAAGGACACATAACTTTTGAGTGCACACTACAGAGTGCCTTTAAACTAGACAAGATGCACATCAAAGAAAGAAAGTGTGTGTGTTAATATCAGCTGCGTCTAAATTTGGTCAGGCTGGAAAATAATCTTATATTTATAATTCGTTTAGCAAACTCAGGAGGTCAGATCAGGTGTGTGTCATATCCAGATTTAGTCCAGGTTTAATTTAGGTGGAAAACATCACACAGGTTATGTGCCAGTATCTATTCAACAACAGACAATAACCTGATTTGGAATTTGCTGGTATTAACTCTACTTGTGCTCCATGTTTTGTATTTTTGGATCCAGTTCACCTCCATAAAGTTTTACAACTTCTGTCTTAGACTAGTTGTGTTTATCTGTAGCTTAGTGAGTGATTGTGACCTTTATGGCTGCTGGCAGCGTCCTCCTCCCTCAACTTCCTCAGACACTCCGCCTGGTCTCTCTCCACCTCCAACAGGAAGTTACAGGTTGGATGTCGTCCGTCAACCTGAGGAGGAAGAGGTAAAAGAATCCAATTTATCTGTTAATTCTACACCAAGCCAGGTTATAGGCTGAATCAGCCTTAAATGTTGGGATAATAACTTAGGAATGAGTCTCCTTTAGAAGGATCTGAGACACTGAAAGCATTCAACCAAACTGGTGGAAATATTTGCTGTCCATTTCAATCATTAAATAAACTCACACAGCCTGTACCGACCAGCTAATACAGCAGTCACACTACATGCAATGACGTAACACCCAACCAGCTACATTATCACACAGTCTCCTTTGAAGTGTTGCTCAAGCGCTCATTAATGTAGCTATGTTGTTAAGGTTTTGCATGTGTCTGCTACTTGCCACAAAGCACCTCAAAGGAACATCATCTAGTGTATTTGGTCAAAAAAATCTTTGCTCTTGATCAGTGTCTGAGCTGCCCCATTGCATCCTGGTGTGCACCACAATACACTTAAACATAGCATGGCGCTTGGTTACTAAGCTAAATACAGCTACAGACAAAAACATAGGATTGGTTGACGCTTAACTGCGTCATTGCAGTGCTAAAAAAAAGTCGAGGCCAGCTCAGCTTTTTTTCAGCGCATCATGCCCATCAGCAGCAAAATATGTTGAGCAGCAGTTTGTAGCTTCATGTCACCAGTTTCCATTGAAAATGAACTGTAGCCTGTGGCTGTGTCGCTCCTAGTGTGAATACAGCATAAGGGTCCAGATGAAATACCCAGAATTCTTGCCAAAGTCAACTCTCTTTTCCTGCTATAACACCTTTGCCACATTTGGGATTTTAAGCATGTGTGTGCATGTGTGTCACTGGGTACTTGTGTGTTTTTGTAATAAAGAATTATCATTATAAGACTGTGGTATGTACTGAAACAATGATCCCCTCATCAAACCTCATTGACGCCACCCCACGGATTTATCTGTTTTCACTTAAGTTAAAATCACTTTAAGAAGCAGTTTATCTTTCAGTCTGATGGTCTCCTAATCAGAGCACAGGAGAGAGCCCTAATGTTGCAGCAAAACGTCAAACAGCAATACTACCACAAACCCCCAAAAGAATATGCAAAAACAGCTGCAATAAACGTTTTCCTTCTCTTTACAGCAGAATGTGATATCTGTTTTTGACCTAGAAAAGAATTTCTCATTGTGTATGTTCATTTATTCATTCCTTTCTTTGTATATCCGTTCTTTGTTCGTATCATTCTTAAAGGTAACCGGTGGAGGGGAAGTATTTCAAGCTCACACGCAGGGAATGTAGTCAAGGTTATGGTGGTCATGGTAAAGATAAGCTGCTTACCGACCAGCCAACGCTCCCTTCTTCTCTTTCTTTGTGTGTGTGTGTGTGTGTGTGTGTGTGTTTAGAACCAGGAGATGCTGATGACCCAGTAGTGTTTGTGTGTGCTACATAAATCCTGCAGAGGAAACACAGAGACTCTGCCAAGCAACACTGGACAAACAGCAAACCATCCTCCACATTTGAATATAAACGGCAGTACATACAGTGTGTGTGTGTGTGCGTGTGTGTGTGCTACTATGAGTTTGCATAATTTTTAAGCTATGATAATCATACAACATGTTCAGTATATATAGAGTGTGTATCTATTTGTGTGTAAGCCTGAAAGCATTCATGGTTTTATCCATTGTTCCTGTCCAGTTTTGCAACATTTTCATTTAATGATTTAATTGCAGAGACCCAGGGAACTGGCGACCTTCATTTTACTTATCAGTAGTTTTATGTGATATTAAAAGTGTCAACAGAAGTGAAGTTTTAAAAGAAGTCGTTTGTGATGATGATAAAGTGATGAGCCCACAGAGTCTGTGGAGTATTTAAGCATCTTTTAGCTTGACAAGCAAGCTCTGATAAACCCATCTGCTCAGCTCCATACAGTCATCAACTCAGGGGTGACAAAGTGGAACATTTAGCAGCTATCAGATATTTCTCTCAGGAGTTGGTGGAGACCAAAACAGAGCGTAAATATTTGACTTTGGGACCTGACACACCAAGCTGATGGTCGGCCGATGATCAGTGTTGGTGAGCGTCTTCTTACCCAAGTTTTTGTGGTGTGTCCTGCACTGTTAGATTTTGATCCCAGAGGAAATTTAACAGTTCGAAACTGTTGGCACTAGTCAGCCCTAATATCGGGTTGTAGTAACTAGCTTTTTGAGTGCGTGTACAGACTGCTGCCACCTCGCCATATGTGCATATTATCACAACTATGACGCATTAACACACCTGTGGACAAGTTGCGTCCTCTCTGGTGGACAAACTTTACATAAATGTGGCTTTGTTTTTAAATCTTTTTAACCAGTCTTTGGCTTTTCTGTCTTTCAGTTTTGAATTGTAACCAAGTACTTTTAGTTGTCTAACCTTAAGCAAAATTTTACTATAAAGGTGGCAGATAACAAAAACATCATTTAATCTTTTTTCTGAGTAGCTTCATTAGTCACTTAAACGTTGGATCCCCAAACCATTTGAAAAAGTTCCCAGTGGACAAATTCCTCTCTTGTCCATCATCACTCACCCAAATCCTCCCACACAGACTGCGGCCCTCTATCCCCTGGCATGAGGCAAGGCTGCCTGTCATCAAGAGAACAAACAAGTGTACACAGACGTGAACCACTGTGAGCCAGAAGTGGCAGCTGGTGCATCAAACACCAAAACAATTTATCCTCAACATGAATGACAGACTAGGATTCAGCTTCTGCAAGAACATTCTCCAATTTTCTCAAGATTCACATGCCAAACTGAATTAGCTGAGCTGAACGCAACTTGCACTGAATCTGGAGATGACACAAGTGATTATAACGCATAGCAGAATTTTGTGAAATTCATCAGGCAAGGTGACTAAAACCCAACACTTCTATTTACAGTATTGGCCTGAAGGGAGATAAGGTTACTCTCTCTCTCTCTCTCTCTTTCTCTCTCTCTCTCTCTCTCTGACACACACACACACACATACACACACACACACACACACACACACACACACGGTAACCACCTTCTCCTAACCTCGGGCTACAAACACCATCAGTAAGCTCTGATCTGGTGATTTGCTGGTGAAAAAGCATCAGGACATAGGAAACTACTAAGTTCATAGGAAAAGTGACAGTTTTTAAGTCAGGTTAGGTTACATAAAACTGTTGTTTAAAAGCATTTATATGACTGTATTTTAATGTGACGCACTTCTTTAAGTGCATGCTGAAATATGACAAATGAAATGCTTTTGAACGTGGTAATATGTAGCAAAGATGTCTAAAAGAAATTCATTTTTTGATCAAATCAAAGGCAGTCTGTGATGTGCAAATCACCAAATCAGTGCTCTCTGGGCTATGTTGTTAGAGGTGGTTGGCATGAGTTATGCTGTAAAACTGACTGCAAATTTACTTCCTGACATAAAAAGAATGGATTTCTGAAAATCGGCTCACAATGAACATATGAAGTTCAATGGTCAGTCTGTCCAAATAAAATGACAATTTTTGTGGCACAGTTAACATTAAGAAGTTTCAAATGGGTAATGGTTGGCAGGTAAGGAAGCACAGGCAAAGGTATGATATGTTGGGCAAGTTGGCTGGGCTGTAAGTAAGACAGATGGACACTATTGATTGAACTGGTGTGTCTGCAGACATCCAAGAGGTTGTTATATCAAAAACCTTGTGTCTGACAATATTTTAAATCTTTCCGACAGGCTAGCCCATTTTCATTTCCAGGTCTTCAAATGCCACCCCCAGATGTGTGATATCACCAAAGGCAGTCTTTGGCATACGTATGAGACATACCAGGCATTCAACACGTCCAATAATAACTCATCCAGGACAATACTTGACACTGAGAACAAATGACTTGGTGTAAAAATTGTCCATGTAGGGTGAGTCAAACAAAACCAGACTTTCATCCAGGAAATAAATGATGGTGTCCTGTGTGAAACCAAAGTCAATTAAGTTTAACTGTAACATTACACAATTTATGTAAAGTCATGGCATACTGACCTGACACAGGAAAAGTATGTATATTTGTACTTCTTTTATTCAAAACATGATGTTTTTTCTAAACCTAACTGCAACTATTTCACAACATTAACCGTGTGTTACAATGTATTTCATCTGTGCCTCACATAAATACCCCTAAAGCCTAGTTCACATTACACGATTTTCACCGCGATTTTGACGTAGCAGAGGATGTTGAGAGCCACCTTGGGTCGGAGGTGAGTCAGCAGATCTCCCACGATGAGTCCTCATGTGTGAACAAGCCTACGAGCAAGTCGCCCCCTCGTCTGTGACTGGGACTGGATATCTGACATGATAGACAACTGGAGAAGTCTGACACGACTGACTAAGAGCACCCGCCAATGAGAGGCAGGATACGTCCCACGTCAGCACGCAGGAGGACAGACGAAATGTGAGGATGGCAAGCCGCAGGGTTGCCACTTGTCAAGTCCACTTATTAGCCGCGACTTTGGGCTTGTTTCTAAAGTGGAGTTGCTTATTCGGGCTTGCTCTCTAAACGTCACCTTTCTCTATATTATATCCATCTAATAAGTTATTTAAATGCATGATAGTCACTTCTTTTGGGCTTGTTTCCATAGCCCTGGTTGCTTGTTTCTCTCCCAAGATCTGGCACCACTGACAAGCCAGCAAGCCAGCAAGCAAGAACAACAATGGCAGTGCCCACAGGATCACAGGGAGCGCAATGTGTTTGGAGCCAGGCCCTGGAGGCAGATCTGATATAACACTGGGAAGAATATCCATGCCTTCACGATGTGTCTTTTCCAAGTTAGAAACGTAGTTTGGTGACATCCCCACTTTATCTGGGGCTCTGTCGGTGAGGGCTCAGTGGAGAAATCTTGTGGTGTGCGCACACAGGTCGTAACACAGTTGGCGAGACTCCCGCTGACAGAAACACACATCGCCAACATTCAAAAGATTACAATAGCCTCCGCAACGCAAAATCAGGGTGAAAATCGTGTAACGTGAACTAGGCTTAAGGTTACCTCGTGCATCGCTATGGGACGCAGAGGGGTGTAGCAAAATGATGGTATTTGACAACCTGAAATTGGGAGCAAGTTTGACGAACACAATCACTTCATTTTGTAATGGGGGTAGTAAGGGTTCAGACTTCTCTTTGATTGTTCTTTACACAGCTATTTCTGTCTGCTTTTCACATGAGCCAAAAGAGTGCACCGCCATGAATGCCTTTGAGGAGAGACTGTCTGCAAAATGGACACAATGCAAAGGACACGGGCTTGGTGAATAATTCATGAAGAATTAGGCATGTGTCCTCTGAAGCTTCCTCTCTTACTGAAGAGATGAAAACATCAGATCTGTGCGCGAAATGAAGAGACAATAACGTTCCTCTAATTAATAACATAAAACAAATTACCAAATTGCCATATTTTTTCATTGTGTTTTCTGCTTTCCTTCTTTTGCAGATTTCCTGTGAATTTGGTTAAAATTTGGATAGAGACTTGGCTTATGATGCCCGGTAACTCAACGGTTTTAAAAGACAAGCTCCTTTGCTGAAAACTAGCAACTGAAATTAATTCATCAAAGAAAAATTCATGTGACAACATTTGGCTGATTAGCATCTGTCCACCATAGAAATGTCCAACAGACTGTTGAGGTATGTTCAGTCCGCTCGTCGTATTCATATCATTCATCAGAATATTGGCTTTGTTTGAAATGAGGTGGAGTTCCACACTGGAGAGGAAGAACAAAGTGGACAATGGCTCAAGGGTGACAACTCTCTTCAATCACCTTTATCGTCCTTTCAGTCCAAACGCTTTCATCAGAGCACATTAAAAGATGATAGAAGATCTGAAGTTTCTGTCCTCAACGTTATTACTATTTGCCTTTCTTTGGGTTTTATCTCTGGATGCTCCTTGCTGTGGTGTGTCCGCAGTGCACTTCCCACACCTGTTTAGCAGTGCAGGCGGTGCTTTCTGATCTGAGGAAGTTTAAGTATCTCAGCATGACGTCTCTTTCTACTCATACTGACTACTCAGTTCGTCTCCTGTTGACTTCCAGACAAACCAGAAACTGTAAAATGCATCAATTCTTTTTCACCAGAGCACTCTCTTTCATGGCAAGTTCAGTTGAAGGAAAAACTGTAACAAACTGGATATACTCCAGGCTGAATCTTTGGTGTATTACAGCCACCGGCCAAACTGACATTTATTTACATGCGAATGTGGATGAAGATTTATTTGACAGCTGGATGAAAACAGTGTGTTTCTCTTTCGCACGCGAGAGAAAATCAATCTGTGTCAGATGCTGCTTTTAGTGGCTTCTACCAACTCTAATTTCTTTTCCGTTCCACCCATCTCTTGTCTTTTTACTCCCTGCTGTTCTTCTCCTCTGGCGTTTAAAGTCAAAGACATTTTACAGTCCTCGTTCCCACACCTGCCTGAGAGCCGTGCGCGTGTGTGTGTGTGTGTGTGTGTGTGTATGACATATTTATCACAACCCTGGATGGCTGCACAGCCAATTGTAGTATTTCATATTCCAGAGGTTCTGTGTTAGATAAATGTCGACAACATCCTCTGGAGGGAAAGCGAACTTCTCAGTGACATTTGGGTAGATTTTTATGTGACTTTCAGCATGTGTGAGTTATAAAACCCACCACTTATACTCAATGGATTCTGGTGACCTTTGTGTATGTTGCCCCGAAGAGATTCTGAGGCTGTACAATGCTGGTCCTTTGAGCTAAGTGCTAACATCAACATAGTAACATTCATACAATGGAAACTTCAACATAATGGTGTTTATCAAGGAAAGTCTACAATGTTGATCATCCTAGTGTGGTGTTTTAGCATGTCAGCATGTTCTAATTATAACTAAACACAAAGTACAGTAGATGCTGAGAGGAAAGTCGATAGTTTTTCTAGTGTGTTGCCAACAAACAATTAAAATGTTGACCTTATAGTGGCAGAAGAGGAAAAGTTAAAGGATCAATGAAGATATTAAAAATTATCCTGGGGGGGACATGAAATGTCTGTCAGACACTGTAATCATACCCAAAAAAGTGTACTGGCTGCTCTATGATAAAAGCCAGGGGACGAGTCATTAGGGTTCATCCTCTAGAAACTCTGAATGTCTGTACATAATTTCATGGCAATCCATCTAATAGTTTAAGAAAATTTCTACTGATAAAAACAAACCTCATGGTGCAAGAGGAACTGTCAGGGGATCACCAAAGTCAGATGCATTCATCCTCTGAAAACCAAGACTGTCTGCATAAAATGTCATGGCAACTGCTTAATTATCTGCTAAGCAGCCCTGTCTTGCAGAAATAACATCTAAGTTAAACTGATTTAAAAACAGTAGTAATATTTTGAGGGGAACGTAATGCTGCCATGCAATTTAAGTTTTCTATCAAAATAATGAGGTGGTGTTGTTAATTAACACTATCACAGGGCTAACACATAGAGACAGACAACTATTCACGCTCACATTCACACCTATGGCCAAGTTAAGCCCATTTTAGATAGGAATTGTGCAAATTTGCAGGAAAGCCCAATCAGTCTTTTTTCAGTATTGGTAGTATAAAATATGCTGCCTAATTACTTTTGTTTATACAGAATGTGCTTTTGTTGGGGCAAGTGAGTGAGCAAGTAGCAAAACGTGTAGCTCAGCCTGTGACATAAACAGTGACGTGGAGGGAAGCCATGGCTAGTCAGGCTCTGTGGTGTCTAAACGCTTGCAGCTTGCTGGCAAAACGGACCAACATTCGCGGTCACCAATTAACCTGCGTGTCTTTGGACTGTGGGAGGAAGCTGGAGCACCCAGACAAAACCCATGCCAATACAGGGAGAACATGCAAACAGAACATGCTCCCCCTTAACTGACAAAACTGTCCAAGAGATCGTCACCAGTCTGAGTTCATCTACATGCTACCTCGATGTGTTACCCACTAGATTTCTAAAGTCTGTGCTGAGCAGTTTGTTACCACCACTCGCTCACATAGTTAACATGTCACCACAATCTGGAACATTCCCAAAGGCCTTGAAAACTGCGGTCATAGAGCCTCTCCTGAAGAAGAGCAGTCTTGATGCCACAGTACTGAACAACTACCGGCCCATTTCAAATCTATTGTTTTTAGGCAAAGTCCTTGAGAAAGTTGTTTACCAACAGCTTACTGACTTTCTCCTAATGAACAACTCCTTTGATGTTTTCCAGTCAGGTTTTAGACCCCATCACAGCACTGAGACCGCTCTTATTAAGGTGACAAATGACATCCGCCTGAACACTGACGCAGGCAAAGTCTCAGTTTTAGTCCTGCTAGATCTGAGTGCTGCTTTTGACACTGTCGATCATGAGATCCTTTTACAGGGATTAAAGGACTGGGTGGGCATCTCTGGCACTGCCCTAAATTGGTTGAAGTCCTATCTAGAAGACAGGAAGTACTTTGTTGAAATTGGTAACTGTGTCTCAGACCACATGGCCTTGACCTGTGGGGTGCCCCAAGGGTCAATCCTGGGACCCCTTCTGTTCAATCTGTACATGCTGCCTTTAGGCCAGTTAATACAAAGTAATAATGTGTCCTACCACAATTATGCAGACGACACTCAGATCTATGTCTCACTGACAGTAGGTGAATATGGATCAGTGGATTCACTCTGTCACTGCATCCAACAGGTCATTGTGTGGATGCAAAACAACTTTCTCCAGCTAAATTCAGACAAGACTGAAGTCATCGTATTTGGTCCACAGAAACAAAGAGAAAGTGTCAGCAGTCACCTCCAGTCTCTCTCTCTAAAACCTACAAATCAGGTTAGAAATCTCGGGGTAATAATAGACTCAGACTTGAACTTTAACAGCCACATAAAATCAATAACATCAGCAGCCTTTTACCATCTAAAAAACATTGCCAAAATCAAAGGTATAGTGTCTAAATCTGACTTGGAGAAACTTATCCATGCATTTGTCTCTAGTAGGTTAGACTACTGTAACGGCCTGCTCACTGGACTCTCCAAACGGGCCATAAGACAGCTGCAGTACATCCAGAATGCTGCTGCTCGGGTCCTGACCAGAACCAGGAAGTATGAGCACATTAGTCCTGTGCTCAGGTCTCTACACTGGCTTCCTGTGGCTCAGAGAATAGACTTTAAAGCAGCTCTGCTTGTGTACAAGTCTCTCCACGGCCTAGCACCACAGTACATCTCTGACATGTTAGTGCCATATGAACCATCTCGGACTCTGAGGACCTCAGGGACCAGCCTCCTGCTGGCCCAGAGGACTAAACATGGGGAATCAGGGTTCCAGTTTTATGCAGCTAAAATCTGGAACAGTCTTTCTGAAGATGTGAGACAGGCCTCTTCTCTGACAATGTTCAAATCTAGGCTCAAAACAGCTCTATTTCACTGTGCATATGACTGAAAGGATCTTATCTGCACTCTTCTCTTTTAAAGTTCATTTTATAATGATTATTTATGTTTTTATTTTGTATTATGATTTTAATGCATTTTCTTGTTCTGTAAAGCACTTTGAATTACTTTGTGTACGAATAGTGCTCTACAAATAAACTTGCCTTGCCTTGCCTTGCCTCCCCGGGTTCTAACCAGGAACCTGCAAATGTGATTTCTCAGAGACATGGTTGCTGTTGAAATATTTCAGTCTGGACCAAAGTGATGGAACAGCCAACAGAGCAACATTGCTACCCCTTGAACCATGCCGCTAGTATGGCTTAAAATATTCAAACATACACCAGTAATGTTACAGCAGGCTGCTGTGCCGTGGAGCCATCTCCAGTGTGTGTGACATTACCACAGACTGTACAGAAACACTGATGTGAGCAAAATATTGATGAGAAGTTTATGTTTGCTTTAATAATCCCTGACTTTTCCTATTATATTTTTTTAGCTCTTAACTTACTAAAGACAAAGAAATGTATCAAGAATGAAACTGTTTTGTAAACTACAGATGTCTTTCTAAAGTCTTACAAAAACACAACACACTATTCACGCTATGTTAAATGTTCTGTATAAATAAACAAATTATCGTAGGAGCATATTTATGAGGGTCTCCATTCAGTTAGTGTCTGCGCTTTCGAAATGCTAATGAATCCATCCTATCTGCTTCTTTCCTCCTGTGTTTTTCTGCTGTGTCTCAGCAGTGATGCGCACCAGTGGCTGCTGGTGGCCACCAAATGAGCTTTGGGGGATGATTGTGTTGCCCTGAGTTCACTGTTCACTGGATTAGATATCACAGGGTCCAGGCGATAGGCCTGCCGAATCTCTGTGGTCGCGTATATGACATAAACTTTATGTGTACTATCAGCAGTCCAGACAAAAACAAGTATGAGAAAGTCCAAGAAGCAGCAGCAAACACTCACCAGATACCTGCCAGTGATGTTTGAAAAGTTGGAAATCTCAACTTCCTACTTGTAAAACCACAGTGCATTTATCTCGTTGATACCAAATGCTCGGCACATTTTCTGTCAGCCCGTTGATTTATTGTATTCTAATCACAAAAACAGTGTGTCTAATGTAAAAATGTGTAATTGAATCTTTACATTGATTTTACATGTAATTCACTCGTACAAATTGTTTTATTCATGGCTGGTGTGAACACAAAATAATACCGTTGACGGAGCACTGTCACACGTGAATAAAATTGATATTGGCGAATATTCAGCTCTCATTCTCTCTGCAAGTAAAGGGGTAAATAAAACATAAGCTTTCATTGGCAAAGCAAAGTTGCATCCTCACATCACATGGGGTTCAACTTTGGTGAACTTTGGGTGGTGAAGTCGCAGCCTCAGCCAACAGCAAAAAAAGTATGTGTGGAGGAGACACTGATTGTTTTTTAATGAGCTGATATAGGCCATGACGGATACCAACTGGCCCACATGAGAGATGCTGCCTGGCTACAGTGAGTAAGAAGACAGGCACGGACTGAAGAAAATGGAAAATGTACCAATAATATCATATTTTAGTGTATTTAATAGCAAGCTAGCTAACATTAGCCAGCCAGCTAATGTTCCATGTCAATCATATTAGGCATTGCCCACATGCAACACGAATATTGCCTCAGCAGGTGATCACTCATCTGCATTCACTTATGTGTGACTGTACCCTCATGCTGTTTTCAAGCATTGTGCTGAAACCAATGAGGAGTAAAAATAACAATGGCAAGCGCTAAAGATGTTGCTATCAAGACTGTTCTTAACTGACATGTCTTCTCAGTATTGTCCAACATCATGGTTTGTTTTACTTTGCTCTGCTTCATTCTTGAACCCCACACACCCCTCTCTTTTCCAACTTCATCAGCTGATTATGAGCATTCAACCAACCAGATTTTGCCATGATCCCCATGAGCCATTCGTACTGCTGCCGTGTATTCAGTCATCATTTCAGTACCATATCGATGCAACCTTCCCTCACCAAATTCATCTCTAGTTCTCATCACACTGAGGTTATGTTAACCACCAAGTCTGAACTGAGGAGCAAAATATGCTTCCTGTCACCGTTTTAGAAAATGACTCATATGAGCAGACAGTCATTAGTCCATTGGCTGCTGGCTGCAAATTGGCAGCAACAAGATTTCATGCTTGACCGTCAGTTTGTATCTCAGCCTCATTTTTGAAACATTTTTCTCAGTAGATGCTACACAGTCAGTGATGATGATGTCAGGGAGGATGGGAACGAGGAGCTCGCGTGGAAGACTGGTGACAGCAAAGGCCCGTGAGTCAAGTTTAAAGCCTGTGGCGTCACATGGCTCGTCACTGGAGAGAAAACATTTGACAAGAAATCTATCGGCCATCGTGTTTGACCTCCAACACATCAGATTTAAATTTCAGACCAGCGGGTGATGATTTCAGTGAGATTATCAGTCTGTGGTTTCTGTTTCTGTAGGATTATGTCCTGCACCAAGGTTTTCTGCTTATTTTGTTTGTTTGTTTTTCAGCAGGATTACAGAAAAACTACTGGCCAGTTCTCATGAAATTTGGTGGAAGGGCGTTTGCACAGGCCCAGGAAGAGCCAATTAGATTTTGGACCAAATCTGAATCACAGGGGTTACACAAATAATTTTGCCCTTCTAGTTCTTAATGTAAACAATATTACCAAGATAAATATTAATTTACTTGCAGTGCTGTTGTTTTAGTTTAGCACCAACTGATCTCTTTTGCAGTCAGAGAACAAGAGAGGAAGAGGGTAAATATGCATTTATTCTATGGTGATGTTACTGCTCTGACAGTTAATTTTGCAGACTTGATTTATTCATTATTTGGAAGCTGGGGTTTGAACAGAAGCCCTGAGAGGAGTGAGATAAAAAAAAAAAAAGTCAAAATAGGATTTTCATGGTGCATTTAAGCCTCCTGTGGCTGAAATGAGTGTTGCAACAACAAGCACTCAAAAAAATATCCTGATTTAAAAAAAATATATATATATATATATATATATATATATATATATATATATATATATATTCTGAAAATCACCTGCCAGAAAAAGTTATTTAGTTATGTAATCTGTTTTCAAAGGGGGAAAAGTCTGGAGATCCTAAACTTTTTTCCCAATGAACAAACTTTTTTTCCTACCACTTCCATGGACAAAAGGAACCTTTTTAGGGATTATCTGGACAAAGACTGTTTTTTCATCCATTTTTAAGACATGAATACAGAGATAGATCAGTCTTAGAACAAGGTGCACCAGGGTTTTCTTCTCACTTGGCTTCCATAATTTGGGGGTCTAGCTCACAAGTGAAGCCAAGATCAGGCAGGTTAATCCACTTTTAACACTATGATCTGTATTTTTTCATTAACAGTCAATTAATTTGTAAATAACTGCATGTGACAAGCTCCACAATGTGAGGTTACTAACTTTTGATAAGCAGCACATGTGCAACCCAATCGCCAAGAAATATGTTCATATTGTACATTTTAGCAACCAGATATGGTACATTATTTTGTAGAAGATACAGTGAAGCTCTACAAATGCTGTGGTGAATGTGTTTAGGCTTAGGCACAAAATAACTTGGTTATGGCTAAGAAAAGATCACATTTTGGCTTAAAACACCCCCATTGGTGTCACAAAAGTAGCAAGAGAAGCAGGTACAGGCTCAAACGCTGCTAGGAAATGCCACAAGGTTTGATGCCACAAACATTGTTGGAGATGCTGTAAAGCCTTGTGAGGCAAATTGTGATTTGTGATATTGGGCTTTATAAATAAAATTGATTGATAGATTGATTGATTGATCTTGATCTGCAGCTTGGCAGGTGTCTCACCTGGGTGAAACACCATCCCTTCCACCTCCAAATGATAAAAGTCAGCTTATTCATTGATATGATATAATGAAACATGTCCATGTAACATATTCGTGGTTTGCAGAGACGTATAATGCCAACATTTTCTTCCTGTTACTGGGCTGCTGTGTGATGCTCCAGTAACCACAGGTGTCTCCAAATCAACCCTGACTAAAATTACATTATTTAAATGTTGATTCAATGCATTGTTACACCTTATGTAAAGCATGTTGAATTGCCTCTGTGTTTAGAAACGTCTTTCAGCTAAAATGGATGACTCATCACAATGCCATATCACACATGATATTAAGATGACAAAAATCCTGTCATAAATCCTTGGGAATGTTGTTTATTGGGGAAATGAATCACATTTTTCACTCAGGGTGAAAACCCAAACAGCCTCCAGTGTAAATGTGGTATCAGACATCAACAAATAGGTGATTGTATTCGCGAAACAGATCCCCAAAGCAAAGATTCCCCATAAAGGAGTTTTCACAGTCCTTATCAGAGCCGGAGTGTGAATGTGTGTGAGAAGAAAAGCTTGTATCAGATAACAAAAATGCTGGAAAATGTGGTTTCCTGATTTCTTTTATCGCAATAATCTCACTGCAGGCGCGACTTAGAGCAACATGAAGCTCCACTTCTTCCAACAAGCTTTGGTCGCTCACATCATAAATTCACTGTGTTAAGGTCTGACTGACATGATAACTTTAGCATGTGCTGGAAAAAAAGTCTTTTCTTGAACTTCATCTTTTCCCACTGAGTGATTTAGACTGGGTACTGTTTAAGCATCACTGCCTTGCTCAGGGGCTCTCTGCAGGGATGGTATAGCAGCAGTGGGAAGGTAAGACTGCTGCTCATTCATTTCTTCAGCTGGTCCTTTGGATAACAACCCTGCTATTCTGACCCTAATGCCACAGTTGCCCCAAATGTAAGTCATGGTAATAAAACAAAACTCCATGAGGATCCACAAATATGGTTGCTGACCTCAAAGATGGCCCTGAGGCATGGCTTCACCCCGGCCCCGCCATCTGCTCCAGGGTTTGACAGTCACCGAGTGAATTCAGTCCTCACGCTGCATCAGAGCAGAGCATACCCCCCTAAACTTCCCTTTACTATAATTATACTGAATAAAGTGCAAACGTTTAGCAAACATTGTGGTGTTTTAAAGCTAAATGTTAGTATTCTTTAGTATTTCTTAATCTGAATAAGAAATTGGTTTATGGTTTTGCCTTGGTAAATGAAACAAAGCTACAAAAGGAACATAGATAATCAGATCATTTTGGAAGAGCAAATTCGTGAATCACTAACAAAGTCATTTGTCATGTAAAACTGACAAAAGAGATAAAAGGAAATACACATTTTCTTGCCTATTTTCCAGGCTTTGGCAAGAAAATTGGCAATCTTTCACACATCAAAATTAAACAACCATTGGCTTCTGGTCATCTGAGCACCAGAAAATGTCAAGGTTTAGACAAGACTTTTTATTGAACATTATCTCTCTTAAGTCATCATAGTTTGTACAATATAAAAGAAAATTGGACCCACTTTCCACTTCACTCAAATCACACAACTCACATATTCTGTTTTCCTCCTGAGTATTGTTGAATTGTCCAACCTTAATGGCTAGAGGAAGACTACCAGCTCTCAGCTGTGCAACTAAAGATCTTGTTACATATGGTCCAGGGCCAAACTTCTGTTTTACATGCATATGTCCTTACTTAAGACACTGACAGAACAGTTTTGAACCATTTCTCTTCATGTTTCAGCAACAGCTTTTTCTTACATTTGTGATGACAATCAGTCTGACTCACTGGATACAGACTTTGGCTATAAACCTGCCACTGGCCAGCTCCACATCTTCTGCTACCTGTGTGTTACTGTTTCCAAATCTGCTTCGTTAAGCCCAGACTCCATCTCGTAGGTCTCTCATGCCCGATGTTGATCCAGATTTTGACAAGGCCAGTCAGAGTTGATTTTCCACATTATTTTACCCTGGCAGCAGCATGTAGCATTGACACTGATGTCACCAGTGTCATGCAGCTAGCAGATCATCTGTGGTTTTAACCGGTTCAGTGAGTTCTGCCAGAGCTAAAGTACAGTCAGGCTTCACCTCAAAGGTCCAGTTTATCAAATTATGCTTATCTTTATTACCAGTAAAAATCAAATCCACCACAGTCAACATACATCTGTGTTTTCTTTCACAGAGAATAAGCAGTTTTCACAATGTGTCCTCATACAACAGCTGTGTTATCTGACAAATTGCCCCCTTGCCCCATAAATGACGCTACCTAGTTGATGTAAAGTTACATTTGTAACAAAAAGTAATGTAGATTATGTTTATACATTAAAGTTACATAGGATAGGTTTAGGAGAAGATACATGTTTGAGTGTCTTTTGATTTAGGCAAGTTAAGTTATGTGGGTTAATTTTAGAATTTTGGCGCAGTGACAGTTTCGTGCCAAAAGACTTCGCCGAAGGTGCGCTAAAAGCTCACCAACTGAAACCAGGTCTACTGTCAGTGCAGGGGGAGCGTAGCCGGTGTAGTTGCAGTTTGGCTGACCGGCAGACAGTGCGCACACATCACCAAAACCTCACAGGCAGGTTTCCAGAATGTCAGGCACATTAACACTACAAACACCACTATCAACTACCTGCAATCAGCACATAAATGTATCTCTATATCGACTGTCCCGTCACATCTGATGTCAGATCAAAGGGGATTGGCACCGTTTGGCACGCGTAATGGAAACCCAGCCTGATTCGATTAACACAGCTGCAAACTAATGAGTTCACATCCCTCTCAGCCAACCACAAACAGCCACAGCATCAGAGAGGGAGTATATATTCAGCATCTGTCATCTTAGAAAAGTCAACAGAAAAGACTTGCGCCAGTGGGAGGGACGGAGGTGGGAAAGAGGAGTAGCTGCGCCAGGGCGCACGGTGTGCCAAACTTAAAAAATCTGCCTGGCCACACCCAGTTGGCGAAGCGCAGGTGCGCTGCACCTCCACCTCGCCCGGTCTGCAAAGCTAGAGTCCTCAGAGTTGACTTCTTTTCCCACGTTTCTCAACATCGATCTCCCAGGGAACAGTCCTGTGTTGTTTGACCCAACCACCACCCCGACCTGCTTCCGTACATGGACTTTCAGTCTGTATACCACTTCCTTCTTCAGTCTCATCAGTGCATTATACATGTCTTCCCAATTCAGTGGGTTACAGACAAATTACTAGCTCATGATTATGTGGGATATGTGTGAATTGTGATGCATTACTCTTTGTAGCTATATGTACCAACACTGCATGAGAACAACCTGATTTAAATGACAGTGTTCACCTTCCCATGTGCCGATGTTCCACACGCTGTTTTACAGGGGCACTGTCGCTGCATCCTGATCGTAGCACCGCTCAAGACAATTGTGACTGGTTTGAAGAAATACAGACAAGCCAGAACATTTTCTTCCTTAATAACAAAATGATAATATGTGCTTCCATACTTTTCTCTTGCGCTGAAACAATACTGTGGAGATAATTGTGGCGACACAAGTAACAGCTCATGATATACTTGGCAGGACATTTAACTATGTAAAAGTGATAATGAATGTAAATGTAAATAGAGACCCTGTTTCTAAATGACAGAATGGTTTCTTGTTACTTCTCGCACCCATACATACTGATACAGTTACATCTGCAATAAGTTCATATCAGCCGATACAACAAATGTATTATTTCCTCCTGCTTGAGTAATGTTTGATGAAAAACTACAGTGGCCAGCTGTTTTAGGAAATTACTGAAGCAGAACTGAATGTTTGTACTCAGATTTAACGTTATCAGTGAGCATGATTGGGCTTAGAGCTTAGTGACACAGACTAACACGTTGTTAGTTTTGGTCTTTTCACGGGATTTGTTGACGAAAAGATCCAGTAACACCAGAGCAGTGTTAATCCCATTTAGGTCTATTTAGCTGATGCTTTTATCCCCATTGGAATAAACCTATATTCAAACCAGATTATGAGAAGTAGAACATACGACACCAAAGAGAGCTGTTAATATTTTTAGTGCCTCTATTATATCCTGCTCTGTTGTGTGCAGCTGCATATAATGAAAGCAAGCTTTTTTGTCTCATTGTGTTAATGTTCATGCTCACGGCACAAAAGTAACTGTTGGTAACTGCACATGAGGAATCAGAGCACTATGCTTAATCATGGCGGGTCATGCCTCGCTGCTTTCTGTGGCCTAAATACAAAGACAACAGAAAGCTTTTCAGAATATCCCCTCTTTGAAATATAAACACTCCTACTCTCTTAAAACTTAAAAATAAATGCAATAAGGACAACTTTGAAGGTCTATTGACCAAATAGTGGCTCTTTTCATCTTTAAGGTACTTCATGGTGAAAAATGAACTTATTTTATTTGATTTATTATATGAAACATCACCTTGATTGATTTATTTAGACTGAAACTTTAGTCACTGTAGACTTACTTAAACTGAGATGAAAATTAATTTAAAAAAACAAAAAACTATCGGTTTTATTGAGTACATTCGACATATTATTAGTGATAGGTTTGCCAGAGACATTAACCTTTGATAAACAAAAAAACGAAGGCTAATATGAGTCCTCTGACTGACTAGATGTTAAAAAACACCCATAAATAACTCAATTAATAAATAAAATAAGTTATAACCAGCTGCGTAATGAAGTGTATACGCAGGTATGCGGGGTATACCCCCCCATTTTTCTGGCTGTTAATAGTATACCAACCTATCAGCCAAAATGCCACTGGAATATACTGGAGAGTATACCCACTTCCTCCTTAGTAACCTACCCAGAAGTACACCCACATCATCAGGAACCACTACACCACTGATTATATCAATGAAAAACTGCTGACGTCAGTGCATCATGTTACGACTTAATGAGAATGCGAATACTACTGGGTGACGAGTTGTCAGGAAAGCCATCTAAATGTCATAATACCACACACCAGCTTGGTTCAGATGTACACTAAATTATTGATGTGAAAGATAGTGTAAGTGCACTCAGCCCTGGTGGTTGTCTTTAGCTCCATGTCAGCAGATAGTCTGACTACGATAGGAGACAAACTTCGAATGGCTATACGTGATGTCACACATCTATGTTTTTTGCATATGTGCCATCAACAGCCGTGGCTGGAGACTTCATGTTTTCAAATTGTCCATCCGACTGTTTGTCCATCCTTCCCATTCTTGTGAATGCAATGAATGAATCTCGAGAAGGAATTTCTTGAGGAATTTCTTTAAATTTGGTCCAAACATCCACTTGGACTTAACAATGAACTGATCAGATTTCAGTGATCAAAGGTCAAAGGTTGCTGTGACCTCAGCTAATTATGAAAAAAATGTCACACTTCTAAAAGAATAAAATGGTGAAGTGGTGACATTTTATATCCAAAAGGTCAACTTTTTTATGACATTATAATGTTCTACAAAAACACTTTTCTGGACATAATTCAATGCCAAAATTCAGAAACAGAAGGAAAAACATTTTATCATGTACTGAAGTGGTGACAGTAAGTTCAAGTGTCCATCTTGAAACTGTGCTGATTATATAAATTTTTTGTGCTGCCAGGTTGAAGATGCGTGTGAAACATCCACGTTTTAGAATTTGTAAAATAAAACTTGTAGCAACATCCATATTTGAAGCATTGTTAGCTGTCATGACTACATACTGTATGAGTCTGGACAGACATGGATGTAAACTGCAACTACAACTTGACTGGTTTGCAAAGGCATACTACCACAAGGTTGTAATCTTAGTTTTTTACAAGCCACAAAAGTGTTGCAATACTGGCATTGTTTTTTATTATGTGAGTCTCTATGTGTGTGTCATCATGTCAAAATGCGGCACTGCCGGCACCTATTGTAGCAGGAGCTACCACAAAAGCTGCTCTGAGTATTTTGACAAGTGTTTATATGTTTCTCTGTCTGTCTCTGGACAGATTTTGTCAACATGATGCAGTCAAAACTTAACAGGTGTATAGTTGAGGTAAGAATCTAAGTTTGAAGTTGGATGTGATATGACCAAGGGCACCAGAAGTTGTAAGTAGGAAGTAGGGAAGGGGCCAGTGCACCCCATGATTTAAGTCACAGATCATTGTATCATGACTGAAGTGATCCCATCACAAGATGATCTCTATTTTTTCAAGTTTATCAGAGTTCAGAACTGAAATAATCACTTAATACTTGGTACAATTCTCAAATTCCTGTCTAAGAGCTACAGTTAAAGTATAAATTTAATTGGTTTTTAACCAAAAACCTGAGCCAAGCCTAATGCTTTATAATTATTGTTATTATTTCTTATTTTCATTTAATTAAATAACAACATGTATTGTAAAGGTGTTGATTTTAATAACAAACATGGAGACTAATAATGCAAAGTGTCTCCTGATTAGAAAATATTTTGCTGACACAGCAGCCATAACAACAGGATAATTGCTCAGGGGTGTGTGTGTCTTTGCTGTACAGTTCTTCAGGCCCAAAATGACCAATAAACAAGCGGATAAATAGTGTAGCTGTAAGCATATCTAAGCAAAAGTTTTCCTTTAAAAAGACAAAATTATTGGCTTTCTTTCCAGACAGGACGTGATTAGCTTAAAAAGGACCAAGAACAGGAGGAAACAGCAACCATGTCAGATCACTTGTCTGTGCTATTCCAAAACTATTACACATCACTATTAAAGGATGTTGTTTTATGACAACAATATTATTAGGGTTTGGCATGACAATAGTTTGGTTACATTTAAGGAAAAATCATGTTTTTGGTCAAAATAAGCACTTTAAGGGACCGTCATCACCATCATTAAAACAAAAAATGAACAGTGGTCACCTTTGTTAAAGTCTGATGTTTTGTTAATAATGTCACTTTACTTCCTCCTCCTGCTTTCGTCACAGTTAATACAGCATCTTGAGGGCTTTGTCACTGATAAACTAATATTTGTTTTTTTACCACATCTGCATACATATTTCACGCATTTAAAAACTGCACTCAAAATGTTAACCTTATTAAAGTTGTGACTGCACACTTTCACTGTATAATTGCCATAGATGAGCAGATTTATATTTACCACCACCGTGCAACAGTTAAAAGAGTTTCCCCACACTAAAGGTGGAAAAGAACTGTGTCAATCCACTGGGAAAAAAAATTGCTGTCATCTTTCCAGTGAAGTGAAAACATGTAAAGCAGTAAACTGACTACACAAGCCTGCCTCTCCACGCAGCCTAGCAGTAATAAATCAATATATTTCCATATGAGAGAGAAGGCTGCTGCAGTTGCTGTCCCACATGTGAGCACACTGTGGGTCCCAACACCAACAAGCACAATTATTCCCTGGCACCATTAATTAAGGTGCAGCTCACGGCTTCAGGCTCACTTTGTATTGTGCCTCATTTGTGTAACTACGTTGCCTTGCACAAAATGTAAATGTATCCAAAAATGTATCCAGTGCAATAATACCAGACTCGTGCTTTGACAGTTCCATCTTTGTGGTTTCAATTCATATCAGTCACTACCAACCTATTCTACAGAGCGCGATATGTTGTCGCAAGAGAAGATGGCTGACATGTGAGCATCAGTTTTGTTATGAATATCTAAACGCCTTTGAAGCTTTTAGGGACATGTTATGGTAATAAAACTTCAAAGGGTTATTTAAAACTTCTGTCTGTTTGGAGCAATGTAGGCTTGAAGCAGTATTTCAGTCTCGCTTTAGAGGTTTTTCCCCTTTTTGCTGTTTCCTTTTAGAGAAGGTGTGTGTGGGTTCAATCCCTTTGCGCATGCTTTGATGCCTCGTTGTTGAGAGGCGATGATAAAATAAAACTGTGGAATTCCGTTAATAAGCAACTAATTGGATGAATTATTGCCTGACTGCACTGTGAGTGTAATAGTGTGGGTGTGGTGTAGGTTTTGTGGATGCCGAAGCTTCCTGTTGATCCCTCTGGAGGTGGAAGTACCTGCTCTTATCTCTATCAGCCCTCTTCCCCATGTGGGTGCTCCTTATGAGTTAATACCTCAGAAGATGCATACAACAGATGCTGTGGCTTGGACAAAACGCTTTATTCAACAAAATGACAATGGATTTTGCTGCTCGCTCAGTGTCTTTTGGGTCTCTTTCACCTGTAGTTCAGTTGGTCCGGACGATGGAGACAGTTTCTCAATGCTGCCTTGTAGTTTCGGTCCAGTTTGTTTTTCACACGTGCTTCTGGATACAAACCAAGAGCTGTAAACATTAAGCCAAATGGACTGACAGGTAACTCATTCAGTGACAGCACTGGCGATGTCATCACTCAGCACACCTCTGGTTTAACTTTTCTGATTGATCACAGAAAATCCTTACTCACGTGTTGCCAATATTACCAGATGATCTTGTATGAATATATTGGCTACATCTCTCATAAGATTACTTTCCTAACACAAATGCAGGTTGAACTATGCTTAAATTTCATGTTTACTATCACATTGGCCCATTTTGCTTTCACATCACAAACAAACTGAGTCTGGTTCTTCTGCTCTGTTCATCTGTACTGTGGACTACACAACCAAGTGAACAAACCAGAAGACTTTCGAATATTAAATATGCAATCTAAGCATGAATAAAATAATAAACAAGACCATGTGGTGATCATCAACCATTAGGGATGCATATTGGATTTTTGCCGATATCCGATATGCCAATACAACTTATTTGCCTATAACCGATACGATATTGATATATTCAGTTTATTCACTTGCTAATTTTACAGATCATTAGGTCTCTTCTGTAGTGGCATATTATGCATGCATACTCTTATCGTGATGGCTCACCAGCAGATGGTGACATGAAATACAGTGCTTTTTAATGTATGTAATATTCATTCATTGTGCAAAATAAGAAACAACAAGCTGGCCGATTCTAATTCAAAGTTCAATTTAAAGACGATTTTGGCCAATACTGGTGATGTGCCGATATCATCAGCATGTTGGCCCATTCTGATATTTCATTTTAAGGCCAATATCAGCCGCTACCGATACCCCTGTCAACCACAGACGAAGCAATCTGAATGACGGATGTATGTACAGCAGGCTAATTATGCTGGAAGTGAAGGAATTTTCACTATTACTTAAAAGGTGAAACAATAGCAACAACCTGATCCCTATAATATCACAACACGAGACACGTGTTCTCCTCTAGTTTCTGTCTGTCTGTCTGTCTGTCTGTCATCATTCATGAGGATCTAAAAGACACCTAGTTTCAGCTTTAAATGCTCCTGATCAATTAATTCATCTGAATTCAGAGAGGTTAAATCACCACATATGGTTTAAAGTGAAGTGCTGCACGACTTGCCGTCAGTCACATAAATTTAATTTCCCCAATGCAAATACTTCTTTTTATTAAAGACTACTTTTAAACTTTCAAACCCAGGCTAATATGGTAATGACCAACTCCACTGGGTAGAGAGATCTACATCTTTTTAAGCATGCCATTTTAGTGAATATGAGGGCTTAAGATGCTTCCCTCTCTAATTTTAATATTTTTACTTTGGTCCCGCTATTGAGCTGACAAATTTCCTCTTGTGGCCATGCAAATATTAGCTCTGTTGTTCTCTGTAGGAAGCAAAGGCTGCATATTATCCGACTGCATATCCTGAACCAAGACATTTCACAGACAGAGTGAACAGATGGTTATTGTCATTACTCTACTGCTGCTCTGATTTGAATATTTTGACCTCTCCATCACTGTTCAACCTCGAGAATGAGATATTTTCAACAGCAGCTGGAGAACAATCTGACCGTTCCCCCTCATTACACACTGTGGGCTATTTAATCTTGAGTCTCAGACAGAAACTAGAATAAATCTCTTGTGCTTGTTACCAGATTTTTTGTCTGGAAAATATCCACTTAGTATACAGTGAGGTGACAGCTAATAGCTCAGGGCAACCAGCAAAATAAAAGAGGGAGACAGCGGGCACACACACACACACGCACACACACACACACACACACACACACACACACACACACACACACACACACACACACACACACACACACCTTAAATACTGGACCTTTAAGTGCCAAAGTACTGCTCGTGCTCATGACACAGTTGAACTTTGGTTGTCTTTTTCGAAGTCCTTGAAAACCGGTGCTTGGGCAGTGACTTGTGGTGTCAGAAACCAACGAAAAAAGGCTTCCTTTAAGATCGGTATGATATGCAGCTGGTTGCAGTTATAATTTAGAGGCATCAGGGGGAAATGCAGTGGGACAAGGACGAAAGTTAAGGTGGCGAAAGTCCAAAGAAGGCGAAAGTGTTCTTTTTGCTAAACCCAACCATGTGTGTTTGTTGTTAAAAAGTCAATTTGCTGTGTTGTACCGATGTAGTGCATTTATTTTAAAAGAGACTGTATGTAACTGTTAAATTTCCTGTGAAAATGGAAGTGTATTTTGCAAGAAGACATTGCATGTGACAGCCAGAATTTGACACGGTGTCCCAAAATGTGACGCATCACCTCCTTTAGACCAAAGCCTTCATGCAATTTATCACTTAAATTTTAGTTTGTCATGTTTGTATGTTGACCAGTGTTGCGTAGGATAATGTTACTGTGCTATGCTATATCATGCTTATTATTTGTGGCTCCTAAAAAAAATTCTAGAAGTGTGTCAGTTTACTTTTGTAAATGTACAATGTTGCATCATCATGAAATATAAAGTATTATTTCTCTGTATTGCATTTCATTACTGTTAGTGCGTCTCTGTGGTGATTCAGTACTTCAAAAGCACACAATTTATGAAAAACAAACAAATAAAGACAGGATTTCTTTTCTTCTCTGAAGAATGGAAACACATTTTTAGTAGATGTGTTCCAGGTGTGTGGGACCATATGTTCTGCCAAATAATATCAGATAAAATCCACACAGATGACCTGGAGTCAGAACTTTGGCGGCGTTAAAGTTTTCAACATGAACCCTCCCCTGCTTCGACCGTGTACTCATTTGTTCAGAGTTTACAATCCACTGTGTCGAGTTGGATCCCCTGCAGCCCACATTCAGACAGATGAGCTTAATATACCTCGGTGGCCAGGAGCTTGTTCACACCTGAGTCCCAACTGTCCTGTGGTGCACTGAGGCTGCTAAAAACATGCACAAACTCGAACATAAACGGGGGCATGTTAAGGAGCACAGCCAGCGCACAAGCTTCTTTGCTTATTCGTTTTCTCAGTTATGGCATATGTTTCTGTCCATCTGTCTCTATCAATCACAGTATGTTGTTGAGCCTCCCTCTTGTACATTGTACAGCAAATGTATATTAAGAGGTGTTAAGGATTGTTTAAGTAAAGCTTTCATGCTCTTTTTTATAAATAACCCTAGTCACATATAAATCATATGAACTCTCAATATTATCTCTTGTTTAGGGCTACAACTAATACTATTTCTTTAATAGTTTATATATTGCTTGTTTTGTTCATCTTAATTCATAATCTGGCCCACAAAATGCGACTAAAAGTAAAAAACTACCATCATAATCTTCAAATTCATCAAAATTGTTGATACATTTTTTATCAGCTGTCAAATCCATTCACTGTTTCATCACTTCCCTTGTGTATAAGAAAATGTTTCAGCATAAAGGATAAGCTGTAACCATATCCAAGATGACTGAAACTGAGACTTAACTAAAATCAATGGTCAGACAGAAAGACATCAAAATTATACAAACTGATGAACAAATCATCAGTAGAAAATTGGAATGCGGTTCAGAGAAATTGAAAATTGGCCTAAGTACACCAATCAGCCAAAACATTAAAACCACCGTCAGGTGAAGGAAATAATATTGATCATTTTATTACAGTGCAATGTTCTGCAGGGAAACCTTTGGTCCTGGCATGCATGTGGATGCCCCTTTATGAATTCCACCTATCTAAACATCATTATAGACCAAGTACCCGCCTTCATGACAATGGCATCCCCCAATGGTAGTAGGCCCCCAGCCATGCAATGCACCATGACACACTGCAAAAATGCACAATACATAAAACACAAACATCTCTGTAGATGTGTGTCACTGTATCTACAAAGTAGATGTATGTGTGTTATGTATTGTGCTGCACACAAAATTGCCCCCTGGGGACACTAAAGGTCTTCTAACTCTAAAGTCTAAGTCTACTGTAAAACTGTTCAGAAATGGCTAAGGAGCATGACAAAGAACTCAAGCCATCGACCTAGCTTTCATATTCTCCAGATCCCAATGTGATCAAGCATCTGTAGGACAAGCCGGAACCCCAGAGGTCCTTTTTCTTGGCCTTGACAAGTCAGAGCCAAGTCCAAACTACAGTGGAGCCTCTGACCTGTCGAGGCATGAAGACAGGACCTCTGCGTTGTCTGGCACCAAAGCGCTGTTGACAGATCCTTTGAGTCATGTGGGTTGTAAGGTAAAGTACCGTCATGCTCAGTGGATGTTTGATTGGACTGCAATGGGATCTGGGGAATTTGGAGCTTGAATGGCAGGTATCAAGGTTCCTCAGAAGAGCATTGCACAGTAACAAAATGATCAATGTTATTCACTCCACCAGTCAGTGGTTTTAATGTTTTGGCTGATAGTGTATATCCCTGGAGACTGAGGGATCATGTCTGAAGAACATTTCACAAACTATCCAAATCAATAAAGAACAAAATGATACATTATAATTTTGTTCACAGAACTTATTTCTTATTTTTCTTATTATTTGAGGAGCAACAATTGTGGAAGGCTATACTGGATACTATTTGTAAATACCTACTTTTCCAAGAATCTTGAGACAGACTCCAGAACCAACATGAATGGACCAATATTTCTGTCTGTTTTGTCTAGTTTAACCTGACACATCTTGCTAAGACACACATAAACCCTCTGTAATCATCGCCTTTGTATTTTTTTTCTTTCCATTTCTTTTTTTTAGTACCCTTGCAGATATGTGAGTTAAGTATGCTATCTTGATGTTCTGTTTGTTGAGAAAATCAATATAAGTTCAAGTCAAAACCAAAAAAATGTTTCAGCATACAGAGGTGGGTATGAATCTAATCTTCTTTCACAGTAGGCTATATGTGATTTTATAACATGCCACAGGCATAGAGAGAAAAATGTATCGAACTTCACAGTTTTCTTTGCAAGGCCAAGGTTAGCATTTTGAATAGTTGGTATCTCATCACACAGAGAGAAAGTTGGAACATCAAGCTCATGCACCAGTAAACATGCCACAGCCCACTGCACCTCAACCTCTACAAGGGCGTCTCAACTGCTTGAGCCATGACATCACTTAACATAACAGGCAACATCTTCACTCAGATACCACCAGAATCATCAGGGGAAAAGAACAGGACTGCAGCACAGGGGTTGATTTGCAGCTTCTAACAAACAGACTAATTCTTTGTCTTCATCAAAATCTCTTACCTAAATATTCTTGTATACATGAGGGATTGTCACATTTGTCACATTTTTGTAGTTAATTTTTCCAAATAAAAAAGCTATGTACTTCCACACACCTTCTCTGCTTTATTTTTTCAGTCAGAAAATGACCATCGAGACCAGCCAGCTTAATTGCCGGTGAGATTTCATAATGCAATTAAGTGGACAAAAACATAAGTGAGAACTTTTGCACACTGTGCAATGGAGTGAGAGCGCTTCATAAACAGTGCCTCTTGTTTATTTATTGAATCTTATTTATTGAATTTATTGACATAAAGAATCAAAATGACAATGTGAGACACCCAAATACTCCCATATCTACCACACATGTATTGTGATATAGTGAATGTTTTGGAAATTCAGTTTCCTGCAGTGGAAACAAACACTTTTTTTTTTTGCTTTAACCTATGATTATAGAGCAAATGTTGATTAATTAATATCATGGCTCTAGAGTAATGATACCATAAGTGTGTAAGTTGGTTCCCTATGAGCCTTACATTCACTATGCAATACACCACTGGGTACAATGTCCTGGGAAAATGAGGGCTCAATTTATGGCACAAAGAAAGTGCGTCCACCATTGAGCAACCAGGGTTTACGGTTCACAATGGTACTTGTTTGCACAGCTAGCTAACACCCACACACACCCAGTTCAGTTAGTTTAATTTGAAAATATGCTGTTTTCCCCACGGTCTCTCTTTACTGTTGCCAGCCAGCTTTTTATTAGTCCTGTGATGTTATCTCCACCACTCACAGTTGCCATCTCTCTTAGCTCAGCTGCCTGTTTGACGAGTAGAGACTAACCTCAAACATTACAGTACATCCTCAATACACAACACAGTCTCTCCCATAATTGTCAAATATAGCTGTTTGGTAAGTGGACTTTCATGTCTACGTATGAGGCACAAGGTATCCTGTTGTTGCCGATGTGGGACACCATATTTGATTACACCTGTTACATGCAAGGAGTCTTTTCAAAATACACCTCTTTTTTCAAAGAAAATGTCTCTTCTCATTACATGAATACAGTCCTTTTCAAAATACTGGCATTAATACAGGAGAAAAACAGCAGGCTCTTGTGTGAAAGTCTAGGGATTGTTGGACCCATCCACCTCCCCTCCCGCCTGCCGTATAGGGATTTCTCGGCTTACTATATCACGTTGTTATGGTGTGACCAAGTGGTGTTATGTGACAACCTGGGAATGAGAATGGCGGCAATACAGCGTCTCCATATGGGGTTAATAGAAAGATGAGCATCTGTATTTTTGAGGGTATTGAAAACCATACCATAGGGATATCTAAATACCCTGGCTGTGTCTGAGACAGTTTCCCTGACCTAACCAAAGTAGCACAACACTTCTTAAAGGACAACTTCGGTATTTTTCAACCTGGGCCCTATTTCCCCATGTGAATGTGTGCGTATGATTCATAGGTACAACTCGTTCTAAAATTGGTTCAGTATTGAGGGAACTGCATACAAGGGGCAAATGCGTCCCGTATAAGTTTGCACATTAAAAGTGCTTTTATCGCCACTGGCGTTGATTTTATTTAACAGGCGACGAGATAGGCTGTAGGGTGTAATTTACCATCATGAGGTTTGGGCCTTAGCTGGGAGGAAAGTTTAGTAACTGTAACTCTCTGAATTTTAATTAAATAGATTCAGCATTTGTTCTTTGCTTAATTTGGAAGATTTTTGCTTGTGTGTCAAACATTCACACCAAACTCCACTGACTTTATTCAGGCATTTATTGTGGGGGCATTTGAATTGTAATGAAGCATTTCTAAAAGGAAACCAATGCGTCCAAGTTACAGCCAAACTGAACCAATGTTCCACTTTGATATGAGCAGGCTATCTATCTGTCCTCCTGAAGTGCCCTTGAGCAATAGTGACATTGAATCCCTTCCAGAATATAATTGAGCAAGAGAGAAGAGAGATTGGTTAAAAAAAAAAAGTCTGTTTACATGAAAGGGGTTTTGTGTACTTTGAGGTGGCAGTGTTCATCAGTTAGATAATTAAACCCTCACATTTGTTTTGGGTGACGTGAACGGTTTGACAGCCCAGTCTGCTTTTAGTCAGAGGAGGCTTATGGGAAGAGAGCACTGTTTATCCTGCGAGGTGGATCAACACTGGAAAAGGGCAGTAGGATAATAGCTGGAGGACGGCTCCACAAGAACAACTAACAGTGTGAGATGATTTCCCACAAATTACCTTAATGAGGGCAACTTCAGCAACCCCAATATTTATTCCCCATAGAAACAAATGCTTTTATTATCTATTAATCTGATAATTATTTTCTCAGTTAATATCTGAATCATTTTGTATATAGGATGTCAGAATATAATAGTTTTCAAAGTCCAAGGGGATGTTTGCAGTGTTTAAACACAACTTTAGATTTGACAGGCTGGAACTGGGGAATGTTTGACTTTTAATGTGAAAGCAACTAATCGACAATTGAAACATTGGTTAAATTTCAAACTGATAATCAAGACAGCAGGATTTTGATACAAATAGCCGCAGGTCTGTGACTGATTACATCTAGCAATAATAAACTCAACATAATCACACATCAACGTTCTGCTGATTAGGGCTGAAACAATTAGTCCATTATTGATTGTCACAAATTGGTTGCACTGCTCGTAATTAATCAGTGAAGCCATTTTTAAGCAAAAATGCCCAAATATTTATTGCTTGCTGCCGCTTAAATATGAACATTTGGTGATTTTGTATGACAGTAAATTAATATCTGTGGACTAAAGCTAATTATTTCTATTAAGGTCATCTATCATGAAGTCCAAAAAATTTCAGACAACTTTTAAAAAAAAAGAAAGAAAACAATGCAGTCTGACATATTAAGAAAATTTGCTCTGTCTAACCAACAATCCCAATGGGAAAAAAATTAACATAAGACTAAGCAACAGCAAAAATTCAAATAGAAACCAAAATTTTGTGCAATTTTCCATAAAAAAAAAAAATACTTACAAAATTTGTTAATTATTGTCACCATAATTAGATGCAGCACTATTACTAATCATCATAATCACAGGGCTTAGTCTTAATACCATCCACATTCTTCATAGCTACTGCAGGAATATTAACACTAGGACAGCAGAGAACAAATTACCATAACCAAGGACAATACACACATGATCATATAATTAGAATATGGTGATACAGTATTTCAACATTAGTACAACTTTCTATAACCTAGTTGTTTCCACCTTGCGCATTCACATTTTGGCGCATTGTCATTAAGGTGTAAATTAACATCTTTTAATGCTGGAAAAAAAAAAAACATGACTGAAGTATCATTTTGTTCCTCTGACTCACCCTTTCACACACAACATCGCTGTGAATTGTGTTTAAAAATAGACTCACCATGAGGGGACACGTCGAGAGACACAAGGTGACAAAGAGCAAACTTTTCATCTTCACTCCTCAGGTAAAGTAGTAGCCAGTCAGTCAGTCTCCTGACAGGAGGAACGCAGGTGAGAGATAAAAACAGGAGTCCGGACTTCATTTAAACTCCACTTTAGACTTTTTTATCCCGTTAACAGGATCTGAATATTGCTTTACATCCATTAATGAGGAGGGAAAAAGCGCATAAAAATGAGGAGAAGCCGGTGATGCTGAGTATCCACACTGGTCACCTTCACTGAACTGAATGAGCAGACAGTCAGAGACCCGCAGCTGCCTTAAACTGTCAACTCACAAGGAAAAACACGGAGACTTCCGGTGCTTCATTTCAAAATAAAACATTTATTAAGGCTCACCGTAAGATAAAATCAATCTAGAATTCTATTTATAACAAATTTCTAATTATTTTCTTACTTCAGGAGTATAACATTTCCACTTAAACAAAATGCAGCTGCCAAAGTTTTACTTATTGTACAATATATAGACATGTTTTCATGCATATCCTGTACACCACCGTGCACTTCATGTTCATAAAGTAATCTACTTTACTACCCATTCAATATTTATTCCTTTGCACTATGGTTATTTTTAAAATGTACACAAACACTTGGCTGTATGTAGGTCAACATATTAATCTATATTTATCTCTCTTTGTTCACCTTTGTCATACTTGTTTTTAGCTGTCAATTTCTATCTCTAGAGAAACTGTTATTGGAAGTTGGAGTCTGTTTGGCTTCCTGTCTCTTTTAGAATAGATTTTTTAATTTAATCACCATCTTACAAAGCTCTGAATGGTTTAGCATCCCCATCCCCATCCCGACACACAATTACAACTGTCAGCTCAGAACCACTGCCTTATGTTTGTGGTTCTCAACCTGGGGATCTGGACGCCTTTACTGTTGCACAAAACAATGTTTCCTTTTGTTTTGTTTTCTTGTGACACAATGGAAGGGTTTACCTCATTATACTTCGAAGCATAATTCAAATAAAATAATCCGAGAGGGGAAATGGTTCTTGCTTATATAACTCATATCCACACTAACAGCATCATCTGTTACTGTCATACACCAAAAAGGTTGGGAACTATTGCCTCAGGCTGTAGTGCACTGCAGCATTTAATGTTAAAATTCAAGTCTGTGGCCTTGTTTCATTGAATATTAAGTTTTTGGGTAATTCTGTTCATATATTTCTGCTCTATTTTATTGCATATTAATGTTTGTGTTTGCTTCTTTTTAATTTGACTAATTGGTCTGAATGTTTAAAATGTGTGTATACAATTTGACTTGAAGTACTTTGGGCTGCATTTCATGTGTGAAAGGTGCTCTACAATCACATTTTACTGCTGTTACTCTTACTTATGGTGTGATTTCTGTACATGATACGCTGTTCTCATGCAATGTTTGTATGTTTTACAAAAGTTATGTGCCAGAATTTGTAGCCTACATATTCCATGTAATTATGAGCCAGCAATTTGTGCATAACCCAAACATTTGGAGGTTGCAATCATGTGACCAATGCATTGATAAGAGAAGAAGAAAGCTGCCCCATAAGGTGATGGTGAGGTTATGGGTGGTGGATGAGTCACAAAACATAGGACTTTCCTCAGGAGACAGGTGTTCAGAACATGTTAACTTTGCGTGAACTTTGTGGCATTTAAAGTAACCTACATCATTACTATGTTTCTGTTTCTGTTTCTGAAATGCAGGAAAGGGACACAGTTTCTGTTTCTGAAATGCAGGAAAGGGACACAGGCTGGTTTTGAATCTGGGCTACTGTGGCAACAGCCTTGTACATGGGGCTCCTGCTCCACCACTAAGCCACCAACGCCCCTCTTATGACTTTTTCAGTAGCACACTACTAAAAAAATGTTAGTACACCACAAAGTCAGCGAACTGACTTGTTGTCCACTCTATGGATCATACCACACCAAGTAAGGCTGAGTAGTCTTTACTGCTCATGATTTCCCCTTTGTCATTTGTAAAAGGGAGAATGTGTAATTTCTTCTTTCAACAGCTGCATATTTTCACTTTAAATGGCAGAACAACTTTAAAGTTTGGACAACTATTGCCGTTAAAATGGGAGAAATTATAGAAAAATAAAACTTGCAGACAGTTCAAACTTCAACGATTCTTCCGTCATCCAAATGTCCCAGTGTTGTCTTAAAAAATTGGACTTGACTGCCTAGAAAATTGCTTTGGGAGTAATCTCACACCAGAATAATTGAGACTGACTGACAGAAAATAGCTTTCGAATAAAGTAAACACAGTGTATGGACAGTGGACAATGAGCTAAGCAGACACATGTCTACTATTCAAACCATGCTAATCTTCCTGCACAGCCCCTGTCTTCCAATGAGTACCACTGAATAGGTCTGAAAGTACCAATACCACTGTGCTATGATTCAGGAACTAATGATTAACAATTTGTGTAATCCTCTCCTGCTCTAAAGGGCTGTTGTCAATCATGTGGACCATGACTGACAACAGCCCCAATGATGCAGACATTGTCATTTTGAACGGTGTCCTTTTGTACATCACTGTGGGATGATGATCTGTCAAACTTTATGAACTCAGAGTTGCACTGGGTAATTATTGAAGTTTAATTTCCATTTTCCTTTTAGTTTTGACCCCTGGCTTCAGGAGATGGAAATTCGAAGTGCAGTCTTGAAACCGCACCAAACAAAATAATCTCACCTTCAATCAAAATGAAAAACAATGAGGCGAATGACAATGTGAAAGAGCACACAAGTAGTGTTAAACCTTCAGATTATAATCATCTCAATCTGCAGCACCGCTCAGCTTTACAGAGCTTTATAATGAGTTTTAAGAGAAAAAAACTGTAAAAAGCCACTTAACACTACGTGAATAGCAGCAAAGAGCAAAAAGATACAGTTGAAGACTAGCTGGTGATCACAGCGGAGAATTTAGCAGCTTAAGAGACTGATTTGTTTTTGGAGAGCTGGTAGAGACCAAAAACAGAGCTAAAAGAGTTTATTGGACTCACATTCATCTCCTGGACACAAATATGACTCCAAATGTTGATCCATAACTGCTTGAAGTTCAAATAAGCAAATCTTTGTTGACATAATACGAAAATTAATATGTTCACAACTCATTTTTGCTGCCCCCAAGTGGCCAAAAAAACCCATTACTGCAGGTTTAAGGTACCTTTGCATTCTTGCTGTTCTGACGCTTTCGCTCATATCATATATCAAAGTCCATGAAAAGAAAAGAAAAACTGGAAGTTTGAACATATCCAATCTCCTCCTCATCTGGGCAAAAACTCCATCTGTGGCTGAGGAATATGTATATTGCTGAAAGCTCCAGAACAGCAACGACGTGGAGGTGAGATTATTTAATCAGTGATTTATATGAATGTCCATGCTGTGTATGTCCAACCATTCTCCTGAAGAAGTAGCACAGCCCACTAACCTTTCTTGTTCAGTTTTTTATATTAGTGCTTGTCCAGTTCTCTTATTAAAAAAAACATAATTTCTTCATGTTAATTTTTTCAGTTGATTGGCCCATGATGTCCATGGCTTGTACTTAACAGATTTTCCATTTCTTTAATTAACACTTGGCTGCAATCCAGGCCTCTATTCATCCCCACCACATTTCTTTCTGTTCAGAGCATCAAAGCTAAACAGAAGCCCCGTGTTACATGTTTCTGTAAACAATTGTTGCAAATGGGCCCAAATGCAGAACACAGGCCAGGACACAGTTAAGTTTAACAGGTTTATTGCAGGAATTACTGAAGCAGGAGATAACCAATATTAGTGAAGGGCAGCAGAGCAGCAGGAGGCAGACAGAGGGAGTTGGATAGCACACAGACAGTCGGGCAAACAGGATTCCTGGGGCACAGGGAACAAACAAGCATTTGGACACAGTCACACAGGCGCGAAATTAACATTGGTGAATATTTGCTTTCCATTCAAGCAAATTCACATCTTCACTTTGCATGAAGTTCAACTTTGGAGTTACAGCTTGAACCAATAGAACTGTTTGTAGTTGAGTCTGCTTGACGGTCATTGGCTGTGTCTGACCAGCCGATATTGTATGAAAAAGGCCATGAAAAATACAAACTGACCCATATAAGAGAGGCTGCCTGACTGGCAGTGAGTCAAGAGACAGAGAATGAAATATAACAAAATCAAATATGAACCAATAACATCTTTTTTCTTGGTATTTATTGGCAAGTTAGCCAGCATTTAAGCTAGCGTTCTGTGTGCGCCACATCCAGCACTGCGCACCTTTTAGCAAGAACATCACCTCAGAAGGTGTTGGTCACTCAGCTGCATACACTCATGTGTTTGTATGCCTTAGATGTAACACAATACACGAGTAGCATCTACTACCAGCAGGGGAGCATAGCTACCACTGGGACTGGAACATCGACGTGGTAATTAGTGGAAGTAAAGTCAGAGTTGATTGTAGCTAATCTTTAATTGTAGAAAACCTAACAACAATTGCAAAAAAGGTTTTACACTTGACTGAGGTGGAAAAGTTAAAACAAGTGGTTTGGTGGCAGGTTTGCATGTCATGTGATCATAGGAGTTGTGTGTTGATACTCACGAGCCCCCAGCTGAACACTGTGTTGGAGAATGTTGCCTCGTTACTAAAAGGGGTTCGGTGCATAACCACAAACTTGTGTCTTTCAGTCTTTCAGACTGAGAGAGGTGAGGTTTCTTTTCAGCTACAGTTTGAGATTATAGAAAGTGCTTCTTTGACTATCACTAAAGGTCAGTGAACTGCCTGATGGAATATTTTAAAGTTAAGAGCAAAATTTCTCTTCAGGCACAGAGATGAAACTCCTTGACTCAGTGGGGAATAGCCGAACAGAAATGCCTACCTCCCTCTCTCCATTATTAATGCTCTCAGATGTGTACATGGCTTCTGTCTTGGTTACAGTGAACTTGTGAAAGCAGGGCGAGGATAAAGTGGCACATATTTACACAAAGCCAGAGACCATCAGCTGCTCTGCTGTGGGCTACAGTATCAACACTACATTAAAATGTGCAGACAGTAAACGTAAAGCAGTCGCTCTCTGTCCACCCGCTTCAAGTGCTTTATGGCTTGTGTATAAACCCCAACTTAAGCAGTGTCTGTGTTAGAAATGCTCCTGAACAGAGTGTACCCATCCTGATCCAGATGAGTAAAAAAAAGCATCATCTAGTCTTTTAATCCTCTCTCATTTATTTATTTCGTGTTGAATATGATTTGTTTTTCCTGTCACGTAGCCATTAAGTTATCGTCTCTGCAGGAAGAACACCTGGGACCAAAGTGTGGTGGAAGAAATGAAATTCATCAGTTAATGAAAGTTTGATTTAGGTGATAAGGTCTAAAAAGTTTTACTTGTTTTTTAATTACATAAATGATTTGATTAAAATTGATTTTATCTGATACAGAAACATAACAGCGCCACTATGTAATAAAAACAAGTATCATTTGATTAACCTTTTATCTCAACTTTGTTAAGTTATTATTATTCCAGCACAGGCACTCTTTGGAAAAAAATGTCGTCCGTATCGATTTCATATAGCACTGATTAACTATTGTGGTGTTAATGTAATCAACAATCTTGAGACTGGAGGTTTGATTTTATTTCGGAAACAAAATGATCACGCCACAAGCACCATTCACTTCAACACATTTGGTGTTTGCAAATGGAAATAAACAACGTTTTAATTTGCATATACAGCAGGGAAGTACAATCTGTTCACAAGTGGTCACTTGAGACACGTGTGAAGACACTTTCTAATGCCTAGTCTGAACAGACAGACATAGAGCTGTCCACTTGTGATCCCATTATCCAAGACGTATGTTAGTACCTGGTGTTAACAGACGCAAGAATATACTTTCAGTGCCAGCTTTCTAGCCAGCATGGACAAGAGGTCCCTAAAGTGTTGTCATAAGATTGTTTTGGAAAAAGAAAAGGAAGTTACAGCATTATAAGTCCCTCTATATTCTTTCAATTAACATATTTATGTGGAAAGTGAATGTAATGATCTGTACACTAAAAAGAAGAAACCCATACTATACAGTTTAGCCTGATAAAGGTTTTTTTTATCTAATCTTTCTCCAAGGAACTGAATCTTTTATGTATTTAATATTTGAACAGTCAGCTTGGCCTTTGTGGTGAATCTATATTCACATAGTCAGTATCTATTTCTTTCTAACTAAACACAGTAAAATGGAAAAAAAAAATGGAACTCACTCTCTATCAAAGGAATCACCAGAGGCTGAGTGATACAATATTATCACGAATGTCACGATACGATATATTTATTTATTTTTTCATACGTATCTTTATTGGGTTATCTACATAACAATATCCACAGTGAGACATGAGCACAAAACACAAGCCGACCCTCCCCCCAACATGAGAGCTAAGCCTGGGTTAATAAAACACAACATCAAAACCACAAACACGTAAACCAAACATACATATGGGAGGAATTCAAAGAAGTTCTGGAATTCTGAGTGTATTGTCATCAGGCTACATGGCCAATTGCATACCCTAACCTATAAAATTCTGAGATGTCTACGGTGGCCAAGAGAGGTCACAACCTCTCTCGGCCACTGTAGATGTCGATTTTTTGTTGAATATAGCGACCGTTCGCTCGTGCAAAAAAACGGCGTCTCTTCTATTTTAGAGCTTGCTCGTGAAAGTAGCGCAACTCCAGCAGCACGTAGAACGGATGCGGTGTGAATGCTCTAAATAAAAATGCGAGTAACTAGCGACCGCTCGCAAGCGCTACGCGAATGCATCGCTTGCGGTGTAAATGAGGCCTAAGTCTTTCAGCCAAGAATTAGGAGATGGAGGCTTCTGATCCATCGCCTGTGGGCAACCACAAAAGCAAAAGCAATGATATTGCTCCCCTTTGAGGTCAAACAAGTAAATTCTTCAGGAACACTAGAAATAGAAGTCAAGGGGCTCGGGACCATAGCTCCACTGAGGGCTTTTGTAAGTATATCATCATAAAAAGAGGACCAGACTGAACTCAGCTTTGGACAGGAGAAAACATATGTGTGTGATTGGCAGGAGATAAACAGCATCTGTCACACACGTCACCTGTGTTAAACAGTTTATCAGGTTTGACTTTGGATAGGTGTGTCCTGTGTAAGACCTGAAACTGGATCAGTGTCAGACTAGCAGGATGCAGTAGAATTGACCCTGTTAAGGACCCTCTGCCACCACTCAGCTGAGAAGGAAGTACCAAATTCTGTTTTCCCTGAGTACAGTAGTTCTAAATGTCAGGGGAGATGATTGTCATGACATTATTAACTTCACCACAGCTGAAATGAATCCACGGGCTACAGGGAAGGCGAGAATCGTGTCAGTAAGAGAATCAGGTGGTTTATGGGGCACGATACGATACTATTGCAATTTTTAATGTTTTTGCAGCATACAGAGTATTGCAGTAAAACATATTGTGATTTATTACTTTTTTCAACTGCACATTATGTCCCTGAAGAAAACCTTTGTAAGCATCAGTTTCAGTCTTGTCAACACATTAGGCTTCACACGGAGGCACCAAAATGTTGGGAACATAAATTCGGGCTTTACACGGTGGCACCAAATATGTTGGGATTTAATTGGCTATCGGAAATAATTAATAATTATTAATTATGTTAAATAATGTGACATAAATTACCATTACACATTAAATCACCTTGTGGGGTACCATTCCCATAAAGGGAAAATAATAGCCAGTTGAAGATATCAGTCTTATAAAATAGGCTAAACTATTAATTTGGAGTTTGATATAATTAAATTAATGACAACAACCAAAATTAATGGTAATTTCTTAAAGATTTCGAAGTTCTTGACGCAGCAGAGGTTGACTATTCATTCACTCTTGTGCAACATTAAACAGACAGCAGGCATGATTCCAAAGAATTTAAATTTATTCACAAACTAGCAAAGCAAACCAAAACACACAAATTCTAACTAACTATATACAAGCTTGGTGTGTATATGTGTGTTGTGAGTGTGAGAGAGAGAAAGAAGAGAAAAAAAGATAAGGGCGGGTATGGTGATCAAGGAGCCGTCTGTCCTACAAAACAAAATGGCTGACAACAGAGAACTACCAAAATGGCCGAATCAAGGCTGGCTTCAGGTCGGGGGAGGTGTTTGTCTGACCGTGTGGTCAGGACAAAGACATAGGAAAAGAAGCTGGAAATCTGAGGTGCCTGTTTGGGTGTAGCTATGGTGAAAGCCTATTTGTTAATGAGTCTATGTGAATGTGATTTGTGTTGCAAACGGTCTGGATGCGTGCAGAGATTGTTTAGTTGTGTGCAAGAATCTGTTTGTGAACAGTATTAGCAAACTAAACACTTAGCTCTGGCGAAGCCAAATAATCAGTGACCTACTTAACCTGTAAAGCTGTGATAAGCTATGCCCAGTTGTTACGTTACCGATCCTTGAATGGATGCAAGAAAGAGTCACTTGGTGGTGCTGCTTTGTTAGCCGCAGAAGAAGGCTGGGAAGATGGTTCCAGGTGCAGTCTCTGTTGGGTCCTTTGTCCCAAAGGTGAAACTCAGAGGAAGCTGGTTGCTCAGGGTTTAGCAAAGTTAGACGCTGGGTTCTAACTCACTTAGTTCCTTGTTACTGAAAAGCTAGTTGCAAACTTTGCGTTTGCAAGAGAGTCTGTGATCAATTGTCCTCCCTTTAGTGGTTTGAGGTTATGGAGCAAGGGTCTGGGCCTCTGCTGTTGCAGGCCCAGCCGGGAAGAGGTGTGAGCTGCTACAGCAGTTGGAGCAAGTGAGAGCTTGAAAGGAGCAGGACTTATGCCACATTCGTTTGGCAATCCAGGCCGGTCATTCCTTGTTGGATTTATATGACCTTATGACACGTCTGATCTGAAAGCGTTTCATTACAACAGTCCGGAAAACATGGTAGCAAGCCATAAGTTTGTTATTGTTTGCATGGTTGCTGAGCACCGGAGACTTTGCTGGTTCATACAACTTTAGCCTACAACGGGCTTGCACAGACTTTTTTTGCCAACACAAATCAACAGTGGAAATAGAAATGCCATTGCAAAGTACTTGTATGATTTTCATAACACAAACGCTTAATTAAACAGCATATACGAGGACAAATTGAGGACAAATAACTTTGTTGACCATTCATAATGTGCGCAGCCATCTTCGTCGTGATGTCAGTTCTACCGACTCGGTCTACCTGGACCTTGCCCGAGTTTGATGACGAGACCTCCGGGTAAAATGGGTGTTCTTTTGTACTTTTCGGAAACAGTATCAATCCCAATTCCGGCTACCAATAGAATGCAGCATATGCTTAGAGTTTGGTAAAATCACAGAGGGGCATGTCACTGTAACAGTACTGTCCAATCAAGTTGTGAGACTTGTGTCTCACTGAGGTGTGAGGTGAGATCTCCTGGGAAGATGGGTGTCAAATAGCTGTCTTTGTTTGGAAAACAAAGAGCATGCAGAGGAAAAAGCCTTTAAATCTCCAGTTATGACCTTACCAAATGACAAAAAATCTGTGATCCTGTGAATCCCAACAGTCTGTTCAACTCTCTTCAATTATTTTTATAGTAGCAAAATGTATCCAGTGAACTGAGTATTCACAATAAGCTTCATTGGTCTTTAATGTTGTCATGTCCATGTTAAATGTCTTGTTTGCTATATGTTCTGTACTGCATCTGGATTCGTAAGTAACCACATTTTCTTCATTGTATGCTGCTGTGTATAGAGAATGACAATTGAATTGAATTATTGAATTGGATTGAATTGAATTGAACTGAATTTAAATTAAATGAATTGAATTGAATTGAATTGAATTGAACTGAACTGAACTGAACTGAACTGAACTGAATTGAACTGAGCCCTGCAATAGTCTGGTGGACTGTCCAAGACGTTCTCGCCCAATGTCAGCTGGGATAGGCTCCAAACACGGCTCAATATGTCCTGACCTTGAATAGTTGTCTACTGCTGTTTTCTGCTCGGCAGCCAGCTCCCCTAGGTGTTGCACCCTCCACCATCCTCTCCCCCTGATGAGAAACTCAGCTCATGTGTAATCTGAACTTTGTTATATGTATGAAACAGACAATTGTAACTGATCTGTGGTTTGCAGAAACATACAACAGCAACATTCTGGCGTCTGGGCTGCATTCAGACAGGACATTAAACAACTCTGCTTTTCTAGATAGTCACTGTTTAGATTGCTTATATACAAAATGATACTCAGCAGCACATTATCATCCTAAATGTACACATACATCAAACGGATTTTCTGAGCAGACGAATGTTGGTGCACACGTCTCTTTACCAAGAGCCAATGATTTTGTTTATCCCTAATAAATATTTTTCTTGTCAGCCTGCTGTCTCCCATATTAAGTAACCATTGCTATAACTGAGCTTTGATGCATATTTCTGTACATCCAGAAAATCTCACACCATTGTTCTGCTTCGATTCACGTATATAGAAATATTTTTAACCCCCACAGAATAAGAGGCTACACACAAGCTCCAAACAGTTTTGAGTATGTTTGGAATCTCATATCCTTCGGATCCTATGGGTAGAAGAGGAATTAAAGTCAATAAATAAGATTTACATGGTCACACATAGAGTGATGTACACTTGTATGGCCATGCTGCATTCATAATAAAGGGCCTAATACACACCCTTTATATAATAGCTCAGTGTGTGGGTTTACTAGGGTTTTGAATGTGTAATCGGGTTCTGAAAGCACATCATTTTCTCATTATTAGCAGCAGCACAGAAGGTTGTTATCTGGAGACAGACAGTGGTGTAACATTTAAAGGCAGTAGCACGTAGGTGTGAAGAGAGGGCTGAAAACAAAGCGCTGCCACCTGCTACTGCCGAAATGTACACACAGCTGTAAATAAAGCTGGTCCTCCCTCTTAAGCTGCTCCAAGGTTCACACGGCAGTATCATGTATGCAGACGCTGTAGATTGCAGATGGAAGGTGTGAGTTTCCTTTTTATAATTAAGGCCATGTTTGTGTCATTAAAAATCTGTCCATGTTTATCATTCTAATTTATTACATTTAATTAAACCCGATGAAAGTCTCCTCTTTGATTTAATTAAATCAATGACATTCGGCTCCTGCTAACCATTTCAAATAGTTTAAATAAATAATGACATTATCAGTCTGTGCAAAGAGTTCAATATTTTCGTGGTTACATCGCAATTTTGTTCAATCAGAGCAGCAAACGTTTTTTTTTTTATCCAGTAACTATGCTAATGTGTTTTATAAACTTTTTATGGCTTTCACACTTTCACATTTAAACTATTTTAGTAGAAAATTAGTACAGACAAGCTGAGCTTACCATGTCATGTACAAACTTATAGAAGGATTGCTTTGGTATTCCTAATATTTTGTTCACAAGCACTACTCTTAGTGAATGATTCTGATTATCATTTACCTTTAGAACAAATAATGTCCTTTCTAACAGTGTTATACACCGTTAAAAAAAACTGTGTGTCACAGTAAGAGGCTGTGACTGGCTGACAGCAACAACCCATCGAATGTAAAAGGTAAATGGAAAACTGCTCCAATTTGGCAGATTCCTGTGATGATTAATTACTACCTGCCTGGAAAAAAGATGGCTGATTGAAAAAGCACTACTTTAAATTAAAGCACTCAAGCTGAATCACATTTCACACCTGTGAAACATGCAAGATGTAGCTTCACAAAGAATAAAGGGTGAAATGCCACAATGTGCCTCATTACAGGAATTAATTTTAGACATGATCACCTTAAATCAAGACTAAGTATATTACCCCATAAGTAACACCTACAGGGACTGGAATAACCATAGTGACTGCTCACTCTTTCTGCATTGTCGGGTCCATGATGTAAGTGATGGAACTCTTCAGGAGGAAAAAAAGGGTATTATTGAGGTTTGTTGCCTTTGCGGTTGACCATACAAATTATGTATGTGAAGAGTTTGTCACAGAAAAGCTCCTCTAATATCCTCTGCTGAATGGGGAAAGTTTCTCTGAGCTTCCCTGAGATCTGTGTTGAAAAGTTTAGTAGGAGACACTCAGAACATTAATATTGTAGAAAACCATGATTTGCAGTGTGAAGACATATTGGAGTAATGGTACCCTGAGCTCTATCTGTGTGCTGGAATCCAAGCTTCTCTGTGGTTTGTTGCAGCAAGCCGCCTCAGCCATGTGTGCTTGCTCATCGCTGAGCTGTGCTCATATGGCAGTTATCGCCATGGGGCAACACATTCGCACTCCGACCTTGTCACATATTGATGTTTGGTCATGGACTTTCCACATCCACATATGGCGCGCAAGGTACCCTGGGTGCATTAGTTGTTGACGTTCTGGGACACAGTGTCAAGTTCTGCCTGTAACATGCATTGTCTTCTTTCAAAATACACATCAGTTTACACAGGAAATTGAACATTTACATACAGTCTCTTTCAAAATAAATGCACTACGTCGGTACAACACTGCGTATTGGTGTTTTTTTTCCCGTCAACAACAAACACACATGATTGGGTTTAGGCAATAAAAACAGGGATCAGGGTTTGACTTTAGAATCTTAGGGTGAAAGTTGGGTTTGTTGGACCCATCCACCTTCACTTCCTCCCACCCCAGTTGAACTTTTGCCACCTTAACTTTTGTCCTTGTTCCACCGCCTTTCCCCTGTCGCTGCTGGGCGCTGTTAAACTGTAATGGCAACAGGCCGTGTATCATGCTATGATAAAGGATGCCTTTTTCTGTTGGTTTCTGACGGTGCAAGTCACTGCCCAAGCACCAGATTTCGACAACTTAGGAGTAAGACAGGGCTTCATGGGGACGTTGCCCTCAGGAAAGCGTAGCACCCAGCCTCCAGCTCTCCTTAGACTGACACCATTAGCTCTGTCAGTTGTTGTTGCCTAGCACTGTTTATAGAGTTTGCACCATTAGCTGCTAGCCTTGGGCTCAGCCACTTCCATGATGAGAACTACGTGCAGACAAATCATACCGTCTGAATTTCACATAGAGCTCCTTTAACATGTGAATGCACAAGACTAACCACGGTCTGGTGCAAATCACACAAGCATGATGTGGAAACTTGAAACCCCAGCTCATGCATGTACACTGAGAATGGAAATAACTTGGCTAAATATATTTGCATAGTTATTGAATTTTCAACACAGAGGAACTTTTAACACCTTTTGCAGAAGCTTCTTTATGATTACTATTTTTTTTGTGTGGAAACTTCAAGTCATTCCTGCAAATTCAAGTGGGATGAAAAAATTTATAGTTAACAAACTCCAACCCTGCAGGAGGCTCCAGGGGGCATTCCCCCCCACAAAATTAACATATAAATGAAACATTGTAAGTGCAATCTGAGCTCAAAATAATATTTTCACAATTGTAAAATGTGCCTCTGAGTGAACTTTAAGTGTCTTTGGCTTTGATTTTAAAATAAAACCCATCCTTTTCCACCTCAGTTCTTTTCTCCTACCTGAACAGTCTGGAGACAGTGGATGTTTATTGTCTCGCTGCCATGGCTTTGAAAATTGCTGTTCTCCCACCCTCCTCATCCTTCTCACTCTCACTGCCCTGCACTGTTTCACAGAGGGGAGACAATGATATGAGAATAATGAACATAGCAATGTTAAAGGGTGCGTTTGTCCTTTGCCATTATTTTGCGATCATTACTTTTATCTATATTTAGTTTTACCTATTACTTTCGCCTCCTGGGAATCTCTTGACCCAAAGTTAAATGGCCTCTCTGTAATGCATCCAATCATCAGAGTACTCATAGGGGTCACACAATGTGAGGAGGATGACACCAAGATAATCTACTTAACCTTCAGGAGTTTCTTGAATAGCAAAAAGCGGGTGTGTAAAAAAAATGTGCGGCTAAAGATATGACATGTTTTATAAAAAAGACGGCAGACCAACAAGTTTTCTTGAACCCAAACCCTTTATTAATTTACTAAAGTTTATCCTTCATGTGTTTTAGTTTTTTCCTCTTCTTTCCCCGTGTGTCTTATCTCCCACTTGTGTGGACATTCATGCCAGATTTCTGAGGAGCATAAGGCAAAATGAGCTGTCAAGAGGAAGGACACGTAGTGGGTCCCTGCGTGAACAAATTAAAAATGTGAGGTTTTCTCTTATTTTGTCAAAATTAAAGTGTTTATTTCAATTTAAAAAATGTGTTTTAAATTGATGCACCTCCCAAAGGACACAGGATTGTTGTATATTGCAAATTTCAGATTTGAAATAGTTTTGTTTCATGAGTTCACTTATATCAACTGTTGCTGCATGGTGCGGAAAATTCACTGTCTATGAGGTGGATTTAAATTCAATTTACAAACACTACCATGACACCTAGTGGGAAAACGCTCTCTGTGCAAACTCTGCTGTCTAAGTCTGTATCAACCATAAACCCTGCTCTAACTTAGATTCAACATCATGATATTCTCTTTGGATTATAGAGACTCATTTATATCTCTTTAAACACCTGGCTGTTTTACTAAGCCTATAAGTTTTAAAATACAATGAGGTCAACAGCAGATTAAACTCCAACATTACAGGCAGCAAATAGGATGAAACAGTCAGAGGTCAAAGGCTTGCAGCCCCGATGGCATTTGGAAGGGACAAGCCAGATTGGAAAAGAATGGAGTCGACCAATCGCACAGGACGGTATGATGCATTTTGGCATCTTATCTACCGTATTAAAGTTGTGTTTAGGGAGAAAAAACAAACAGAAAAATGGACCAAAAAAGTAAAATTATGTTTGTAATATATTTAAACTCTATCATACATGTAGTAGCTAGTATCTCACAGGCTAATTCATGTAGTGTATCTTAAGACTTGATTTACTTAAATTTGAATTAGAACAATATAATACCTACCACAATGTCATTCTTAGGAGTACAAAAAAGGCTTTCATACCAGTAGGCAGAGAAATTAAATGTAGGCCACTCAGCTACAGAAAATATAATAAAACAATTAAGTAAATAACCAGAGATTACAATTAAAACCTTCAAGTGCAATTAAAAAAAACCCATTTTCACATTTGTGTGTACTTTATTCTATTTGTGAAAATATAAAATTCACTTTTATACACCCAGACCACATTTGACCAGGTCTAAAGAAAACAAACTAAATAACTGCCAAACCTGGTCTTGCTCAACATGGAGAACTAGATGTGAATTCTCGCCAGGCGGCACGACGAACGTAATGCGTATGATGATGAATGATGGAGTGGCACGATTTTGTATCCTTCACTTTTTCGTGAGAGTTGAAAAATCTGAATTTCAGCAACCGATTTGTCTCACAATAGCCAATCAGCACTGAGATCTTCCAGGGATATACAATGCTGAGGATATACTGGCTGAAGTTCATGAGGCGAGTTATTCCTGCATATGAAGCAAGCCAACACAAAATGTTCCAGTGTTCAAACTCGCACAAGTAACGCAACAGGAAAAACATGACATTACTGTTAAAAAAACACTTTTCCACACCTGACCTTTAAACAAAAAAGCTTGATTTCACGGCGTTCAACCTGACCACAGTGGACCAGGTCTATATAAAACATATTGTATTTAGTCTAGCAAACCTGGACAGGATCGCCATTAAAACTCTAAAGCAGTGATGCTCAACTTGCAGCCTATGGGCCAAATGTGGCCTACAATAGTGTGCCGGGTGGACTTCTATTATTTTGTAATTTACAATTAAAATAAATTGATTCACACTGAGATTATTTTTTTGGACTTAAAATGTAAATAAGGTGTCAGAGTGCATTAAAAAAACCCCATCTAAATAGAGCCTGAACCTTAACAGAGCTCCAGGCTTAACCTCAAATGTCCTATATTCCTAGAAACGCCCCTTGGTGCACCTGACCTGTGCAGGGCTGCTGCAAATGGATTTGGCTCTTGGCAAAGATGACAGCAAGCAGCATTTTCCAATGGTAGCCCCCGGGCAAAGCAAGCTGAGTTCCTGCTCTAAATATTGCTCAAAACAAATTTTCATATTGTTGAGCATTGAAGGTGCATTTGTTTTTACCCGCCACCAGATGGCGCCGAGGGTTGCTGCTGTGTTAGTGTTTTGAAACTCCCTCCCTGTCGGAGGCTGACCTCTTTCCCGCGATGACAGTTTCCTGCAGGCAGGCTGAGAGGGACTGGCCGCCCTCACAGCAAGATGTACTGACGGGGAAGACAGGGTTATCTGAGTTAAGCTGGTCGGCATGCTGTGAACCGGGCTGGTGGAGTGAATTTTAGTTTCTTTTTCAGGGAAGAGCGAATGTCGCAGGCGGATACTGGTGAGTGTGTTGCGTTGTCAGCGGTGAGCGGAGAGGAAGAAGTAGTTTATTCGCTGGTGTTTGGTTTACGCAGTGCTGGTGGTGAAGTCGTAGCCCCAATACGTGTCACTTTGTGGAGAGAACGTCACGACTGACTCCGTTCAAAAAAGCTGGCAATTAAGATTTGCTGTGCGTAACGGTAAAACTCTACGCATCGTAACCAATCACTTAATGACAATTTGGATTTAATGGTCGATACTCTTCTATTCGGCATACATACACCCAAACCAATCAACACGTATGACAGTAGAAACCTCTACTCCTATAACCACCTCACGCTTGACGTTGCCATCCGCGGTGTGGTGTTTTGGTGACAGTAGACTGCACTGGCAACCGGTTGAAGCACTTTTAAAAGTTAAAATTCTGCAATAAATGGTGTGTAGGTGTGTTGAATGTGAGCCGAATTGAACAGTACTTTGTAAAGTTTCTAATTGTATCGAAAATTCCAACCTTTTAAGTTCGGGCTGTTGCCAGTTTCATAATGAGTCAAGGTAACCAAAAGTTGACATTTTTGCAAAGGTGTTTTGTATGACGTCCTCTCCATACAGGGTAGACACCTGAATAACAATTCAGCCTGTATGAATATGCAGTACAGGCCTGTGAAAACATTTGGTATTAGTAAATAGATTAAACAATGAAGTAATGTTTGGTCTAATGTGGACCAAATGTTTAAGTCATTTACATGTTATTAACTTTTTGCTGACTACTTGTTGAAGGGGAATTGCTGTAACATGGAGACTTTGGGATAGGCCTTTTACTGCACAGCTATCTGTAGTATCTTTTATTTGATAAACCAACATTTTAAGTAAACAAATGAAAAATAAAAAACTAATCTGATTAATGTTAGCACTAATCAAATAGCTTTATAAGGCACAGAATTTATGACATTGAGTAGTTAGCTTTTTGATTCTGTATGATTTATGTGTATTCCAGAGAGTAAACAACAGCATGTCTGTGGTGTAACTGTTTGACCTTTGACCTGTTGAGATAAAAATCAAAGTCTCTGTGTGTGACAAGATGCCAACATTTGCCTTAAATGTCAAAATTGTCTTTCCAGTGGGGAAATGAGTAACAGGATGGAGGGTTCAGCGGGACCAGGTGTCAGGGCAAATGGACCCATCGCAGCGCCCAGCAGCCCGGTGAGCTCCCCCACAGGCCCACCTCTGTCTCCAGAAGAGCTGGAGGAAGAGCCACAGTCAACTCTTACAGATGTCACCGAAATGTGGATTAAGTTCGGCAAGACTTTTGCCATTATCTTCCCGATCTATGTCTTGGGGTACTTCGAGTTCAGCTTTAGTTGGGTTCTGATCGGACTCGCCATGTTGTTCTATTGGAGGAAAAACCATGGCAATAAAGACTACAGGATAAACCGTGCCTTAGCATTCCTGGATCATGAGGACAAAGTAGTGAAGCAAAGTGTGCCCACTTCAGAGCTGCCACCATGGGTAAGTCCTCCAGCAGTATTTCATTCCTGGTGTTATCACCGTCTTGTCATTATTGCTTTGTATTTTGACTCTAATTCAAGCTTCACCCCTCCCTTGAGTGTTCTTCCAGCCAACATCAAGTATAGGATGTCAACATTGACTGTTTGCCTGCCAAGCTGGCTGATTGGGACAACTTAATTCCCTGCCACGGCCAAAATGTAGTTTGTCATCCCACTGATTTTATTTTCTCAGTTTCTTTGCTCAAAATAATTTTAGCACAGAGAAACCATAGATAGCAATATCCAACTTTAAGACAAAAATGCCACAGACAGGACACACGCATGTTCTTACATCCAATCACATCAAGCACTCAGACCAGTACCCTGTCATTTCCTTGTTTGGGTTAGTGGTTAACCTTTTTAAACCCTAGCGTGTGAGGTGGTGAAACTGCAATAGATGCTTGAGCTACAGTTTTTCATGTCACAAGACTTGTGGGTTACAGACGTGCAGCATTTGAAAACTATGGCTAGTGTTCCCAAAACAGGATGCACTCATTTTTTAACAGTTTTTGGCAGTTAGATATTTAAAAATGGCCAGGTGCATGATATTTTAAGTTACCTGTATTTTACTTAAATCTTGTGCATTAACAATCTGCGCCAGTCTTTGGAGGACATTTGTCAGATTGTCAGGTGGTGTTTTACCAACAACGATCAATATGGTGACAATCAGGGCAACCAGGGACAAAGAGATGTCTCATCTCTGACACTTGATACTCTACTTTCATTTTTTTCTGCAGGACAAAACAAACTTGTTAATGAGAGTCTCATAAATAGCCTTTGGAAAGGTCACACGTTCAGCACACAAGCTGCCCATCAGCTCCAGGATCTAATCTGTGCTAGACTCTTTTTGATCATTTCAATCCTGTTAAGCACCCAAAGGTGTTAGAGTCCTCAATGAATAATTTACTCATGGCCTCCGAGCCCAGAGGACTCCTGAGGCTGGCACTGTTAGAGCAGGAGAGCCATCAAACCTGCTCTAATTTTTGCTTTCTCTATTCATCTCCTTGGTGTGGTTGCCAGTGTGTCAGTGTGCAGTCAGTTTTCCCTGTGCCACAATAAGAAACCATTGTGAAGAAGGAGTAGGCCGACTGGCCTGGCCACACGCCTTCAACATAGCTGCAGTGCTCTGTCTGTCTACTCATTCTCCGGCCTCAACCAGCTCATCCTGTCAAAATTACTAGTTCCCAACATGCAAGGAATGGCGATTACTCAGAGGACGTACATGTGAGCAAACCAGTATCATTTGCTTGTCTGAAATAAGTTTGCCAATTATTTCATTCAGCCGGTGTTGGCAGCGATCCACAAGAGCACAATGGTTTCCCCAGAAGCTCTTTTACAGCAGTGCATGGAAAACCAACAACATTGAAACCACTGATAGTTAAAGTGGAAAACACTGATCAGCTTGTTACAATGCAGTGTTCTGCTGGGAAACCTTGGGTACTGGCATTTATGTAGATGCCATCTTGACCCGCTCCACCCACCCAAACACCGTTGCAGACCAAGTACACTCCCTCATGGCAACGGTATTGACTACCCCAGCAGGACACTGCACCATGCCACACAGTAAAAAGTTACCAAGAATGGCCTGAGGAATGTGACAAAGAGGTCAAGGCGCTGACCTGACCTCTAAATTTCCCAGATCCCAATCTGATCGGGGGGGGGGGGGGCAAGGTCATTTGGGAGTGCTGTTGGCATGAGGGGGTGTATTTTGTCTGCAACAGTGTTTGTTAAAGATAGTAGGTATCAAGATGGTATCCACATGAATGTCAGTGGTTCCAGTTATGATTTCAACTATATATGTTGTATGTGGAGGGATACTATTGATTTAAGGAGACATTTCTACACAAATGTCAACATTTTTGATGAAGGGCTATATATGTAAAATTTTCTTAACTCCACAAGTCTCTAGTTTCTTTTCCAGTGAAGGCTAGATGCAGCATTCGCATAGCATTGTAGAAATAGCTATCACAGCTATAACTGCTGACTCCTGATCTGTGGCTTCGTATGTGATTGGGTCTTAACTCTATGCGTCTGAACATTCAAGGTCTTTGATTTAATTGACCCTTTGCTAAGTCTTGTCCCTTGAACGCAGACTGGCCAATCATAGCGCAGCATCGGCCAGCTCCAACAAGGCTCCCGCAACTACATTGCTGTGCTTCATAGACTCTTATGCAATTGTTTCAGATTTTCTTCATTTTCAGGTAGGGATGTCCCGATCCAGCTTTTTCACCTCTGATCCGAGCCTTGAGTTTTGGCCGATACCGATCCGATCCAAGTGTGTATTATACATATTCACTTATTTAGTTGTCAGTCATGTTAGAAAATGTTTGATGAAGCGATATTACTCTGTAACTTGAACATTAACATTAAATAAAAAATATAGCTGGTTTCCTTTGGCTGCTTTGGCCCCTTAATAAATAGAAAATAAATCAACACAAGAAATCTTTCAAATGTCTAACACTGAAATTAAAATAGCAGCAAGACTCCACACACTTGTGCTTTGGCCCCTAATAAATAAAAATAGATTAACACCACAAAACATTGTTGAAATTTAACAAACAATGCAGCCTTTCCTTTTCAGTTATTTTAGTAGTGTCAGTGTCAGTCTGGTGCGGCTGTTTCCTGGGACCAACAGAGGGGACCACACAACCACACACAATATTGTCCAACTGTTTAAACAAGCAATAGTCCATCCATGGCTCCAATTTCACTAATTGTGCCCAAAACAATACCATCAGTGCTCTTTACTTAAACAGTAAGAGTGTAAACCAAATAAAAATATCACTCTCAAAAAACCAGAGCAGAAAACAAATAGTCAGTTAACTAAATTGACCGCTACTCTTCGTACCCTTCCCTCCGTGTGTCTGCATGCTGGCCTGGTGGATTGATAGTAAGTGCTGGAGTGGATCACTGGAATGGACTGCTTGAATCGCGGAGCGCTGGGCCTGAATCGGACTCCGTGGAAAAACTGGATCGGAGTTCTGGGATCTTCATTTTTCCATGCAGTCCAATCCGATGCCACTGCACATTTTTTGCTAATATCGGCAGCCGATTCGGATCGGGACATCCCTATTTTCAGGCTGGTTTTGGATTTCGAGCTAAATGTAACGTGTATTAATACCTGAAGAAGACGTTGGGAGAAGATCTATGTTTCTTCCCTGTTCCAAAACCAAAATCAAACCCTGAAAAGTGTAGGTTTAGCTAGGTGGCTAGCTACTGAAGGTATAGCCCACTACTACTACTGCTACGTTTGCTTTTTATGATTATAACAATGGATAAAGACCCACCCTGTTCTACAGGAACCAGTGAAGGGAAACAGGGAAACATTGCCAATATTAAATCAGCTCTGTGTCATCACAGTGTATGCTGATGAGCATTGTTTGGCTTTCCCTTCACCACCCCACTACCAGCGGAGGTCTGGTGGCTGACGGCATGGTGGAAGTGAAACACCTTTCATCTACACACAATGTAATGACACACAGCTGAAGTTTTCCTTTATTTTCATTGTTTTCGTTGTTCATTGGTGGTTCACTTTTACACTATAATTTGTAAATTAAACTTTATCTTCAAACTATATTTATCTTTTGAACCTGTTTTTGCAGCTGAGTGACTTGGATCTTGGATGTATCCTTCAAATATTTATTGCAGACCACTATGTCCGCCTCTCTCTGAAGTTTTGTTCGTCCAAAAATGTGATAATATTTCTTCAGGGAGTGTAGATATTACAGGTTAGGCTTCATGCTTGCTCCGACAGCTTGATGGACCATTACAAACGGGTGGGGTGTAGCAAAGGGGTCAATTATAAAGCATTTCAATACCTGAAAGCTACACTGAGTTCATTACTCAACTTTTCTCAGGCTTGTGAAATTTACACTGAGACTCAGTACCTCTGTAATATAGAGGTTTCCATCCCGCAATAACATTTTTTACTATCGCTGATGATGCCAGAATGCTGTGAGAAGCTGAGTGGATGGCAGGACGCCAGCCAGACCCAAACACAGTCCCCTCCCATCATAGAGCGTCGCATCAACACATCCATTATCACACAGACCTTGAGAAACACAGTGCTCAGCAATAGCCCCAGACCCAGTGCACAAAGCCTGGCTGTAAGCAGAGACACAGCGGTGTAGAGCAGCTGTCATGTTTGTTGTGCTGTGAGTCAGCAAGCTTATCTTTCATCTTCATGTTGACCAAGTCGGTCGGTCAGATGTTTGAAGCCACGACAGCATTGCTAATGACATTTGGATGTGTAAGCCAAACAATGCTGATTGACAGCTCATTGTTTGCCTGATTAAAGGGAAACTAAGACACAAGAAAAAGGATGTCAAAAGAATAACATGTCCCTCTGACAAACAATCAGCAGTGAACTCTGACCCCTGGAAGACACCCAGATGCTGTCAGTCTGTCCTGCATAGGGGACACTATCTATTTCACCTCTGTCACACTAACCTCAAAATTCAATGATTAGAAGCTCATAGGCAGCCTCTGAGTCATCATGAGATTATCATCATTAGGAGCCTGATTGTATCAATGTTACTAGCTGGTACGATGGTGAAAATAATTGTTTCCAAAAAATCATTTGCAGCTTCCCAGTGTGCTAGGTGAAGTCTTCAAATGACTTGAAGTCCAATACCCAGTCCCAGTGGTCACATTAAAAGCCAATCGCCTATCAGAACCTTTCTGTGGATTGATTAATCATCTAAACAGCTATTCAACCTTCATTTCCGTCTCCACCTTAAAGTTTGCTAACCTACAAATGAAAACCTGCCACTACTTTCTGAGAAAAATCTGACAGTTGGAGCCATATCCCTTTCTTTTCGTGTGCAGTAAATACTAAAATTCACAAACATTTCTTGAAATTTCAGAAAAAGAAATGAAAATCTCTTTAAGTGATTGTTAATGACCTCTGAAAGTGGCTATCAAGGCTTTTGTAATCTGCCCAAAGAAAAGAGCCGTTAACTGTAATGCATTCAAATTTACTGTAGGAGTTTTTATTTACCACAGTCAAAATGCCATTCATAATTTTGTAGAGCCCAGGGTGTTGCCTTCAGAATCTTTTTCTACAACCAACATTCCAAAACACAAAGATAGTCCATTTATAAAAACTGAGACAAAAGCGTCTTGGTACATATTTGGTATTCTTCTTATTGTTATTCAGCTGTCTGTCATTTGACTAAGTAATTAATTGACCATTGTTTCAGCACAGAAATTTAGCAGTAATTTGTTTGTGTTCTTTATGTAGTTTTCTTATGGATGAGTCATTTCTATTTGCCTGTTGCATTTTTTGGTGCAAATGTCACACTTTGCTTCATCAGGCACTGATGTTTATCAGTTTCCAATGAAATGAGTCTCCAGGACTGTAGTGTTGTAGGGACTGTACTGTAGTGTTAAACTTGTATACGATGTTATTTGGGTATAATTATGGTGATATTCATGTATGTTGAAAATGTATTAAAAAAATTAAACAAATAGAATCCCAAATATGAAAACTTTATTTAGAAAACCAAAGGCTGTATGTATCTTTATATATATAGCCCATGTATAAAACACCATGCCACATCTTGAGTTAGGTATCATCCGCCCAGTATCAGTTCAATCAAATGTGATATGTGATAATCCATAAAATGTTTAAAAAGATTCCACATAAATTTAATAGTTCAACATTTTGAGCAATATGCTTATTACTTATCCTTCTGAGAAAAAAATTCAATATTTTTATTTCACTCATTGGGACTATAAACAAAATGGGATCTGATCTTATTTGAAATATATAGTGGAGATATGGAAAAATTGGTAGCCACTTCATCACAATGCCTCCCCCTGGACAGTAAAGCATCATCAGGTCATCATAAACATGACTGAATACAGTATTTACTGTCAGGGCAGACATTATGATGTACAATAACAGGAATGTCTGTAGTATTATCTTACATATTTGTGAATTAAGGTACACATTATGAACTTAAAATATATGGTTATTGTCTGTTTGTGGTCCCTGAGACCTACATGCTGTGCTGGCGACACCAACCCCTTTGCTAAGCAATGATGGCGCACCAAGCTTTAGTGAGCCGGGGAAGACAGGTGTCAGATCTGTGTGGAGCTTCACAATGTAGCATTATCGAGGCAACAGTTGCACGGCAGACAGATTGACACATACCGTATAAAAAACCATCACACTCAGTCTGTATGTACCATCAACAAAATGAAGCACATCTGCAATATATTTGCAAGCAGAAAACCAACTATGATCATCGCTGAAATATGGATTTTGGTAGAGTGCCTGTTGTCTTGGCTCGCACTCTCAGCAAATATGCCTAGAATGAGGCTTGATAAGCAGTGTGGGCAGCAGCTCATAGTTAACAGGCCAAGAATGCCTGAGGTAATGGTACAGATTTATCTTGGTGAAGACAAGCTGATGCTGCATGACTCTCTCACTGCTGTCAGACACAAACAGATGCATACATAGAGGCTTTTTCTGTTGTTGTCTCACTGACACTCACGAGTATTAAAAGATGTATTGCAGAGTTTGATGAGGAACTGTCTCATTTATGCAATAACCGTGACAGTGTAAAAATTATACTTAATTAATTAGCCAAGTAAACAGATATTTTGGCCAGTAAATTGTTAATATTGATGTTATAGATAATACAATAATACAACAGATATTCTCAAGGTAATCCAGTAGTTTTATTTACAGTTTAACTAGTGCTGAATGCTAAAATATTTACTTTGTAAGCTAATGTAAATGAATATTTAAGCAAGAACTAACACTTTTTTTTATTATTGATTATGCTGCAAATGAATGGGTTAGTAATTTATCCTATGAGATATAGTATATATTAAAAAGTAAGTCACTGTGTATTTATGAATTTGTAGAACTATTGTAATAAGTTCATTCTTGATCGGAGAAACAGTTGTCTGACAAAGAAAAGTCCACTTACTGGTAGGGTTGTCAAAACTATCGATACTCTGAAAAGTATCGATACTCAAACGCTGTATCCAGATATAATACTAATTTACAAAAGTATTGATACTAACAGTGCACGCCACCTCAGCACCTGTCGGGTGCGCGCGATGGGTCCGACAGACATGCGCTGTGCAGGCAGTGTCTGGCAGGCACAGAGCTGTTGCTGCTTCCCGGCTTGTTGTTGTCGCTGTGCATGCATGCACACATTTCTGTTGCTGTAACATGGCCAGCGCGGCTGCAGGAGGATCAGAGCAGCCAGTTTTGGTCAAATTGATAAAGGAAAAAGCGCTCTTTGAAAATATTCAGTGATGTGAACACAGCACGCTGCAGACGACAGGTACAGCCCCTCCCCTCACTAGCAGCTGAGCAGCTGGTGTCACCAGCATCAAACTAAAATATAACTTCTAACGTTAATGTGGGAGCTAAGCAGAAAACTTTATCAGTCATGCCCGTCTGTAACATTAATAGATAATGTTAGTTTAACAGGACAACACAATTATGTGTGTCTGAAAAGTTATGTTAACTGTACCTTGAATTAAAATTTGTTAAACTATACAAACATAAATTAATATTAGCTGAAGGCTGCTAGATACTGGGGAGTCAAGAATAAAAACAGATCAAGAGACTTTAGAGCCTGAAATATCTGGAAAATTAAATTACAATAAAAGGCTTTTACATTTCCAATTTTTCATTCTAATGTCACCACTTTCTGCCATTTACGTAATCAAACACCACAAATCTTTGGTCTTTTAACATAACCATCTGAACTACATAATCTGTAACTCAGTGTGTCCATCCATGATCACTCGATTGCCCTGTAATCCTTTGATCCATATGAGCTGGGAAATCATAAAGTTTGTGACGAATAGAGCAAAGATAAGCGGAGCGAGACTCCCATGTGCAACCTTTAAAGCTCTTAATGTGATTAGCAATGCATGACATAAGATATGGGGCTGCAGCATGTAGGCCACAGGTTTATACAGTAGAACCACATTCCTGTGGAAGCAGACACAATACAAGAGCTGATATTTGAGCATCAGTCAGACATTTGGATAGTATGCTGATAGCGAGTGTTTTGACTGGATGTCATTTAAATAGGAATCAAGCCTTCCTACTTCTGTTGCAGTTGCATAAAGGACCTGTGTGCAGCATTTTTAGGCATTTGCTTTGGGTTTTACATGATGTCATGCTTCAGACAGGGCTTGTCTTTTTTTTTAATATAGATATTGCAGCTATGTGGTGTGGGTTTTAAACCACATGGCCATGAGGACTCCCTGACTCTTGCTTAGTATGTTCAGTATCTTAATGCCAACTGCAGACTGTTGTCTTGAGAGAGTTTGGCAGTTGAGTTTAGAGCAGTTTAATTGGCTTTGGATTCATTCTGATTGTTTATCACATTTAACTGAGTGAGGAGAAGTGACGGTGGAGAAAAGGTGAAACCAAAACAGACAAATGAAAGGCAGTACTGTAATGCAAATTCATGCCCTCCCCCATGCAGGTTTGCCTTGAGTAATGTACGGCTGCACCAGTCATACTAACATTCACGCTATTAGTCAGGCTATCAGTCTATTAACTTATTGTTTGATATACCGATGCAAATGACCCAAATATCCATCATAAGGGCCCTGACACATCAAGCTGACGACTGGCCATCGGTCACTGTCAAGCTGTCGGTGAGCGTCTGTTGACCTAGTTATTGCAGTATGTTCTGCACCGTTGGCACTAGTTGGTCTTTGTCGGCTCTTTATCAGGCAATTCAGCATGTTGAATGGGCATTTGACCTGGTGGAGCGACATCACTCTGATTGGTTCATCTTGGAGCACGAGAAGAGAGATGGAAGTGAGGAAAGAAAACAAACATCCAAAGTCAAGAGGGAGTGATTGGCCACTTTAGCAGAAAGAGTTCGCAATGGTTTGTGCCATTATTCGCTAACCCACGGTAAATGTCATTTGATCTTTCAACATAGTGTTGTGTTCTGTATGTGCTAGATAGCTAACTAGCATCTTGAATCCGTCACGTCTGTCTTTTAGTTTCCCTTTTTTAATGGTGAATACAGACTACAACTGACTGCTGGTATGGAGAGTTATTTCCTCTCACGCAGGTGCAGAACATACGTACTTCTTGGTCTTTGTGGCCTGTTCAAGCATAACTTTTTGGCAGAGGCACAGGCAACGTGAGGTGACACAACAGTCGGCCGTTGTCAGCACTAGTTCTTTGATGTGGCCAGTGTGATCTGGCCCTTACCAGAGTGTAAGTGATGTCTTGAAGTTGTTGGTATGTCTGACAACCAGTCTAAAAATTTAAAGGTGCTCATGGTATGTTTAGTATTTCTACTTGATAATTGACTTAAACAATTAAGTTTAATATTTTATCAAGATACTTAGTTGATTAATTGGAGAAGAACAGCGCTTGTTAACTACATTTTATTTTTAAGGATGCACGATAATATCGGCACTTCATCGGAACTGGCCAACATACTGATAATATGAGTACATCATCGGTATCGGCCACTGTGCTTTTTCTTATTTTGTACAACGAATGGATATTACATACATTGAAAAACATTCTGTTTCAAGTCTCCATCTGCTGATGGGCCATCACAACAATAGTATGCATGCATAATATGATGTTATTTCACTCCAGAAGAGACTTTATGATCACTAAAATTAGGTAGGGAGAAAAGTGGATATATATCGACATAGGTATCAGTTATCGGCCAAATAAGTTGTTACATATTAGCATATTGGATATCAGCAAAAAATCCAATATCGTGCATCCCTATTTATTTTATTAGCTTTTTACAAGCTTTCAAAAAAATAATAAGTTCTAATCTCTGATGAAGCCTGTGAGACATGACTGAAAGCTCAGAAAAAATAGTAACTGGACTTTTCAGTTTAGAATTTGTCACAAATATCTTTGCTATAATGAGGTCTGCACATCTTTTAAGTATTTCACTAAACGACGGGACAGAGTAGAATCAAATCTGGATCACTATGTTGTTTGTATGCAGGACTGGAAGTGTTCAGATAAATTATAGCAGTGTTTTAGTCAGAGTGCTGTACTGTGCATGTTGTACATGTGGGCGTGTGTAACTATGAATATGAAACTTGGCTAAAACTCAGCTAAACCTTGTCGATGGACAGTTTAAAAGTTAAAACAAACTGTTTTGAAACAGTCGGAAAAGACTTTTTAAATGCAGAGATGGAAAGTTACTACCAACCGCAGTGTAACTGTTTCTCTCTGCGCCTCATTTTGTTTCACTCCACCTTGTCTTCCTTTCCTCTCTCTGTGTACTCATGTGACATGGCATGGGTGGGGCTTCCCCAGCTCTTTTGATGTGCCAAAAGGCAGGGCTCTGCTCCACAGCAGAGAATTGAAACAATGTGGCGGATTAGGAAAGTCTTGTGTTGCTCTGTCCTGCTTTTACCTCCAGAGTGTTTTTGATGTTTTCTTCTAAAACTCTCCTCTCCTGCACATTGGATTTAAAAAACAACTGGCTATTCGGGTTAAAGTGCTAACTTTGGCTTTATTGAAGGGTGTTTAAATCCACACTTGTTGAACTGAGTACAAATTGTTGCCCTTATATTACACCCCAAGGATAAAAAGGCATACAACTACTACAATTTTGACATAATATATATATGCAAACACCACCAAGCATACTCATTGTTTTAGTGAAAATTCAGTGTGCTGGAGTAGATCCAAAACCTTTTTCGCAACCGTAAATTCCAACTTAATGATCTTGGAGCTTGATTCTCCTTTCCCTCCTCACTCCTTTTTGTTGGACTTCTTTTCATAAAGAAGTACCATTTACTTGAGAATTTTGAAGTCATATTAAACTTTACAAAAACTAATCAGTTGTCTTCCACTCTTGGAGCTTTATGTCCTCCTGGTAAGCCTTTCTTTATGGTGCTGCTTGCTGCTTGTGAAATGTAAAATATGAAATAAGAAGCTAGTTTTCGTATTCTAATTTTTTAACCCTGGAGGAATTTAATTGATTACTCTAAACTTATAACTGACCTTAAGGATCTTGATTCAGAGAGTGTCAAAATTTGGCTGCAGATACTCACTATTAAGCAGTTATACCAAGAGTCAAGGCCAGCACTGTGTTTGGCTCTGGCTGAGAGGGGACCAGGGTACAATGCTGCCACATATTCAGTTTCCATTCAAATGTATTCAAACTACATTGTCCCGTGAGGAAAATTTAGCTTGTCACAGGGTTTACATTAAAAACACACCACAAAAACACATGACATGCTGTTAAAGCACAATGATTAAGGGGTTTCAACAACACTATTTCTTTCTTCAACTGCAATCACATCAGCAGAAGCAGTTTGCAGAGGGATCAGTGGCATGTTTTGCTTGCCAGTTCTTCTTGGAAAGAATCCTCCTTTAACATAGATATGCAAGCTTATTGACAGGTATGTTTTAAAATCTTAAAAATAAGATTGAGTGTATTGTCTGCACAGCACAGCAGCACCTTGTTATGGGGCTACATTCATTTTAGTTCCAGGAAAAAAAAGACAAAGCCGATTCAAATTAGGAAGATAATTTGTTGCTTTATTATGCAGCCTTGCCAGGTTTAATAATCGTCAACATAAGTGTTATTTTCTTACCATTTAATAGGCAATATTGCGCATCATTTTCAGTGACATATATATATATATATATATATATATACCCCAAGCATGCAGGGAGCAGTGGCAGCTAACTCTCTTGCAGGCCGTACAATCGAAATCTATTAAACATCAAAACCCAGTCTGGTTCTGTCCGCCCTCAGCACAATAGAGCACTCAGACTTCCTCAACTGATCTCTCTCCTGGCTGCTGTCTATCCTCCTCACATCCTCAACAGCTCGGCTCCCTCTCTGTCTGAGCCTAAATATAGATGTCAGCATGGAGCAACCGTCTCGTCATATAGGTGTCCTGTTTCTGCACCTTTCAACGCCTTTAGCAGTTTGAGGAGAAGCTGATTGAGCAGGATTCCAGGTTGTTATATTTGTCGGAAACTGACGTTGATTTTCAGTCATCAGGCAGTGACGGGACTTAGATCTAAAATGAAGGCTGGGAATTCTTTTGGTTAATTAGTTGCTTTTTGAGTTAATGAATTCCAGAAATGCTCGACTGAATTATTCATCCACTCCACACCCCTCTCTCTCTTACACACACATGCATGCATTGTATTGGGGGTGTGGCTGGTAAGGAAGGTTAGGATTTCCAAACAGCTGTGACATAGTTGGACTGTGAGTCTCACCCACTGGGCTCGCTTTGACACAGAGAAAAACACACACACACACACACACACACACACGTAACTAAAAGGGAAGCTCCCATCCTGATTCTGTATACTGATCACCAACAGAGGGTAGGAGGGGCCGCTGGTTCCACAAAGTTTTTGCCTCATTAACTTGTTCCTCATTATCCTCATGTTAGCTCTGATAGCTTGTACATATATATGTATATATGTATATATGTGTGTGTGTGTGTGTGTGTGTGTACATACATATAGTCATATTTGGCTGCTTAACATTTGTCATATCAAAGTTTCTAAAGTGATGTAATGTATGAGCTGAATTTGTCGCCAGGAGGTGGAGGGGATGGTGGATGTCACCAAGGCGAGATGGATGCCAAGCTGCTCTGTACTGTTTGAGACCAATAAATAACAAAAATTGGCTTAATCATCGATGTTTTGTAGCCAACTGCTGGTGTTTTTCCATTCGCTGTTGGGGTGGGTGTGTGTTTCATAGCAACCTGTCGGGAGAGAAAATGCCATGAAAAGTGATTGTTTTTTTCCAGACCCATTTCTGCCTTCCAGGATTGTGCCCCCAAACTATGTGTATGCCATAACATGATATTTTCCTAACAATAACCAAGTAGTTTGTGTGCCTAAAGCTAACCACACATTAAAGCTATAGTGCGTAACTGCTGTCGCCTCCCAACGGATAATGCATTATTACAACTAATAAGCCGGCAGCACTTCTTGTACACAGAGTAACACTCGCCATGTACCGTACACAGAGTAACACTCGCCACACACCGTACACAGAGTAACACTTGCCAGTTGCCACACACGTGTACACAGAGTAACACTCGCTTCACATGGTGTCATAGCACCATTTCCAAGAAAATAATAAAGTACTAGGTCCAGTACATGTAACAGCAACACATACTACTCATAATATAATTGTAAACCAAGTCACTTACTTATCCAACAGCAGCAAGGCAACATCCGTGTCTGCCCTCAGCCCAATTTCTTCCTTCAGGGCTCTCCACCAAGGAAAAGCGACGGCAATACAAATCCTTGTTTGCCTTCTCCGTCGGTCACTTTCCTTCTTTGCTAACAGACCTTCAACCTAACGTCCAGGCTTTTTCTTTGTGGTAGGATCCACTTCTGAACCGTGTCTCTGCCACTTCTCCGCCATTTTGCTTTCTCTTTCTACCTGCGCTCTACAGTACCTCTTGCTGTGAGACGGTTCACTCTTCCTCCTCCTCCCTCCTTGTTGTGAGGAAGCATTTCCTGTGCGCCAGCGTGGGAATGTCGCCGGTTGACACGCAAACTAAAAATGATATATTGAAAAATACTGTGAGATGTCAGAGGAGCCAATCGGCTTAATCAGCATTGTGTCATCTCCTCTAGTAGTGGCTTGGTTGAAACGGACATTTACGGACCTGTAGAAGTTACACACTATAGCTTTAACTGCAGCGTTGCAAATACAAAGTTTCAACATATCCCCTACATACTAACATGCAAATGTAAGGTATACATGGTTTGCACAAACATATGATGCCAGCGATGTATTTTTATTTATTCATTTATTTATTTTTTTGCAATTAGGTTGAAAATCTGAAAAAAGCAAGCATCCAATTAGCTCTCTTAGTTTCATTAGCTATGTTGGCTTGTAGAGTGTTAGCACAGGTCTCCAGTGCTTGCTAGTCATTTTTGATGAACATTGGGTTATGCTATTTATATGGTTCAAGTAATTTTTACACAGTGTAATTAGGGCTGGACCGTTTGTTGTTTTTTAATTGTCACAGGGATATAAACTTGCGCGATAAAAGTTGCAAAAGGCACAATATTCCGCTTTGAATATACTAACATTATGTTGAATTAAATTCTGTCTTTAGACACTATTTTGTTTGATACACCATGCTGTTAACTCTCTGGCCAGTCAGGCCGAACCCTCGTCATTAGGCATTGTCCGATTGGTCAGAATCTGAACGCATGCAAGTGAGACAAAAGGTGCAAATGCCAGGGAGTAACTTGTGCCAAAAAATAGCATGTCAGCTACCTGGCAGTTTTTTGGATACAGAAGAGATGACAAGCAGAAGCACAGGTACTATACAAGTCTTAGTCAAGAACTGAGTACACTTTAATATCTGTTTATTCATTGAAAGCAGTATTGTGACATTCACCAGTGTTATTGCATATAGTCTTGCTGCCCTACTGGGTGGAGTGGAGCGTGTCACCATCAATAAATTTGTACTAAATCCATTTTGAGAGTCCATGACTGAGAAGATTATCAGTGTCTAGAGGCCTCCACTATGTATTTTTACATTATGAGCCATTGGGTGAGAAAGGAAGTCTTCTGGAACAGGAGGCTGTTCCTGAGGTAGTAAAAGAGCTAAAGCTTTCAGATTTTCTGCTGGGAGCACATTTAAGAGATGAATGACCTTTAGAAACCTTTGTCCTTATTCACTCAGAAAAATATGTAGTGCCATTGTTGCTCTAAAAAGAGAAATTTTCCTTTTTTTTAAGGAAATGAATCAGTTTCCTTGCTTTGTTACAGAAGCTGTTATAAAAATACATACATTCATTTTTTTAACCACTGTTTTGTTCATTTCTGCCAGTGTCATTCATTTTCTCTCTCCCTCTCTGTTACCTCTGCGTCAGCTTTGTTTCCTCCTCCGCTCATGTATTTTGAGTTTTATCCCCAGTTTTGTCTCCAAACACTGAGTCATGTTGGCTGCTTCATTAGTACCTCCTAAGTGTTGTTTCCTGTTTACATCATATGAATGACTGTCATTTGCTTTTTGGTCTGAGTTTTAACTGCACCTCTTTCCCTTTACTTTTTCATTAGAACACTGTTGCAGTGTTGCTTCCTCTGTAGCTGTTGTTTACCCTTAAAGGGGAGAAAATTGGGCTTCTGCAGCTGCCTGTTTATTGGACAGATGAGTCATTCTTTCCTGCATTTACTTCACGGTTCCAACACTCCTTTACTTTGTTTTGAGTTTGCAACAGATGCAGCTGGTGTAGCTGACTGCTGTGATGGTGCCGACCATAGAACAGATCACAGCCACACCTGGCACAGCGCCGCTTTACGCAACCTTGAATAAACTTGCAGTGTTCACCGTAACGTGGACAACGAACAATGTGTGGCTCATATAAATGTTTGGCTACATTCCAGTAACTTTGACTTCTCTGTCCTCTCGACCTCAGTTGGACATAGTGATGACAAATGATGTAATGTCATCCCTTTGCTTTGCTGCTATTCATGGTGCATATGAGAAACAAATGGTATCTTACTAGAAGGTATTTAAACAACAGTAGGAGAATAAGACTTTGACAGCAGCATTTACAACCACCACTCTTACTTTAGACCGTACTATGTTGTTTTGGCGGTTGTTTCATATATTTTGTCCTCAATCACTGCATCTACAATAATGGGACAGTTAGCATGCAGATTGTGCATTAGCAATAACAGCCCAAAAAAAAGAATATTTTGCGAAATGGCTCAGCTGTAAAATTACAGCTTACATAAAATTTCCAGTTGATTTGTCAAGCTGGTTGCAGATTCGTGACAAACCAGATTCCTTTGGCATATCTGATGCTTGACGTTTGGGGCATCTGCAAGGGTTTTCAAACTATTCCAAGCACTTGACTTTTTTGACATCCTGCTAGTTTATCTGTAAGCCTGTCACATGTCATCAAACTGGCCCAGTTAGAGTCATCCTGGACTGGTGACTGGTGTTAGAAGAGAGCAAGTCGAAGTCACACAACTATCACTTGTTTAAATGTCCTTGTCTAAGAATAACTAAAGAAAGTCTTACAGTCAGATAATCTTGATGCTTAATAAATAATGTTGGATGACTATTTATTTACTACAGAGCATTCGAATACTGATTTTGACATTGATGACTATGGCAATGGCCAAAGCTTCGAAGCATTTGGGTCAGCCCTATACCTTAGGTCTATCTTCAGCATTTCTTTACTGCAGCTTCTTGATATTTGTCAACAAAATTGTACACCAATATGTGTTTATTTCATTTACGATGAAGAAGTAAAAGAAGATACCAATCATGGGTTTTGAATGTTGGTCAACGGCTCTTTGGTTTTTACGTCACAATCAAAGATTATGCCATTAATGACAGTAATGAAAATTATGGTGTGTGATGACCCTTAGGGTGTCATCACACACCATATTTGTAAAACTAAACTGATTCAATTCAAGTGTATTCTTGAAACTGTATGAAAACATGAATTCGGTGCACTTCTAATGCAACTTAAAGGCATCGTTTTACAGATTTTTACACATTCCTTATTTGTTGTGAGCAGGTCTGCTCAACTGAATACACCAAAGTATGTTTTTTTTCTTATTTTACTAGCAGTAATGTAGAAATATTGTCCAGTTTATTTGTAGAATTAGTTTGTATTCATGGATCTGCTGTAGACATTTTCCAGTGAATGCAAAACAGTGAAATAAGGAAGCACTTGTGCATAAACTTTTTATTTATTTATGTATTTAGAGACTAAAGCCTTCGGGGAACTTAGTCTCTATTCAAATGCATCTTGTTTATGGCTCCATTTAAATGTACTCAGCGAGGGTTTCTGCTTATGCGCCCCAGGCCTGAGTGTTTCTGCAGAATCTTCCCAGTGTCTGCCATACAGCAGGTCTGTCACAGGCAATTGCCAGTCCTCCACAACAGCTGTGATGGGCTGCACTGACATCTTGTCAGATTGTATCCCACTGTGGCTTCATAGACTTGGTGTTCTCAGGTAGTCAGATGTGTTAGCATACAGCTCAAAGCCTGATTTTACCTTATAGTACAATAAACACATTAGGAAGGTGCTTTAATGACATAACTGAACGGCTTATGGATTAAATAAATGTGAACGCATGTTGTATTAATGTTACGTTACATTTCAAATCATAAATTAACTGTTAATAATGGGCACTTGTACTGTTTTTTCGTGACCCCACTCACAATTGCCAGGTGAAGGGGCAGAGTATTTAACATCATAGCTTGTCAGCTTAAAGTCTTCTGGGAAGGCTACTTTCATGTATCCTTGCTCATGCTCCACAGAGATCTCTCCTCCTCCTCAGAGCAGAAATAAAAGCTTTGGGATGGTCTGTAAGATGGCAGATCAAAATGGCTTGGAAATGGAAATATCAAATAAGAGACTTTGGATGCAGTCTTAGTCTTGTATAAAACTAATGCAAGTCTGAAATCTGTGGGTGACAAAAGCTTACTTTTGATTTTAAATTCTAAACAGACACTAAGCCACTGTGATACTCATATGGAGGGAGTTCTTCTTTAAAAGAACAAGTAAACAAATATCCACTGAACTGAATTAAGTTTTGGAAAGTTCTTTGTGAATTTCCAAATTTTGGTTGTCACTGAGGATGCTGGCCAAGTGTCTTACAGCATGTCTGATGATTGTGAGCTTTTACAGGCTGCTTCAGAGACTATGTTGCTGGGTGCTCTGCCAGAGGGAAACTGGCATGGATAGGGGAGAAAGAGCAAGATCTGTGATACTGTGTCAAAACAAAGAGGATGCAAAGAGTGTGTTTATCTTTGGTAATTAGGATTTACACAGGAGCCTGGCATATATACTGGTAATCAGACCTGCAGTTTGCCTCGGCTGTGGCTACTGTCAGGATTTTCTCAGGGATATCATCACCTGAGCCTGTTAAAGGATGAATTAAACAGTTTTGTTTAAAAATGTTACATAAAAATAAATATGGCATGTTTGCCATGTAACCTAAGTTGAAGTGGTTTTCTTTTTTTTGCCCAATGAATTCATACATTAAAAAAAACATTGTATTTTGTATGTGATTCTAACTCTTTCCTTTCTCTTTGTTATTCCAGGTCCATTACCCAGATGTGGAGAGAGTGGAGTGGCTGAATAAGGTACACACACACACACACACACACACACACACATATGCGCACACTCATTATATTCACCTCTCTCTCTCCTCTCACCCACTGGTTTGCTCTACATTCAGCGCCGTTAGCCTGTCAGCTAGCAGAAGCCCACAGGTACCGTATATAAATAGGATCTGAATCTGGAGCTCTAGACCCTGACCCAGTGCTACCACCCCCCGAGAGAGAGGGGGAGTTGGAGCTAGTGATAGAGAGATATAGGAAGATACAGGAAGAGAACTAGAGAGCAAGAGAGAAGTGGAAGGGCACCACTTACTGTAAATGTTCAGGTGGACTTCCAGTAAGAAGTTAATGGATGTTGATGAAAAAGAAAAGAGCTTTTTAATATCTGAGCCTGACACAGTGGATTTTATGTCATATTTATCTTCTATGGTTGTTTACAAACACACAGAGTCTGATGTAAAAGGGCAATAAGAAAGATTTATGCTCCTCCAAGGTACAGAATAGCCATCTTTTATCAGAGAGGGGTTGAGAGGTGATAACTCCAGCTGACTGGCATTTATACTGTTCACTATCTGGAGATGAAGTACAGTGAGCGACCATGAGGGCTTTATAGCCTCAGTTTAAGCCTAGTGATGTAATCCAGGACTCTTTTTTTGTTGTTTTACAATATCTTTAAAAGAAATTAGACATTTCTGTGTTTATTTTAGATACTTACTGTTGTTTAAATGTATTTAAAATCCAGAATAAATAAATCCCTTTTCAACACAAGACCTCAAACCTGTGCTTATTTTATTAGGTTTACTCTGGAACAGAGTCAGGTGACGGGTCTACTTTTTGTACCCATTTTTCTTTATTTTGTATAAGAGAAATATATTTTTGAGCTGTCATCTTCACAAGACAAACTCATTTAAGATAAACTGTTGCATCTGGCAGTGCAGAGGATGTGGTTTTAGTGTTTAAATCAGTTTGTTAGTTACAGTCGACTGTCCCTGAAGGGAAGGGTATCAAAATATGTGATGGGAAAACTCTGTCAGTGGAGCAAAAGAGCAATGTTTTAATTCTCTCTGATTACCCGTAGAATTAAAAAATGGTCATCAAACCTACATTGCCTAATAAATTAAGGCTTCAGTTATTTTTTTAAACCATTTTTATAGCATGAAGTTTTTTTTTGTACTTATTTTATTTTCACCTATATATGACAGCGTAAAATCACACGGTGATGCATGTGACAGGAGAGGTCAAGAAGCTTTAATAGACTGAGCCTCAACTTAAAAAGGTAAATTAAGAAAAATATTAAATTAACAAGTACAACTTGATTTAGCAGCAAATTTTGAGGAAAATAGTTGACAATAAGTAACACAAAATGAAAGAGTTCAACAAGTCAGCTGAAAATGATAGTATAAAAAGGAAAATGTACAGATATGAAAGGAATGGAAAGAAAGAATTAAACATTATCATTATTATTTATGAAGTACACAAAATTTAGAACTTTTTTGCTGACAGATAAATAATTTGGACTGTAATGGTATGAATTAATCTTTATTAATGGAATCATATTAATATTAAAAAACAAAAAACAAACAAACAAAAAACAATTATTGGTAATATATCAGCCTTTATTTTTTTTTAGGGGGAGAAATTTCACATTTAAAAGAATGAGGTTTCCTCCGGGACCACAGAACCACAACAAACCGTAAAATGATTTACAAGATTGCTAATGAGTCTGAATGTCAGCATCCTTCAGACGCTCAGTTCCGATTTCTCAATCAGATGAGAGATCTCACCCCAAAAAGGGCATGTCAGGTGACGATCAGCTCTGAGAACATTCCTGCTTGTTCGCTCACACATATTCATTCTCGTCTCTGAGCTCGTAAAAATCCTTCAAAGGTTTTTCTGGGTCACTGAGAAGCAGACGATAGACTGGGGAGAAAAATGCTCTGAACTCTAAGCCCTTCCACTGCCAGTACAGTGTGTGACTGTGGCATATTAACAGATAAATGAATAATTCCCATTATGTTACCATAAAATTCTCCATGCAATAGACCGGATGGCTTGGTTTGAAATTAGCAATGGTTTTACAGTGGTTAGTGTCGCAGAAGTCGCATTCGCTGTGTGTCTGTGCAGTGTTAATACAGCACAGTGTTCTCTGCACTGTTTCTCATGTGAACCATATTAATATATATCCACATAAATCTCTAGTGTCTCCAAACAATGAGATTCCAGATCATTCACTGTCTCTTCCCACAGTAAAAACAGAACTCACTTTCAACTCCTCTTTGGGATGGACAATATTAAGAGTCCAGCCTGACATAGACCATGTGGTGATCTATTAGCCTAATTCTCTCTCCCTCTCTCTCTCTCCCTCAGACAGTGAAGCAGATGTGGCCATTTATTTGCCAGTTTGTGGACAAACTGTTCAGAGAGACCATCGAGCCAGCGGTGAAGAGTGCCAACCCTCATCTCAGCACCTTCTGCTTCACCAAGATCGACATGGGTGACAAGGTGACGAGATAACAATATCAAGACCGTCATGGTGGTGTTAATACATACAGTAATGGATTTGTAAAGTTTGGACTTGAAGAGGAACTTGAACGCTCATTTTCAGGTTCATACTTGTATTTTGGGTGTCTACTAGAACATGTCTAATGCTTTAAGGGTCAAAAAACACTTTATTTTCCTCATACGGTCTTTGCTGGAGCACCTGTAGTCACCCTCTGAGACGCTCCATTTTAGGACCCATCTCTTTTAGCCTCCTCACAAAAAAATCCCACTCTGCTTTGGTAGGTCAGTTTGTCCAAGACTTCTGCATATGCGCTCTCTGCACCTCACTGCAGTCGGGGAATGATTGTAACAGGGAATAGCTGTACATAAGCAGACATGTTCAGGAATATGATCCGAAAGTGAGGAGAAATTAACAATGTGGGCGACCAAGATGTACATGTTTTCCTGGCGTTAGCATGTAGTTACATGAAGTGATGTAAACTCTTGCAGTAGCGTGCCTGGAGCAGGTGACCAAAACTGTCATCTGATACTGCTCTCTTTTAAAGAACTTTTCCAAAACAAACAAAGGCATATGAAACACTGTAGAATGATCTATAAATGCATTAGAAAAGTATTAAAAATCTGTAGTTATTTGTACTAAATGGGCTAAAATGTGCAAAATAACCAGGATGGTTTTTTAATACTGCTGCTCGTAGCTTCTGTCAAAGTGTGGGTGTTTGGACTTTTATTGGTGGGTTTATTTTTGTCTACTTTGTGCTGTTGAACTTCCATCACTTGCATGAACTGACATTTCTACTCTCCATTTTAGAACAGGAGAACAAAAACAGCAAAGTGAATCTGTTTTTTTTAATCCGGGCTGTTTTCTGTTTTGAAAAGCATTCCTTCACTGTTTGTACCAAACTGTCTTTGCTTGTCTTTTCTTGCTTAAACCACATACTGAGCCAGATTTTGCTCACATTTCACAGCAAAGCATCATATGTAGGTAATAAACAGCAGATATGTGAGGTTTTAATCCAGAGTCTGGACAGATTTAAGAGAGATTTGCTCACTTGTTTCTGCTCTGTCATATCTGTGTTCCTGCAGCCGCTGAGAGTCAACGGGGTGAAAGTTTACACGGAGAATGTGGACAAGAGACAGGTCATCATGGACCTGCAAGTCAGGTACATAGTTAATCTCTCATATTCACAAAGCTTTAACTTTACCTTTGATCACTTCTAGTTTGTGATACCACAGATTCTACTGGTGACACCCACCTTTCCCTCCAAGGGTGCATTCACACCAGGATAGTCTGGGGTACTTGGTTCAATTGGGCGGGAAATGCCGAAAAATTTCACACCTTCATTTAGTTCGGTTCACTTTCACACTGCAAATTTTAAACAACAACGTCACACAGTTACAATAGCTGCTCATTTGGGGGCGGTATTGCCTGAAACAACCACTGACCAGGAAGAAAAAAAGCATGAGGAAGAAGAAAACCGAATGGCCAGGATCAAAAATGGATAATCATCCCCTTCAGCTGGTTTGGTCACTACAAAAACACCAAATACCAAAATCCAATTAGCTCTACGTCACTTCCTCTCTTTGGTTCACTTCCTCTATTTGGTTCAGTGGATAGCCCGTTTGCATTTCCACTGTAAACGGACCGAACTATCCGTGGAAGCAGACCAGGGTTCGTTTAAAGTGGACCAAATAGCACCAGTGTGAATGCCTCCTAAGAATAATAGTATCTCTGCTACTGTTAGGGGTAGAGCCCTGCTCTCATAACATTAATCCTCTTTCTGCATTTTTCTTCCTTTCAGCTTTGTCGGGAATACAGCGATTGACGTGGACATCAAGAAATACTATTGCAGAGCTGGAATCAAAAGTATACAGGTATTACTGCAGTGTAGACGTACAGTGTTAGCTCTGTAAACATAGTCATAGGTCATGTCTCTTTCCTACTGTGCTACTGGATTTATAAACAGTATCACTTGTGTTGTTTTGCAGCTTAACTGCTCAAGCTATTAATTCATTAATTAAATTACTGATTGGGAGGAAATGAATGGGCAAAAAATCTGACAGTTGATTATTTTAAGGCCGTAATTGGGCAAAAATGAGGAATTTTCTCTGGTTTTAGGTGCCCAAATGTGAGAATTTGCTGTTCTTCTCTGTTTTATATCAGTGTACATTTTCTATCTTTGGGTTTTGGCTGTTGATCGCACAAGACAAGCAATATGAAGATGGATGCTAGGGTGCTCGTAACTGGTGATGAATATTTTTTGGGTATTTTCTGACATTTTAAATGCTTAGTCAAGCATTTAGAAAAACAATCAACAGACTTGCTGATAATAAAAAAAGCACTAAACGCAGCTTTAGTTTGATTTTTGTTCCCACAAACTCCACCCATCCATCTTTTAAAGGTGCATACCTCCTTTTTTTTGTGAGAGAAGAGCAGCGAATCCAGTTATTCTGTGGACATTTTCCATGATAAATTATTTCAACGATCAGTTACCAAAATAATTTTCTAGAAATTGGCTGATATTGTATTTTAGTTGGCCGATTGTTTCAGCTAGAAAATACTAAAACAAAACAAAAATACAAAACAAAAGAGTTAATAAAATTAGCAAACAAATGCACAAATGTTCAAAGCATTCACTGCAAAATTTCACCAAATATTTAAACTTGAAAATAACAAGCTAATTAGACTAAATTTATGAGGCTATGCAGAGGATAAAAAAGAGAGAGTACTTTTGGACAGATGTTATTGGTTCTAGTCCTCATTCCATCGACCATGACCACCATATTAACCCATGACCTCTCTAGAGACACTTTTACATAATGTGTTGACACAGGACTGATAAAGGAGACGTTATCCACTTAGCTGCTGGAAGAGGATCAGGCCATATTTGCTGTTCAGAGATCAGAGAAATGAAGGGAGAGAAAGTGAGCAGACAGAAGAGTGGAAAAGATTTACAGTGAGAGAGAGAGAGAGAGACGGCTGTGTGTACGAGGCACAGTCAATATTTGCCTTTGTGTATGGCTTAAATTTTATAGCTGCAGTCTCGGTCCGTGTGTCAGCTTTTCACAGGCTGCTGAAGAAATAAGCAGTTGAGACGCTGAAGATGTTAACTTCAAGCTTATCATGAATGATGAGTCACACTCCAGGAAGGTTTCTCAGAGTTTTCTTCCCATTACCTGTCAGACTACATCAACTTTCTGTCAGCTACTGAAAACAGAGCTTCTCCTCCTGGTTTAATGGATCCTGACACGGTGTTACTGTATCCGCTGCACATGATTTATAAAGCGTCCTCCTTCAGGCAGGAGGATAAACAAATGGCTATCTTAAATCTTTCCACTGCGCCCATTTTGATGAGCAAAATGTTGGTATTTGATTACTCAGGGTGAGCTACGACCAAATTTGGTGCTGCAGACGGGCAGTCTACATATCTGAGGTTTGAGTCACTGCAGCCACTTGAGAAAGCAGCGTTGGTAATAATGAAAAGCTTTGAGGGGGAAACATTCACTTGTTTCTAAAGAATTATCAGCCATGTCTGTAATTTTAGTTTAACATAAAAAAAGCTTTGACCTGTAACAGTTCTTTGCTTCTGCTATAATCATCAGTATTGATGACTGATTTCAGTCCCAGATGATTTAAGCCCTGATCTTCTCCTCTCATGACTCTTAGCACTAAAAAAGTTTCATAATGTCAGCATTTCACAGTCTGATAGCAGTGGAGGCAGCCAAATGTCAAATGAACAGTTTGGCCTTGTTTTTTGAAGCACAGGCCAGTGTGTCCCAAATTGACAAGACAAATGACAGTAGTAGAGCATAATACCAAGACAGTGTTTTCAACAGAATTAGAATCTGTAGCTCCTTTTACACAACATCTTCAAGGTGGGAATTTCATGCTGTTATGCCGCTGTGCCATTCTGTGTAAAAGGTACAATTTGGGACACAGGTATCTCATCATTGAGCCGGCACCGGAGTTAGTAACAGCATTGAAACAATGTCTATATATTAGGGACATCTGGCAGGATGGGATCATGGGCTGCAAAGGTGTTGCTATGTCTAGCTAGCGTTGCTATGTCTCTGTCTTATTTGTTTATTTTTCTTGCGTTGTGAGTCCTTGTGTATCACTGTGTCCCATCTCTAAATTCTGAGATCTTTGGGGGTCCGTGAACGCAGCGCAAGCAAAACTCTTCATGAGTCCTTTGTTTCACAGTAGCAGTTGGTAAAGGGGGGGTTGCGGGGTAGGTAGTTGATCAGTCGATCTGATTGGCGCTGATAAGATGAGATCGATGGATGAGAGGAGCAGCTGCTGCAGAGGCCAGTTTTGGCAAACTTTTAAACCCAGTGCTATCACTTTACTGCATCTCACGTCTGCTGCTCCATCTGTGTCAAGAGTACGCTGCTGATAGAAAATCAGATGGCAGATGTTTTTATCAAGGTGGGCCGCCACAAATAAATAAATATGTGGGAAGCCCTGTAAGATCGGATGGTAAGATATCAGCCCAATAATGGTGTGAATCAACACAAGCAAAAATGAATGTGGGCCACAACAGTTTGACATTTTATTCTATGTTGTGTGTCATAAGGCGGAGACATGCATGTCAGATCAGCACATTGGTGAATGAGCATTTTTAGGGTGACATTTTGGTGATTTTCCTCTTGTTTCTCCACCCGGACCCACAGAGATGTTAACAGATATCTGCCGAATACCATCATTTCAGTCATAATGAAAGTTGTGTCTGCAACACCTCATGTGTAGTGTTCACTATCAGATATCAATTCTATTTTGGTACCAACTCATCATAAAGTTTTAAAAAAAGTTTTGAAACTAGTAATGGAAATTCTGGTCTGATTTGTAATTATGTTTACTTCTGTTCTCTTCTCAAATGGCCTCTAATTTGAGTTATGTTTTTGAAAAAAAAAGGCATTTAAGTTTGTGTGTTAACTATGGTTATATTTGATTAACAGAAATACAAAATGTGAACATGAGTCAAAGTAAGGCATTGAAACACTGTGTTTTGGCTGTACTGTCGAAATTTAACTGTACCCAGCTCTACTCATGACGCTTAGACAGATAGATAGACTCATTGTCAGAAGTGTTAAGCCTGTTAGTTTGACAACATCCATGTCAGATTCCAGCAAGAAAAAAGGCCTCATGATTATCAAATCGGACATACTGACCATCTCTAAAGCCATAAATGTCATGTAGTCTAAAAGAACACTTCACAATCCATGGAAAAAAAGAAGGAACATAAATAGGTTTTAATTAGATACAACACAGTAGACACATGACTGTGGGCTAACTGACTGATTCATAATGTTTTATTTCCTCTGTCCAGCTTCACGGAACGATGAGAGTGGTGATGGAGCCTCTGCTGGGGGACATGCCTCTGATCGGAGCCCTGTCTGTCTTTTTCCTCAAGAAACCAGTGAGTATCTTGACCTTTGACCTTATCCTCTGACTGTGACTTACTCATACGGTGTACTAGCAAAGTAGATGCCAGGGTATCTCATTTTAAATCCTTGTAAGCCAGAGAATTTCACTCTGCTGATATCTCACATCTTTTATAATCTGATTTTCAACCTGGATTTTAATCATTTCGAAGCTTTATTTATTTTTCTTCAGTTTATAAAATGACAACAAATTAGTAAACCATATAAGCAATGCCTGCTTGGCCAAACATGGTGTACCGATTGAAGGACCACCTAGCTCCATGTTTGACATTTTAAAAGGCTTTGAAGAAAAACCTTGACAAATATAAGCCATGTTATGCACAGAAATGGTTTTAAAAAGCATTTTACAAAAGCACAAATTCAGATTTTTTTGGTCTAATAGGTTTCAGAAATATTGCTGATAATGTCCAACAATAATGTTGCCCACCCTTCAGTTGAATACTGAAACATACTGCGTGGATTTACGTGATAGTGATTCTGTTGGTACAGTACTGTTCTACCATGCCTCAGCGTCTTCCTGAATGCTGCCCAGCCCTGGTCCTCCTTTATCAGTGCATTCCGTCTCTCTGACTGCTGTCTTCCTTCCTTTGCTTCAACACATTTTATCTTCAAGATTCAGGCTTTGATACCAGTACCCACTCAAAAGGATTCCCCATCAAAAGCTTCAAACAGAGATGTGAAATTGTTCCCTCTCTTCCCAAAAATCTATTTTCGGGCTGAATAAGAGGTTTTAGAAGAAGGAGGCATCAGTCACAACAGCAGCAACACTCAAACTTGCAGCTGATACTGCACAGAAAAAGATTATTAGATGGATTCTAGATTTCCATCTTTCCTTCTGAAAACTGCTCGTCTCCCACGTGCAGGTCATCACCACAGAAGGTGCTGAGTAACTGAACATAATGTGGAGGTGTGGAGATCTCACACAGGTCTTTGCTGAGATAGAGCATATGTGATAGAATAAAGATGTAAGAAGAGGGTAAATTTCTGAATTTGATCTGGATCAAGTCTTCTTTCATGCAGAAGTGCAGCTTTATACCTCCTGCACCACCAGACGTTCAGAAAGATGAGTTAAACTGTATCTTTTGCATCTTAATTGACAAGTTGCTTTAAGGCGTTGTTGTTAGGTGGGTGTGAGTTGATACTGCATCTTCTAATCTATAGTGCCAAAAAGGATCTGACATCACTACTGTTCCATCAAATATGGACAGTTTGTTTTGTTGTGTACTGGTGTGGGGATTGTCAAATTCATAGCGTTTATAGCTTATTAGCTGCTGTTTTGTAGATTTGACAATAAACCAGGCGCATTAAAAATCTGTACTTGGTTGACAATTATTGTCTTACTATGTGTATTATTATCATCAGCAGCTATTAGTCCAATGGGAGCTTTTATTATTTTCCTGTTATTGTATGAACCTCCCGCCATCAGATCCCACCCATATGTTGGTCTGTAAAGTTTAGAGCGAAACTAAGACTGTTTTTTAAATGTTTCAGCTTGAATAAAACTCAAGTTTCCTTCACCTTGGATGAACCATCTGATTGTTTTGGATGTCTTGAATGAGTTTGGTGACATTCAGTCAAAATTTAATTTGAAACCTGCTGTGAATTTCCTGAAAGTTGTCAGGGAAACGTCAATTATCCTCAGCGGACTGGTAACCACGGTGCATTGTTGTGGTGCATTGTTGTGGTGCGTTGTTTTAGTGATGTCATGGGATTCACATACCAGTCTTTGTCTGGGTTTTATCTGGTATGCATTATTTGTACATCTTGCCATAACAGCTGTCGGGAGCAATGTGAGGTTCAAACAAAGAAGACGGCATTCACTCTGAACGAAGAATGTGTTCACATATCAACAAAGCAGTTATTGAGTATCGAACCAACCAGCGTTAAGTTTCCATAGGAAGTAATACACAGTCGTTAGTGAAGCCACAACAGTTAGCCCAACTGTTACTTAGAGTATTGCATTAGCAACACATTAGCTTTAGATAGCCAGTACTGTGGCTAGCTTGGTTAGCAGTAAAACATTTTGGTCGGAATTATTACACATAGAGCACAACCCACAGACAAATTTAGCAGCAAAAGTCAGCCAACACTGTATTTTGCATTATAGCATATTAAAGGGACAGTCCCCCCCAAACAAAACACATATTTTTCCTGTGACCTGTAGTGCTATTTATCATTCTAGATCATTTAGATGTGAGTTTTAGAGTGTTGGAAATATCAGCTGTAGAGATGTCTGCCTTCTCTCCAGTATAATGGAACTAAATAGCACTTGGCTTGTGGTGCTCAAAGTGCCCAGAAAACCTCAACAGCAATGTCTTTTTCCAGAAATCATGACCCTTGTTGTGAGCAGTTTCATTAAGGAACTATTTTCTTTCTTCTAAACTACATTCTGTAACTATATCACTACGTAAATGGAAGTCTTCTTATGGACAAGAAACTTGTGCTCATGACAGTGCAAGATGTAAACATCAATAGCGTCCTCCTTGGCTGAGCTGTAATGTTGTGGGGCTAGGTAAGCTAGCAATAAATGCACTCTTTGTTCTGCACAGTGTGGCAAAACTGCTCACAGCAAGGTCTATGGATTACCTTGAGTGACTGGGTCGTGATTTCTGGAAGGAGACATTGTTGTTGACTTTTTCATATGTATTGTTTTGGCGCTTTGAGCACCACAAGCTGAGCACCACCTAGTTCTATTATATTGGAGAGAAGGCAGACATCTCTATGGCCACTTAGCAACTGACACCAAAACAATCTAGATTGAGAAGTAGCTCTACAGGTAAGAGAAAAAATACCCATTTTTTATTTTAGGGTAACTGTTCCTTTAAGTTCATTTTTACTTTCCATGCTGGAGTTGAATCATTATTATATCCTGTATGCTGTTATTTTTAAGTGACAGTCATCATTTTCTGACATGAGCTGTTCTGTGAAATCCCCCACGCTTCTTTCATTCTCTTCCTGTGCCAGCCTGGCAGCACGGCAGTGTGGTCCACTGTGGTCTACATCTAGAGCGCTAACTAGGCCACAGAAAGACATACGCCCACTTAACTGTGCCGCACACTCTCGCACACGCATACACACGCAAATGCATGGTCACATGTACATATGTACTGTACATTTAATTAATCTTTCACATATCCGTGCAGACTAATGGACGGACATTAAGAGAGAGTTTCACATGAGGATTAAAGAGGAACAATTTCACAGATGAAAATCAGTTTACATATCCTAACTAACGTCACATGAGTGTCTCTGCATATGTATACAGAAAGCATCTGTAGCAAACTGAAAATGTGGAGATAGGTAAATGTGGGTATCTCCCTGCAAGGAAGGATCAAGTTACATTATGGGAAGTGTAGGATCCAGTGTTTTAGTTGCTGTATAAAGGATTATGGATCAGGATATTTTGGCCTGTGCCACATGGAGTTTGACAAATCTTGACTTGTTTGTCCCATGTAAGTCCCCCAATGTGTTTCCTGTAGATCTGACTGACAGGGGAAATTTGACTGACGTATGAACATTCACATAATTTTGTGCAGTCGCCAGCTCTCAGACAAGCTGAGCTCCAAACTGCCTGTTTTCCTGCTGACAAGTTGAAAGTCTTCTTTCTGGAGAGACCACAGGGATAAATGCTTGAGAAGACACAACCATTTTCTCTTTCTCACTCAAACATACTCACACTGGTTAACACACACGCACACAGATGAAAGGCAGCGATCCTGCTGCTCAGAATATCTACACTGCAGACGGGAAATTGGAAGGAGTCTGTAAAATTACTGTCTACAAGACTAAATCACAGAGAGCTGGGAGCTACCACATTACCGAATCGACAAAACATTTAAGGTCAGAACATGACTTGTCGTAAGAAGAAAAAAAAAAAAAAGTAGTTCTAAATGTTTGTTCTCAACGTTCTCAAAGAGGGGGCAGATTACTTAACAGAACATTATAGACATGAGTGAAAAGAACGACTCAAATGATTAGTTGTTTTTGTCTGTTGTGAAGGGTCAAGACAGACGTCATTATGTAACACAGAGAGAGAGAAGGGGAGATTCTTTAATGCTGTAAACATTTTAATAAACAGACCACTTGAGGCTTTACTGTTTGCAGTAAGACAACATGTCAGTGTTTTCTACACACAGCTTTGCCTGCACAACCCTGTTCACAATGCAGGTGTTGAACTTTTACATTTTCTTTTTTTAAAATCTCATTTTCACTTCTCTTTGAGTAATTGGAATTTCAGGAAGTGTCGTCAGCTGATGCTGCGCTGTCTGAACAAAAAGATCAAAAAGTAGTAGAGTTTGAGATTTTACTCGAATCCATTTACTGTTACTTTATGCTTCTTCTCCAGAACAGTTCAGATGCAAATATTGTCATTTGAGTGTACAGATTCAGATCAATAACACAAAATATACTATTCAATATAAGATAAAACATTATTGATCCATAGAAGAAAATTACAAGCTACCCAGCAGTATATAAAGTAAATAAAATTAGCTCCACTTCCACCAACATCATGATGCCATCAACACATTAATTTGTCAGTAATTATAACTCTATATAGATATATTTGATTTTTAAGTGGGCCATTCTGCATAATTAGTACTTTAACTTTTGGTACTTGAAATATAATTTGATGCAAACACTTCTGCTTTTATTTAAGTTACATTTTAAATGCAGGACTTGTACTTGAAACTGAATATTTCTATACTGTGTATGTCCTCCAGCACTGAACATTAGTCTTGGGTAATATCAGAAGAATATTTCTTAAAAGAGAGGGGTGGAAATCTTCAAGCTTCTTAAAGGCTAAGTTCGGTTTTTTGACACCTGGGCCTTATTTTTAGGAATAAATACGCTCGTAGACTCACCCAGATGATTTTGGTGGAGCTCGGAGCCGTTTTCGAGCAATTTAGATCCATCCGACGGCGTCTTCTCTCATGCCATAGAAGCGGACGGGGCCAGACATCGAAGCCCCTAAATTAGACATTATCTGCTGCGAAACTCGCTCATTTCACCTACATTTTATAAATGAATGGCCAGTGTTATCACCATGTCCGCTCAACTTCCTTGTTATGTTATCATCCGGGGCTTTACAACGATGGGTCACTTTTGGTGACGTCATAGACGTGCGCCGCAGGAGCGCAGTACAGCCGGCGCTAGGCTAGGCTATACAGCTACACGGGTACAAACATGGTTTGTCATTGCGTTTTTCCACTTTGTCCAAACAGGTGGACAAAGTTCACATTCCACAGGCTTCCTTTGAAAAACCCGGAGTTACTAAAGCTCTGCTTGTTGTCCTGAAAATGGACCCGAATATTGCTATGGAAGAACTGAGGAGGGTCAGTCACCGGGTCTGCAGCGCTCACTTCGCTCCAGAAGACTTCATTACGAAGACGACAAAGATAAGAGGCCAGGAAGCTCAGCGTCAGTACCTCAGGAGGAATGCCATCCCGATTGTTTCAGAGGGCAAAACAGACGCAGCGGAGGTAATGCATTTCTTTTGAAGATGTAATAATATTGGTCGATAACCAGTGCACGTCGGCCAGCGTATAAAGCTCCTTGTATAAAATGAATAGCTATCTTCACGACCTATGTCTGAGCAGGAGTAGCCTTCTAAAAATACATTCCTGCAAAAGAATACTGCACTGTAACGCAATATAATTTACTCTAGTCCATGCTAGTTTTTGAAAAATTAACTCGCAATGCATATGATATGGTTATTCTCTGCAGGCAATAAATTGTGACTCGAGCTGCAATCACCGCGGGTCTGCATTGTTAGCGCACACTTACAAGTAGTCATATGCTTTCTCCAAAACTAATTGTCAGTTGTTTCGACCGTTATTTATTTATAAAGCAAACACTCATAGAAAATATACCCTTTTTACATTTGTATGGGCTACTTACTCTATCGAAAGTTGTCCGTTCGGTCCTGCTGGCTTCGGCTGCGTCTGCCAGTTGACTCTCGGGACATAAAAAAAGTCTCTACCACAGCCCGGTTTGTCATGGCAGAAAAATCTTCCAGTGTAGTGAGACACGTATTTTGGGGGGCATCAATACGTGTTTCCTCTGGTCTCAAGTCCCACTCTGAGCAGCAAAAGCTCTCCTCTTCTGTTGTCTGTGGCGTGCAGCGTCCACAACAACAACAACAACACCAGTTAGCCCCCATTCGTGGACGTGCAGTGGTCGCTTGTTCTCTGGCCAGCTGTTCGGCTCTTTCCCTCTGCATCCTCCTTTCAAATAGCTCCTTGTCGGTGTATTCTGGCTCAAAACGATACGGGCATCCATCATACTCAGAGTCGTCATCAGACACGTCTACATCGGATAAATATTCCGTCATGTTGCACAAGAATAGCTGTGTAGCTGTATAGCCTAGCCTAGCGCCGGCGGAACTCAGCTGCGCTCCTGCGGCGCACGTCTATGACGTCACCAAAAGTGACCCATCCTTGTAAAGCCCCGGATGACCATAACAAGGAAGTTGAGCGGACATGGTGATAACACTGGCCATTCATTTATAAAATGTAGGTGAAATGAACGAGTTTCGCAGCAGATAATGTCTAATTTAGGGGCTTCGATGTCTGGCCCCGTCCGCTTCTATGGCATGAGAGAAGACGCCGTCGGATGGATCTAAATTGCTCGAAAACGGCTCCGAGCTCCACCAAAATCGTCTGGGTGAGTCTACGAGCGTATTTATTCCTAAAAATAAGGCCCAGGTGTCAAAAAACCGAACTTAGCCTTTAAGGGGAAATTAACTAAACAATACAGCAGGGGTGCCCTTATTATCTCGTTCATGATAATAACCGGTATTACTTTTAATATGATATGAGAAATTCATATCATGACACTCGCGATATTTCAATTTGTTTACATATTGACATCATACTGTTACCCACGACAACAACAAGCATGGCTGAAATCGAAGTTATTACCCACTCTGCAGTGGTTCCAAAAAGAGGAGCAGCTTCAGTAGTGTGGAATAAACTGTGGCGTCGTTAGATTTGGGTGTCCTGGGGCATCAGTGGTTTAGTGGTAGAGCAGGCGCCCCATGTACAAGGCTGTTGCCACAGCGGCCTGGGTTCAACTCCAGCCTGTGGCCCTTAGCTGCTCTCTCCCCCTTCATGCTCATCTGTCCTATCAATTAAAGGCTTAAAAATGCCCCCCCCAAAAAAGATCTGGGTGTCCTGAATGTTTTATGAACAGCCCCGGACTTCTCAGACTCTTTAAGCAACTTGTCATAAACCTTTGGTAATGTAAACCTATACGATTCTCATGGCTCCAAAAATAAAAATAAAAATACATACAGTCATGGAAAAAATTATTAGACCACCCTTGTTGTCTTCAATTTCTTGTTCATTCTAATATCTGGTACCACTAAACGTATAATACAATGAACACAACAAAAAATGCAGCTGGTCACATAATACTTTATGTCCTGTTTGACATTCTTAAGCTTAATTGATTCCCAGGGTATATAAGAGGCCATTTCATGTCACAAGCAGCACTGCACATGCAAAGGCCTAGAGTGGTTTCCTGCTTACATTCAAGCCGTAGCACAACTCAGAAGTTGTCAGCTCTCACATAATGCCTAAAACAAAAGAATTATGTGAAGCCACAAAGGCAGCCATCTTGGCACTGCTGGAAATTGGCATGAGTGAGAGACAGGTAGCGAAAAAACTGAAGATCTCCAAGACAGCCGTTCATTACAACAAAAAAAAACAAGCTGAACATGGCACTACCAAATTGCTACCTGGCCGTGGCAGGAAACGTCTTTCTACCCCACGAGATGACCGTGCACTCATCCGTTCCTGTGTCAGGAATCGTCGTCAGACCTCCAGGGACCTTAAAAATGAGTGGGCACTGTCGAGAAATGTGACTTGTTCGGCAAGGACAGTTCGAAACCGACTTGTTGAAGCTGGTTTGAAGTCACACAGAGCACGCAAGAAGCCCTTCATCAATGAAAGGCAGAGGAAGGCCCGGTTACTCTTTGCTCGAGACCACAAGGATTGGACTGTTGATGATTGGGCTAAGGTTCTCTTCAGTGATGAATCCAATTTTGAATTGATGCCCACTCCAGCCAACTTACTGGTTAGGAGGAAGCCTGGAGAAGCTTACAACCCAGACTGTCTTGCCCCTACAGTAAAACATGGGGGTGGATCAGTCATGATCTGGGGTTGTTTCAGTCTGAGTGGAACAGGGCAAATGCAATTGTGTGAAGGCCGAATGAACCAGGTCATGTACAGGACTACCCTTGAAAACAGTCTTCTTTCATCAGCTGGAAAACTCTTTCCTGCCTCGAATGACTGGATTTTCCAACAAGACAATGCCCCTTGCCACACGGCAAGGTCAGTTAAAGCCTGGATGGAGAACCACAACATTTGCACCATGCCTTGGCCTGCTCAATCACCAGATCTTAATCCAATTGAAAACCTGTGGAAAATCATCAAACTCAAAATGGAGAACCACAAGCCCAAAAACAAAGAAAATTTGTTTGAATTTGTCCAACAGGAATGGGCTGCTGTGACAGCAGAACAATGTCAGAAGCTGGTGGAGAGCATGCCAAGACGCATGGCTGCAGTCATCAAAAACAATGGTTATGCAATCAAGTATTAACTCTTGTGTGTATCATGTGTTTAAAGCAAACAGAAAAGAAAACATGGAATGCTTAAAAGTAGTGTTTTTGGCGGTACAATGCCATAGCTATTGATGTAAGAATTTAAGTAATTTTGGTTATTATCAAGAAAACCATGGAAAATGAATAGTTCTTAGTTCTTAAATTAAACTCTCATGAGCTATTTTTGTTGTTATCATTATAATTGTCCAAACAAATGTACCTTTAGTTGAGCCAGGCATTAAAATTAACAAGAAATTGAAGAAAACAAGGGTGGTCTAATAATTTTTTCCATGACTGTATATGTGAATATGCGATAGTTATAGTAGCATGACCAGGTGGGAAAAAACAACTCAATCATTTGGGGTTTTGCCAAAAGAGAATCTGTATTTCAATCTGAGTTACTGTTGTTGTTCACAAGGGGTACGCATGCATCTCCCACCTAACTCAATAACTTTATAATGCCAGAAATAAAATAATCACAACACTAAGATATTTGGAAAACTGGACAAATGCATCAGTGCAGCAGTGATGACTTGGGTCTGTCTAAACCTTCCATCAGCACAAAACAATGACAACACTTTTTTATTTTCTCTATTGTTATTGTATTATTTGATTTCACTAGTGTTGTTATTATTTTCGAATGTTTTTCTTTCTTTTTTTTTTTGGATTTGCCTCAGCCCTATAACGGCCTCCAGTACTTGACATTTTAAGCCTTTTTTATAACCTTTTTCTACTTTGCGGTCACTGTAAATCTTAAACAGACATACACACTCCTTCTTCCTCTACTCGTAAACAGAAACTTCCTCATTACTATGTCAATAATATGTTTTAAAACACAAACACGCTGATGTCAGGTCATTCCACCTTAAGTGCACATATACTTTAACCTTGACAGTTGGCACGCGGCTCACTCTCCTTTTATGGTCTGTGGACTGATGTTATTTTGAGCTGGGTGCCTTCCCAACACGAGTCTGGTGATTGTCTTGTGAACCAGACCGTACAGTTTGTGTGATGATGATTGAACACTGACCTGCAGTCAGGGGTCCACATCTGCTGCAGGATCACTGCAGACTGATTCACAGACACTTCTTGTCTTCACTTCTGATTGATTTGTTTACTCTTGTGAAATCAAATCGTCCTGATTATCAGGTGAAAGAGCCTCCCTGTCTCAGCCTGTCTCTCTCAGGCCTGGTAGTTGCTGCTTGCCCGCCCCACCTCAGCTCTATCCAGACTACACCCTATTCTAAAAAGTAGTTTTTTTTGCCCCCATGCTAACAAAGGAGGGCAGCAAGCAGTAAACCCCAAAACCCTAGGCTCCTATATGGACATTTCGCCCATGTTTTCGTCAGTATTTGCTGCTGCAAGAGCTGCAAGAGCTGTAGCTGCACTGTTCTTTATACTCCTACTATTATCAGGGTCATTTTTATTACTTCAACTACTATGCTGCTGCTATAATGACTGCTCTTAGTACTGCTTTTACTGCTGTTACAGTCACTTGCTACTAGTGGTAATGCAACTACTATCACTGCAGCTTCAACTCTCATTTCCTCAGCGACTTTTGGGTTGGGCATGATGATATGCCATGAGACTGACTTCACCAGAGCAGCTTTTCCCTCCATATCTCCTGTCATAATCAGTTATGTTGTTAATCAGTAAGCAGCATTGGGTTGATATAGGGTTCACTGAATGTTTTGCATTAGTGCAGGTACTTAATTCTCGCATTCTACAAAAATGGACACTCCAGTCTCTCAGTTGAATTTTCACTAAATGAACTCTGTCACAGCAAATACTATATAACCTGACAAATCAAGGTGTTTGATATAGCACAATATCAATATACTTACTACACTTTTTGTACATATCACAGCATATGTCATGATATGGCAACAAGAATGTGAGATTACATGTAGAATAAATTAATATAAAGCAGTGGAATGCACTTCATGGCATTTCACATAAATTATGTTATTGTTTTATATAGTGAACTATTTAACACTGCTTTGTGTTGTATCAGAAGAATCTTTTAACATTTGTAAGGCTGTAAATAAAGATTATTTACATTATTGGAAAGCTTAAAATTTTCTCTCATTGTGATGTCATCAGATGTTGTGTTCTGTCCAAAACCTTAAAATATCCAATTTAGTATAATGTAAGACAAGGAAAGGCAACAAATTGCTGCAATTGAGAATCTGGAACCATCAAATGTGACGATTTGTGCTTTAACAATAACATCAGTGATTAATCAAAATAGTTGCTTATCAATTTGTTGTTGTCGATTAATTGATCAATTAGTTTATTGTTGCAGCAAATTACTAATTTGCTATTTTTTTATTACCGTTTGCTTGGATAATAGAGTTTTATAAAATGCTAAAGAAATATGTCTTTATTGTAAAAGGACCATTCAAATGAAAGTTGAGTTATCGCTGCTGTTACTACCAATACTAGAATTACTGGTACTACTAGCAGCTTCAACTGTTAGCACTACTTTTTAAGCCTCTGCACCAGCAACAGCCATGGCTGGAGGTTATGTTTTCAGGTTGTTGGTCTGTCCATCCAACCGTTCCATTCTCATGAAGGTGATAGCTCAAGATCACCTTGAGGGTATCTTCTTAAATTTGGCACAAACGTCCACTTCGACTCGAGGATGAACTGGTTTTGGTGATCAAAGTTTAAGGTTACTGTGACTGCACAAAACATGTTTTTGGCCATGATTCAAAAATTCATACACTAATAATGTTAAGTAGGATAAAATAATGAAGTGATAATCAGCATCATAATATTTTTGTGGCCATTGTTCAAACTATAACTCAGGAACAGAAGGAAATCACATATTTTGACAGATACTGAATTGGTGACACTAATCTTGGGTGTCCACCTTGAAGCTGTGCTGATTGTACGGATTGTCCATACTGTGGGGTTGAAGATGTGTGAGGTGTCCATGTCTTGAGATATATAGCTGCTTTGCAGCAATATCTGTATTTGAAGCATTGTCATTGCTACATGTGAGTCTGGGAAGATATGGATATAAACTGCAACTTGACTGGTTGGTGGAGGCACACAACCGCAAGGCAGTAATTCTAGTATAATTGCTACCTCTGAGCTATTTGGACTCCCTGTTCACATGCTGTTGTGTACTTGTTGTTCTGGGGCTGTTAAGCCATGGATTTGGGAATCACATGTATGTCCATATACCTCTAGCCATATTGTGTACTAATACTGCCTCTGCTACTATCCCTACTATAGTTATTGCTCCATCACTGCTAGTACTACATGCAGGTATAACAGTAATAATGCTACTCTGGCTACTGCAGCTGTCCTATATATCATTGCTGGTTGTAATGCAGTTGTTAGCACCAGTGTTAGCTGCTATAACAGCAGCAGTAACCACAATATTCAGCAGATTTCAGGGTGTGTCAGATATGTGTGCCGTGATTCAGCCTTGCTTATTACTGCATGACTGTTTGGAGGTTCCTGTCTGACAAACTGATTGCCTTAATGTTCAAAATGTGACTTCCTCCTCCATAATCCGGTTGCTCAGGTAACCCAGTTTTATGTTGAAGTATATAAGCCTCATAACTGGGTTAGAAAACCAGGCTGAATATAAAAATCCCAGTTAAAATGTTTGGATTTTTCCCTTTATGAAATGTGGATCTGATCGTTAGGAACATGTTACTGCCTGCAGCATTGGGTTTCATCATCTGTGTAAACTCAGATTTGCACAGAATTTTTGCTGTTATGCCAATAAATACATGGTGCGGTGCAGCACCTCCTGAAGGATTATCATTACATCTCTTCATACTGTTCTGTCTGTACTTGACCAGCTGAAAGGCTCAGACACACGGTCTGGGAGGTCAGTGTTAAAAGCTTATGTTGAATAACTGAAATGGTGAAAGCATTGTAGTGGTGAATTCAGGAGTCTGTCTTTTATAGATCCCATCGCAACTTCATATTGTTATGGGATTGCGATAATCTGTCTGCGCTCCTTCTGAAAGCCAGTTGGATTTGTTTTCTTCTTTTTCTTTTTTGCCATGCCAAGAGGCTATGGAGCCTGTAGTCGTGTGCACTGAAGTCACACACACTCAGTAGGACAGTCACTTTGTCGAAAAATAATTCAAAAAGCAGATAATGTCTTAGATTTGTTGTTGCATTTTACATCAGCACATAGCCTTACCTTTATCCACAATTTTGCCATCTAGAGTAAAGATGTCAAAAAAGCCGCTGCACATTACTTATGTTCAGCATTGCACTCTTGTTCCTCCATCATGTTGTTGAAGAGTACAAATTCACTGAGAGGGGGAAAGAGCATTACATTAGATCAGAGTGCATCGCTCCACCACTAGAGTGTTTATACAAAGTGAATTTTTAATTCAGACAGACAAATACAGATTGATTTTTTTTCCACATTCAAACCAGAGGTTAACGTTTGTATCATCCTGTATCTGCTCACTGCACACATATTGGTATCTGTACCTTTGTAACACTGCTTTTAATGTTCGATTTTATGCCCTGCTCAACTTTGTCCTGTGCTTTTATTGTCTCCTAGTTTTCTAGGTTTAAATGTATTACTATAATCACTTTTTATTTTCATTCTTTCTGTATATGTCTGCAGGGTAAGAGGACATTTAAGGGCAAGATATGCACTGATAAGTTTATTTTTCCACCATTCAGTGCTCTGCTCAGTGCATATCTTACATATCTTGGTCTCAATTTTTTATGACCAAATTTGAGGGATCATTTACAAAAATGGTAATGTCATATGTTTATGTTAAAAGACCAATAGAGATGGATTATTAGGTATTATTTCAAACCTTATTTGTGGGTTTGTTTTTTTTTTTTGTTTTTTTTTTTATACTGTTAAGAATGCAAATCTCAAGTGTCTTTTCTAACTAGCTATAAATTGACTGTGTTACTAAAATGAATCCATCTTGGCTAAATTGATTTATATTAATATAAGGAGATCTTCATTACTGCTGTAAATGCTGTGTTTTCTGTCTGTCTCTGTTGTTCTTCACTTACTGAGTATTTCTTTGCATAATGTCCCATCAGCGGTTCTTTTAGTGTTGATGAGAAACTGCTTTTCACATTTTGTGTCTTACTTTGACTTTTTCATATCCACTGTAGCATCTAACAGCTGTTTATGTGCTAATGTAACATCATTTCTAAAGTACCTTACGACATACTTCCTGGCTGTCTGAAGGCTAACACAATCTGCTCGGCTCTATTGATTATTGGGTCGATTGAATTTGAGAGTCGGGCTCCTCAGCTCCTGCTGCTGCTCTGCTGAGTCATGATGCCGTCAGTGAGGAGCTGATAATGTGTAGAAGAAGAACTCTGCAAGTGAGATATACAGTGTCTTTCACATATTTTCAATACAAACTCTGAACTTTTTGTGAAGAAAGGTGCTGCATGAAATTTCTGGTCATACATGCAGCTGATTTTCTCCGTAAAAGCTGAATTGTGGTTGGAACTATAGTCTCAGTTTCCAAGTGTGTGTGTTATTCATTAACAGGAGCAGTTAGCTGGATTGGAGACCATGTTTTACCTCTGAAACATTTTTCTCCCCCATTTTATTGTAGTCTAAATCATATTCTCTCTCTTTAGTTGCTGGACATCAATTGGACAGGACTCACAAACATGCTGGACATTCCTGGTCTAAAGTAAGCAACTGCATCTAATGTGCAATGACTGTGTTGAAGTCCCATGAGTGTGTGTGTGTGTGTGTGTGTGTGTGTGTGTGTATATCTTGAATTAGTGTATTTGCATTGCATGACTGTGTGCCACGTGTTGATCTGTGCATCCATTAATTTGAACTGGAATTAATCTACTTTGTTATTAAGAGCCGAACAGCCACATCCTAAGCACACACCCACACACCCACCCACCCACAAACACACACACACACACACACACACACACACACACACACACACACACACACACACACACACACAGAGCTGCTGTCCATAATAGCCAGCCAGCCCCCTGTAGAATTGTGTGAAGCCACCTGGCCATCATTATGAAAGGAATGTGTGTGTGTTTGTTTGTGTGTGTGTGTGTGTAATTGAGACATGATGTCATAACTGTGTCTACTTTGTCTTCATGTGGACGTGCTCTCACTCACACTGTGCACATCCTATGTGTACTATATGCAGCCCACATAATGCACACACAAACACACACATATATACTGGTCACTGTTACCTCCTATCTTTGACTTTTGACCTCTGACCCCGCAGATGTCAATGTTTCTTTCATGGTTTCCCACATAAAATAATACACAATAAGCAGTTGTTATTTAGGACCAGTATTCAGCTGTAATGCTCTGTAAATGTTAATTTCTTTACCAGTCTTCTGACATTGCATTGTGGGATTATTTCAACTTCATATTAGATTGGATGAAAATATTATTACGGTTTAACTGGACCCTCTCCAATGCAAATGTTGGGCACATTATGACGGCAATGAAATGACTTTAGAGAGGATGAATTCAAATTTCTCATTCAAATGACGCACAGTGTGACTGCACAGTGCAGACAGAGTGCCATATACAGTAGCATTTATCATAGTTGACTCAGTATTTAAGTATTTTTGCAAGAAGGAAAATCCTCGTCCATTTTCCTTCTTGTGTTTTCCATTAAACAAGTTTTGAGTGGGTCTGTTGAGCTCATGGAAATGTTACATTTGCTCTGTGGAGGTTTTTTTTTTTTTTTTGTTAACAAATAAATGTTATGTTTGCACTGTGGGTTACTTACCTTGAGGACTAACTAACTCAAATATTGTATTTCCTCCCTTATAAAACACTTGCATTGTTCTCAAAAGTTTGAAACCAGAATTGTTTTCATTTGTGTCCAAAATGCATCTCACCAAACACTGCTGCTAAAAAAGGGACATCTGTAAAAACTGTGGACCAGGAACCTTTAATTCCACATCATCTAGTTCTCTTTATACAGCTTTGTCGACCTAACTGGTTCTATCTGTTTATTCCAAAGTATAAGATGAAATATAAAACCTAACACAGTCTGAGCAGATATTTTTTAATGCACAAATTTGAATTGTGCATGAATATGATCGATAGAAATGCCAGAAATGTTATGAAAAGCTTAAATATTGCAAGCAGAGAGTTTGCATATGAAAAAAGAGATGTTGTCATCCTTCCTCTTCTACTGTAGATAAAACTCTCTTTTACTGCCTCTCAACATTATAGGCCTGCACTCCACCAGAAAGCCACAACTATAAAGAATCTTAATCTACTGATTTTAACTTTGATACTATCTGTCATTAATTATGTAATGCTGCCATGTTCACTAGAATATATTTGATGGAAATACGCTTCTGCAAATTGTTGATAGAAACATCACTAAAGAGTCGTTAAACAGAATCTGGGATGCTTTTACAAAGCTGGTATAGGTTAGAAAAAAGCATTTCATTTTTGTCCTTGTCAGAAAATATCACATATGATTAATGTGAACTCTCAACAGTAGGAGAACTAAAAGCATGCTGAGTACTCAGGATGTTATGGAGCATGCAGAAGCACATCCTTCCAGTTTGGTATAATGACAAAATGAAGCCGGTGCTTTGAAGAGACATTCCCAGTGGACGAGCAGCCGGAGCGGTCTATCAGGCTCTCAGGCTGTGCTGCTGAAACCATTACATTAACCAGCGGATCACAGAATGGATTATGACCTTTATTTTTTCCCCGCTAAGTGTTGGTATTTATAGAAACGTGATTATGAAAGGAGAGCCGCTGCAGACAGAGATGTGATGTTGGGTGGATTAGGAAGGAACATTTCAAGATGGGATTTCTTTTAGTTCCGCGTCAGCGTCGAGGAAGACACAGCAGCACTAAAGTAAAAATATGTACTGACGACAACACTACACCTGTCATCACTGCCAGAGCTGCAGCTAATGATTATTTTCATTATGGATTAATCTGCCTTTAATATTCTTGATTAATTGCATCACTGATAAAACAACATAAAAGAGTAAACAATGCCCTGTGTAATTTCCCAGAGGTATGTTTAATCCAACCAACAGTCCAAAACATCTAAAGCTATTCAGTTAATCATGTATGGCAAAGAAAAGCATCCCATTCTCACATTTAATACACATCAAAGCAGCATATATTTGGCTTTAGAAAAACGACTTAAACAATTATTCAGTGATCGAAATAGTTGCCAGGTAATTTTCTGTCCATTGACTAACAGATTAACCATAGTCATTGCAGCTGTAGTAGTGTCTTTGTAATTTGCATGTTAATGCATTGCACAAAAAAAAAGAAAAAATGTGCACATGCCTCAGACAGCAGTTGTGGTTTCATTTCAAGAGTTTTTGGAGTATAAAGTAAAGTATAAAATAAGTAAAACCAGAACACAATACATGTCCAGATTGACATTCATGATATTTAAAAAATATCAGCCCTACAAATGTAACTGTACACATTTTGTTGCGTGGTTCACTCCAGCAGAGGATGATCGAGAGGTGGCATCTGTGAACGGAGACATAGCCTGGTGTTGATGTTCTTTCAATTACATGCACACATACAGTAAAAGGGGACTTTTTTTTATTTATTGTGTTTAATGTGGATACGATACAGAGGAGCAGAGCGAGAAAACATAATGTCTGTACAAGTGGAGCAAAGACAGAAAATTGAATATTTGGCCAGTTGTGTGATGTTGGTGTGTTGCTGTGTGAAGAGTTAAGAGAATGTATCTGAATAAGAGGTTAAAACCTGTTAGTAAAGCAAAGTACAGCTGAGACTGATGGGCTGATTTCTGTGCTAGATGTAGCCAAACTTATTACGAATCATCCTGAAGGGAACAGGAATGTGCGAACTAAGTTTCATGGCACTTGGTTCAGTAGTTGTTGAGGCATTTCACTCAGAACTACAAATTTTAGCCTCAACGTGGCGCTAGAGGAAAAAGTCAAGAGCTCACCAAAGTCTGATGAAAATTTTCCATCCAGTAGTTGTTGAGACATTTCAGCCTGGATCAAAGAATCTGGCTTTCAACCCAGACTTTAGTATTATTGTTTGTTTGTATTGCCCCTCCACCCATTATTTTAAATGCAGAAAGACGCCATGCAACAAGAACAGAGCAACCTGCAGGTGGTGAAAGCCCTGTCCCGCAGAGCACTGTTACCACACTGCTAACTGTGTTCCTCTATATTGACCTGTTGCTGCTGGTTTACTGTTTGTTTTCAGCAGAGAAGCTCGCTGTGGTTTCCAAAAGACTCCGCCCTGTGAAATGTGGCTTTCCTTGTTTGACAAGTTTGTAGGAAAACACCAGCGTGTGTGTGTGTGTGTGTGTTTGTGCCTGTGTGCCTGTGTATGTAGTGATCGTGCAAAAGACCTGCCCTCACCCCACCCTCCTCACCCTCTTCCTGTGTGTCAGTGTGAAAGTGCTCATCATGTCGTCTGAGATGATTTGCTATTTGCCCTGAAGCAGCAGGAAAACCTGAGGTCACCCTGAGGTGTTTGGTTAATGGGCTGACCAGAAATCGGTTAAGATAAACTTTGCACTCACATTAAATCCTAATCTGAAACTGACCCAGGTTCAGCTCTTACAGGGGGAATGTATTTCTGTAGTAAGGTGCTGCAGCTGTGTTTTAGTACAGGTTGCTGCTGCCCTCTAGAGGAAATGAGACCAGATATCAGCTAGGTGTTTTGTTTATGTGGTCCATGCAAACTGCACAAAAGTCCTGTCAGCTATACACAGGCCATACAACCTGTTAACCAGTTTGTGTTGGTGGTGGTGATATTCTCTAATCACGCAAAAAGTGATGTGGTTGAATCTGCTCAGGTTGTAAGATTTCAGCCTGTCAGATTTCTGCCATCATCCCAGCAGATAAAAATGTATATATTTTTTTTAAATTCAACATCTCTTTCCTTAAACACTGTCCCTGTTACTGTTACTGTTACTGTCATCAGTTTTCATTGGACCTACTCTGAAACAAATAAGCAATGTCAAGCTGCAAGCAATATTTTTGTTATCAATGACTCTGAAGATTGCTTTTACAACTAAATCATGTATCCATAAAATGTCAGAAAATAGTGGAAAAGGCTCATCATTTCCTGGGTGACACCATCAATTTCTTGTTGTCGTTGAACGGTCAATATATTTTGCTTTAATGTCATGTATGATGAAGTAAAGCATCTAATTCTCACATTTTTTTGGCATCTTTACTTGAAAATAATAAAGTAACGTGAACATGGAAAAAACTGTTCCCACACCCCATCAGAATTCATCAGCCGTTATAAACATGTATCCCGTGGCGTGCATGTGCGACCTAGCTACTTGCACTCTTACATACACACACACACATACCACACTACTGCTACAGTATCTCATGTCAGGCTGCCTAAACACCAGCTGTGATTGCAGCCAGGGTTTAGTGGCGTCTCAATATACATGCTGGTTGTTTCCTGTTAGGATCAGTCAGGAAGCTGCAGCCCTCGTCTTTCAGTGTGTGTATCTTATATAAATAGTGTCTGGAACCAGAGAGGAGTGTACTGTATGTGTTGGTGCAAACTTGTTGATACACGTGTGTGTGTTTTAGACATGTGCAGGGCTTGTTAAATGTATGCAGACATATAGACCGGTGCAGATTTGTAACCCTTTGCTTGAGCAGGTGTGATTCTGCAGGGTGAAAAACAAACAGCTGGAAATCCTTTTCACAATCACAAATTTATCATTCAGAAAAAATATACATGTTTAAGGTTAGTCTTTGTAATATTCTCCCTCCCTCTGTCTTTCTACCTTCTTCATAATCTCCCTCCATACTTCACCCCTGTTATCTCTTCTTTCTTTTCCTCCATCCATCTATCTCAGTGGTTTGTGTGACAACATTATCCAGGACATCATCTACAACTTCGTGGTCCTGCCCAACCGCATCACCATCCCTCTGGTGGGAGAGGCCCAGCTGGCCCAGCTACGCTTCCCAATACCCAAGGTATTATACACACTCACATAGTTCCCATGGTCTTAAAGCAATACGCCAATTGATAAATCTTTTGATTGACTGAAAATAATTTGATAAGGAATTAGTCCTCTTGTTTCAGATATGATTTTTCTCTGCTCTGCACTGTTTTATATTGTTAGCCGAATTTGCTGCCGAATCTCATGTTTTACTTCAACCCTCCAATCACAACTGTTTATCTAATATAACGCGCGATTAAAACAATGACTGACAACGAGTGTAGCCTTCATGCTTTACGCAGAATATATTATGACTTCATTTTTGGCTCATGCAGCCTTGAACCAGTGGCACAATGGTGAGAATCGTAGGTTAGTAAAGAGAAGTGCTGTTGCGGCATTTTTGAAAATAACCAAGATGGCTGCAGCAGGTATGTAACTTTTTGTGAAAGTACTATTTTCGAAATTCTGATGGCAACACTTGCTTACATATATATAGACGTTACACCATCACAGCTCATCTGTACACACTGTGGTCTGTTTATATTTGTCTGCCACTCAGCGCTATGTCACATTTTATTACTTTGATTGATTGTAGGTCTATCCTAATACGTCCAGAGGCATTTTGGTCTAAGGCTGTTGATGGCCCTTGGAAATTGAAAATGAACTGAGAGGTTCCAGATTAACTTGCATCTGTGATTTGGTCAGGAGATGCCAGGCTAGAAAAATGAAAATAATTATTTGTTGCACTTCTAGTTACTAATATGAGGGTGGCTTTGTTTAAAAAAAAGTCCCCAAATCCCAAACTTTCTTTCTGTCATTAATGTCTGAACGTCAGCTGCTGCTCATTATAAATAAGTACAAAAATGGCTCTTGAAACAGAACCTACACAGAACTTTTCAACTGTCCATTGTCAGTTTTAATGGTCTTCAGTTAATACTCTGTGCTTTGTTTTTTATTCTACATCCTGCTCTGGTGCTCCAGTTCAAATTAGCTTAAAGCTAACTCACATGTCTTTAATTATACATGGGCCTGCTTGAGAAACTTAACTAAAAAGACCCCACTTACTCTCACACCCCTCATGACTTAAGTTTTAATCAACAGAGGAACCACTAATTTGCGTCACCATGATGGAGCTTTTAAGTCTTGTGGCTCACTGATGTAATTTCCAGTGTCCTTTAGGTTTCAGATTAACTTCTCATCCTCTTGTTAATGAGCAAGAAGTGAAGCTTTTATTATTTCCCCTCAGGTTCGCTTTCTACTGCTAAATGACTTTCAAATTGCCAAAGATCTTTTACAACACTCAGAGTTGACCTTTGGATTCAGCCTTAGGCATATGTGGGTGCCAATTGTCCTCTTTTGTCACAGGTCCACACATATTTGGATTCAAATTTTATTGTACACATTAAAAAATAAGATATCAAATGAGTTCAAAGATGGTCTGTTTGTATCCCCAGTGTCTCTTTTACTCCCTCTTTTTCTGGTTCAGCTTCATCTCACACTCTCTGTTACTCGTCTGTCTCCTCAGGGTGTCCTGAGGATCCACTTTATCGAGGCCCAGGACCTGCTGGGTAAAGACAAGTTCCTAGGAGGGCTCATCAAAGGCAAGTCAGACCCGTACGGAGTCATCCAGATTGGGACCCAGCTCTTTCAGAGCAAGGTCATCCACGAGACTGTCCACCCAAAATGGAATGAAGTATACGAGGTGAGCCCCACGCTCTGACAGAGGGTTTCTTTTGGAGGGATACATATGTTTTATTATTTATATTTTTCTATTATTGAATAAGTTACATTTTAGTTTGGCCTCATGCATCCAACAATACACACAGCATACATGGAACCCATCAAATAAAGAACCTTCCTGTCTGGTACACGTGGAGTAAAGTGCTAGCACTTTAACAGCAGTGTGTGTGTATATGAATGAAGGTCATATGAATTTGTTTATTTGTATTTTCAGGCCTTGATATATGATACAAATACAGCACAGAATGTGGAGATTGAGCTGTTTGATGAAGACACCGACAAAGATGACTACCTGGGAAGGTACAGCTTCTGATAAGTAAACAAAACTGCTCCTTATTGCCAAAACGTAAACCTTGCTACGTCTACTGACCATTGTTAAACATTACATGCCTGTCTCCTTTTGCTTATAATGTCTAAATAGTTTACATAAGTTAAGGCACTTTTTTAAGAGATGATTAAGGCCCATAGACCATCTCGCGTAAGTGATGTTGGTAGTAACTAAATCTGAATACAGGTTGTCACTGGAGACATATGATAGGCACAGGTGTGAGCAGCGATGTGTCTCGGCTTTCCACTTACGTTCAGATCACCAAAACACATCTTAAAACCAAGTGTAAACAGTGTCAAAGTTTTGGTAGTTTATGGGTTAACTAGTACATTCTTTGCTTTGCATATTTTGTCTCTCACGTCTCATACAAATCATATTTGTCATAAACAGCCTGCACTGTATGTAATAGGATTTCACGCTCCATTTACCAGATGGTAGTTTTCCATCAAGGGACAGGGCCCCAGAAAGTGATGGGTGAATCTACGGTGGTGTTTAATGAGTGCAGCACTGTGTATCTGACTTTAATTTCCACCAGAGCCCATTAACTGAGCCGCTGTGTGAGAAACAGTCTGTCGTGACACTGCAGCCAAACTGAAACGCGATGAGTCAGCCTCGCTCAGTGAAACTTTTGTGTTGTTTGTGACTTGTTTTTCAGTCTGGCCATCGACGTGGCTGAGCTCCAGAAGGAACAGAAGGTTGATGAGGTAATCTGCATCTCCTCCTCCTCTCAGTGCCTTCAGCAGTCAGCTCCATTTTAGATTCAAATACTTAGATAAAGCAGGAAATTACTGTGGTGCTTCTACACTGCACATACAAGAGATCACCCGTTGGTGGTGCCAATGTTAATTTGATGTTCCGTTGATACCTGTTGTTTTTTTCTTTCAACTTTTTAGCTATAATATATGTTCAGCATATTAATGCTCACACCAGCTACCCAGTTCTTTTTTTAATGATTTTTTTCTAGCGTCAGAAATTTAATTTTGTGACATTTGTTTTCTCCTTTTTTTTTAAATGACCAACCAGTACAGATCAAATACCATTAAACAAATAGATTGACTTATTGCTCACAGTATATACAATACAGCTACTGTCATAATTAAGTTAAATTAAGCATCTTTAAAATAAGGTCATGTACTGTCATAATTAATTGAATCAAAGCCACTATTGTTCTTCATCTCATTGAAAGAAGGGAGATATTTAGACTATTTTGATCTACAGACCTCAAACAAGAATTAAAAGAATTAAAATTGTAAAGACATTTGTGGGTTCTAATATTATGTTTTTTTTCATTCTGAGATGGACAGTAATGTGCTGTTTTCTTCCCAGACTGTCATGTATGAACAATCATTAGAGAAAAAAAAGCTTTATTGCATCTTCTATGTCTGAAGAACCCTTGAGTATTCTGCCATTAATATTAACAACTGACATTTCTTTATCTACAGTGGTTTGTGATGGAAGACGTGGCTACAGGGAAGCTGCACCTCAAACTGGAGTGGTTATCTCTGCTGCCCACACCTGAGAAGTTGGACCAGGTACAGAGCCATTGCTTTACTTAAAGGAACTGCTCAACTTATGCAGTTCATATAAATGATTAAGATGTCATATTAGGCTCTGGGGAACCTGTAATGGACATTTAACCTCCAGCTTTCCTGAACCTTGTGCCACAGTCTTCACGTGAAGCCTCGCAGGACCAGTTTTACCAAAAACCAAGGAGTAATTTATCATTTCTTCTCTCCTCACAGGCACTATGAGCATCAAAGCTGATCGTGGTCAAGCCAATGATGGCCTGTCGTCTGCACTGCTGGTCGTCTTCCTTGATTCAGCCAGAAACCTGCCGGTAAGTCAGTCTGGTTGAACTTCCCAGCATGCACCTTTAGTAATGATTTCCAGATATTTGTTAAGCCCAGGTGAAGAAAATGGTCATTTACAGATGCATGTGGAGGCTGATGTTTATTAGCTCCCCTGTCGACTCCGTCTGAACTTTCCATTTGTCATCATTACAGGTTGCCATGTAGGGATGGAAACGTGTTTATTTTCTTTGGCGCATGTATAGCTTTTTTATTTAAACCCATTTTCCATGCAAAAACAAATATATATATGTATGTATAGTTAAATTTATGAGCCATTAAGTAAAACTGGTGTATTTTCTCTGATTTTTTATTTTATCATCCCAAAATTTTCATATATTGTTTTTATTTTTCTTACATAAACTGGAGCTGTAGTGTTTTTACTTTTGTTGCTGTATGGTCGAATACTTTAATGCCTTTAAGAAGAGTTTTTCTTGATCTCCCACCTGTCCGTTGCTCCAGGTAGTATGTAACAAACATGATTTGGATTGTGTATTTTCCATTCAGGTTTTTGCTTGTTGGTTACACTTAACACAGTCTGGACACCTCTGTCCATCACTTATTTTCTTTTCTGTTCTTCACTGCATCTCATCCTAAGTTTGCAGTAGAGAGAGGACTTTTACTAATAAGATAAGATGAGATAAGGAAGGATAAGATAAGATAAGATAAATTTGCAATAATCAAATAAAAGGAAAATCTGTTGTAACTCTGCTAAATCCATGACAGAAAGGCAAGAAGTTGTTATTATCATTATTATTATTTGTGTCCATGTGTTTTTCTCGTCTCAAGTATTGCGTTTCCATTTCAATCTGTTTAATACACCAAAATGAACATTTACATGAATACAAAAAATTCGGGAAGCTGAGTAAACTGCTGTCAGAGTTAGTTTGTATCACAGTTAGTGCAGCAGTTGAATCAGTAAGTCACAGTGTAAATGCAAGTAAGAATAGAAGTGCCTGTCCATAGGACTGAAAGTTACTCTGGGAACATGCATCAAAGAAGCTCTTGAGCTTTTGTTTATTGTCCATAAGGAGCATTGCAGCCCGGTTAAGCTCATGGACTCTGCACATGGCACAAAAATAATATTCTGATGCAGTTCATGAGGCTTTTATTTTAATCTAGTGATTTAAATCTTGATAATATAACAATACATTTTGCATTGCTTCTGAAAAAGTAATTAAGTAATTTGTTTTACAGTCATTTTGTTCATTATGCCTGGGTGATCTTGTAGAAATTGATTTGACTCTTAAGATCTATTAGTGTCACAAATGGATCTACTTGTATTTAAAAGCAGCATCCTCTAACTCTGGTTGCTACTGTGTGTATGCATTTACTCGGCAGTGGTCTCATTTGTTTGTGGTAACTGAACTGTCACAGCACTTTTAAGTCTATCTTGTCTACTCTAGTATTTCTTAGTATAGATAAGTTTATATGTAAGTGTTTGAACTTTGCAGTGCAGGCCTCACCTTCCTCTTTTCAGCCTTTTCTTCTTCTTCTTCTTTTCTGCTTCTTCTCTCCACCTCACCTCCTCCTTCTCTGAAGAGCGTCTTTGAGGGGAACTTGGGCTCTGGCTACTTAAAAGAGAGGCGGGCGGCGGGCCTCGTGTTTTGCGAGAACACTGCCTCTCTCTATAGGACCTTATTTGTGAGTCCGCTGGCTGTTTTCTGCATCCTAGAGTAGTTTGGCCAGTGCCAAGGTGTGATTACCTCAGCCCGAGGTCATGTTCCTTTGCTGTTACGTTTGCTTGTGTTTGGAGAGAACTGTTTGCCTGATGAGCATGAATCCCGACTAGTGCATGAGTTCCATAATATCATTACTTGTTATGAGTGTTATTTGTTAAAGTTAGACTGATTCCAAAAAGCTGAGGAAAGTGATAGAAAAATGTGACTAGAAAATAAGCAAACAGCATCCAGGGTTTAATGTTTTAGGACGATCAAAAGCATCCTTCCTCTGTTATTTTCGCTCATAAGGAATTATTGATCTCACAGGATTAGTTGACACATTGTACATTGTTTCCACTAATCTAGTTTCATCAGATGGGTTATTTTCTGGAAGGCGGAGGCGCTGGCTGTGCTTCTAATAAAATGAGCCTCGCCAGAGCTCATTCCCTGTATCGATGGCACTCATTTTCTCCTTGGAAAAAAAAGTTGTGTTGATGTTTTTCTGCCTCACTGCCAGCACAGATTGAATTTTAACAGAGCAAAAGTTTACAAAAGGATAAAACAATCAATACTGCTCTATCTTTGCTTTTCTAGAGGTGCAGCTCTTACTTTATGTTCTGTAGGTGTCTCATTGCCAAAACAAAAAAATACAAGACAAGAATTTTGATGCACTCATCTTGAAGTAGTCTTGATTCCTGAGATCTGTGTGAGTGTTAGACATGTTTGCTCAACTTCATCCTTCTTATTTTAACAATGTTTCAGGTGACTGAAAGTTTAATCTAGTCAAAGACAATTACCATTTTAGTCCAATTAGTTACAGAGAGCAGTAGACATGTTAGTCTTGTTTTAGGCATCACTGACTATGTTTACATGCACACTAATATTCCACTATTATTCAGAGTATGACAGTATTCTGAACGTGATATGGGTCAGATAAACAGCATATTCGGTTTAGATATTCCAAATAAGGCCTATCCCAAATATTGGGATATATTTGGGGTTTTTACTGCCATTTGCAACACACAGCCTCTTGCCCGATTACAGTCAGCTCTGTGTGTTGTTATGCATGCATTTTACACAAAGCAACTAGCCAGCAGTTTGCAAGGCTGGTGTACAGATGCATGCCCAGAAGAAAAACCCACATTTCTGGTCAGAAGGAGAAACACACCTACTTGTAAAGATTCTGTAAGACTTGGATATTAACAGGTTTATGGAAATGAGCAACCTTTTGAAGTTGGTGCTTTAAGGAATGGAAGAGGGAGGCTGTTTGCACAGTCAAATAAGTCCACCACCGTTGGGAAACTCTGATAATATATCCTATTTTGATGCAAAGAAAGAAAAAAAAACATAAGTGGCTCCAGCTGTTCTACTTCTCTGTATTTTGATTGAATAAATGACACATTAGGGCACGTTAATGGGAGCATGCATAGTTGCAAGTAAACAGGAATATTAATGGGATTTAATTTTCACTAGGCATGTAAACAGTTTAGTAGGAATATTGTCTTTTCCGGAATAAGGTTAAAAATTGGAATATTTTGTGCATGTAAACTTAGTCAATGTTTTAGTTGACAAAAGTTTTCAAGCATTTTAGTCCAGTTTTAGTAGGGCTAAATTTGTCTGTTTGAAATCATCTCCGGCAAAGAGCTTTAATACATGACATTTTCAAATAAACAGACATGAAAAGGTCAAATTTCTATTTGTCAACAAAAATATTGCGATAATGCCAAAGTTTTAATTACTCTTTTATAACTCACAATAATAAAATTTATATTATAAAGAGACTTGCTTTTTCATCATATAAAAAACTGTTGTTGATTTGTCTGATTTGTCAGTTTTCTAAAATTCACACAACCTCGAATCAACAGTTCACAAACATATTCAGAAAGTGCCAGATGTTTGTACTTTATGTTGTTGTCAGAGGTCAGTTTTATGTAAAGCTTTATTTGAGAGGAAGGAGTGCATTTTGATAAGTCTGAGACACATAGAGCAGGAAGGGTGAATTCTCTGTGGATTGCTTTCCCTCCATCCTTTCTGTGTAAACCCATTGTGTGTCAACAGGTTTTCCCCATCAGTCTCCTGTTTGGCGGTTCACCCCGACTCTGCCACTAGAGGGCAGCACATGGTTACCGCTCCATGAAAAACTAAAGCAGTTTTATTTGATTATTTTGAAAGGAATGCACAGACTGTTCTGATAGGAAATGATTTTACCTCAGTCTGTGTATTACTTAAAAATCTTAACCTCTGATCCCATCACTGAACCAACATTCTTCCGTGATGAATTAAAGCTGAGCTTGAGGGAAGAAATATGAATCTCTGTATTGTTTCATTAAAAACAAGTTTAATTCAACTCCATTTTCACATTTCAATAATATCAGACTGTCCAGTCAGATATATAATGTGTCAGTTTGTTGTTGTTGTTGTTGTTGGGTGTTTTTTTACAAACACCCAGTGGTCACACTTGTCTTTTCATTAATTCTGACACACACTGACTCAGCATACATACTGTACCTGGACAATAAAGATGAAAATATAAGTGTGACCACAGTGTCACAGAGTCTGACACCAGAGATGATACTTTTGTTTGATTCTTTGCCGTCTGTAAAACTCTGTGACATACTACATGGTGTTATCATTGGATTTCATTCCAGTATAAATGTATAAATGTCACCCATTATCATCATAACATAAAACCTTTGCTGCATCTCTTACTGTATGATCAGAATGATCCTTTCAATTTGATCTTCATTTGCTCTCTCTCCATCCATGATTCCCATCTCATGCTGTGGTTTAGTCCAACCAATATGTTTTAGCTGACTTTGGTCCATGGCAGATATTTTGTTTTGGCATAAATATATGCACACAAAACATATACTGCAGATTTTACTTTTCAAAGTAATATATATTTGCTGTATTTTAAAATATAGTTGATATTTATAACAATTAAATTTCCAGTTTTTAGATGTGCTTTTTTCTTTGAGTTTATTGTTTAAATGGAAAAACTTCTGCCTCAATATAAACCCCTGCCACAACTCTTTAAGAGAGATCGTTGGCAAACTCATGTTTAAGTAAATAACCAATATAGTTTGCAGTAACTGTTGCAATGTAAGATTGTTAGGTTTTTGTTTTTTTTTAATCATTATCAGCCTCATAAATCCAGTATTGGTTGGACTCTTGTTTTAACCTCATGTCCAGGTTTGATTGGGGAATGACATTAACCATGTGATCATCCATGTTGTCTCTCTGTCTGTCTCATCATGTCCCGATTGGTGATGCTGGTGGTCCTGGTGTGCTCTGTCCCTCTCCTCATCCTCCTCCCTGCATGCCCCTCTTTTCCCTAATAACCTGCTGGTGTGTGTGTGTGTGTTTGTGTTTGTGTGTGTGTGTGTTGTTTGCTCTCTCCTGCCTTGTCCTTGGGGGAAAATCAAAGCGCAATCCGTTAGAGTTCAACCAAGCGGGGCTGAAGAAGGCCTCGATCAGTAAGGCCATCAAGGTAACGACACTGTAACGAAGCACACCCATTATCGCTCAGACACCGAGGAGGGACACAGAGGACAACAGTGACATGTGTTCACACAGGCTCATAGACTCACATATTCAGCTCATACTTGCACTGTATGGCCAAAAGTCTGTGGACACCCAAATATTACACCCAAATATGATTCCATAAACATGGCTACTAGCATACAACAGCAATCACTCTTCTGGTTTCAGTCTTTTCAACACATGTTGAACCTGGCTGCAGGGATTTACTCCCATTCAGCCACAAAAGCATTAGTAAGGTTCAGCACTGATGTTAGATGATAAGATCTGGCTTCCAGTTCATCTAAAGGTGTTTGGTGGGGTTGAGGTCAGGGCTCAGTGCAGACCAGCCAAGTGTTTCCACACCAAACTGGGAAAACCATTTCCTTAAAGGAGCTGGCTTTGTTGCACAGGGACATTGTCATGTTGAAACAGGAAAGAGACAAAACAAACTGATAGACACAAATTTGTTAGCACACTGTTGTATAGAATAGCATCGCATGCTATAGCAGCAAGATTTCCTTTAATGGTGCACAAAAGTGTCTCCACATCCTTGGCCATATAGTGTACATTGTAGTTTGAAGTAAGTACATATTAAATCCTTTAACAGCTGCATAAATGCAAATGTCTAATTCTGAAATAGATTAGTGTTTTGCTGCTTTTTTGCTGTTGCAAAAATAAATGCTGACTACATCACCATAGATGTCCTTGCACCTTTTTACACAGTTCTTTTTAAGTGTAGTTTATACAATTTACACATAAAGTTCCCGAAACTGATTAAATATGAGTAAAGATGTAACTTTTGACCAAAATAACATGTTTGTAATTGGTTGGTATGACTTGAAGACTATTTATGTTAGAAAGTATAGATAAACTTTCTTATTAAAGAGCAAACAGCTTTTCTGTTTCAAGTTTACATCTTGAAACGTTGGGAGAAAGTTTGTGGATTTGAGCAGAGCTAATGCTCACTGGGCAATGTGCTCACCAGGGGGTGCTGCTGCAGCATTCAAAGCAGCTTTGTGGCTGATGTCAGTCACTGGAACTGAACTTACTTGCTGACTGCTGTTGTGTAATCATTAACAAACTCCACTAATCATGTTTGTTTACTAAAACTGTGTGCTATGTCTAACAATGTGTGTTGTAAATAACAACATTGTTGTCATACTTTTGATTCTGAAACTTTGAATTAATCCTGTCTTTTAAACTGATCTGGTGTGCTTTCCAGACTAATTGGTTTGGGGCTAGAGAGACTTTTGCATTCTTAACTCCTTCCTCCATAAAAAAGTTTCACATTTTGCCATCAGGTGCTAAAATGTGACAAGTGTATTAGCTCAAAATGCAAATTATTAGTGCGCACAATGTTCAGTATGGCTTAATTTATTGTTGACAGCCATGTTGTAAAAACATTTAACAGTGAAATCAACATTTTAGACGTTTGGTTAGTGACTAATACAAGTTTAGTCGGATTACTTTACTTTAAAAAGATGCTGTAACTCATTCACCTTAGAGTAGGTTACCAAAGCGAGGCTTCATTCACTGCATCTTTTTAAAGACATCTGTGGCTAACTGAACTCTAGATAAATAGTTGTCAAATAACTTTGAATGTTTTTATGTAGTTAAAAAAATAAATTCTCAAAGTAAAATTCCAAAATGTCATAAATGCTAGCATGGCTCTGTGTTGTTTGTAAAACCTGTGTTTTTCTCCCCGGCAGTCTGGCAAAAAAGTGACCAGCGATCCCAGTCCGTTTGTCCAGTTCACAGTGGGACACAAGTCCTTTGAGAGCAAGGTGAGACCAAGGCGTGATCCGCATTCATACCCACCACCATCAGTTCATTCAGTGATATGAATTTCCTGTATCCTCCTATTTAAAAAAGCATTTAAACTATAACCTATGTAACTCTGAAATAACTTACAATACTTAACATACTTAATTTAGTTGACATTGCTAGCTTGGCTAAGCATAAAGACTAGAAACAAGGGGAAACAACTAATGGATTGGTCCAAAGTTCAAAATTGGGCAACAAATCTTTAAAAATTCACTAATTACCACCAATAATTTGTGGAATAAAACCACAGTTTTCCATTTGTAAATTTCAGTTTGTGTGTGAATTAAAAAAAAAATCTAAAATGTGTCAATAAATGATCTTTAGAAAACCTTACAGACGAGGCTTTTAGGTAGTAAATCTAGTATTCTAGCTAGTTAGATTATTAGATTTACTGTACATACATATATACATGTGTGCAGTGGACATAGCACAAGTAGTGCAAAATTTAACTGCAACAAGTCTGGCTGGCCTCCAGTCTTTATGCTGAGCAAGGCTAACCACGTTGTGACTCCAGCTGTGTACCTAGCACACAGACTCCTGTTGATGTTGTTCAAATAGGCTAAACTAATCCCAAAATGCTCATCTATACTTGCAGGTGATATGTTAGCTCAATTTGTCTGAGTGTAAATTATGTTGGTTGCTATTAAACAGGTTGTTGAAATTTTTAATTCAGTTCAATCCAATTTTATTCATAAAGCCCACTATCACAAATCACAATTTGCCTCGGCATACGACCCTCTGTCCTTGGTCCCTCACAGCAGATAAGGAAAAACTCCCCCCAAAAAAACCCTTTCGGGGGGAAAAAAGACACTTTGACTGCAAAAGTTGGTTTTATGTTGACAAATAATGGAGCCCACCATCTTAAAGCTTAAAACTTGTACTGTAGCTGCTAAGTCTGTTGCCACTGAACACTTGGCAGACAACAAATAGTAACATGAATTTTGCAGTTTGCTGGATCTGCATATGTTTTGGTGTTTTCAGACACAGAGCAGTTTTTACACAACTTTGGTCCCTTAAAGTAACTTGGCTGTAATGTGATTAGAGTTCCCTTTATTTATTTTTTAATCCTCTGACTCCTCTCTGTTGTCTCCTCTTCCAGACAAGATATAAGACTAATGAACCTGTGTGGGAGGAATCCTTCACCTTCCTCATCCATAACCCCAAATGTCAAGAGTTGGAGGTTGAGGTATGGAGGTGTCTTTTGTCAGCAGATCATTTCTTGCAATAATAAGCAGTTAAATCTGGGATGTATGAGTTGTGACAGACATCTTACGTTTTTGTTCCCCCTGTGTCTCGTAGGTGAAGGATGAGAAACACGAGTGTTCACTGGGGACATTAACGCTGCCTCTGAGTCGCCTGCTGGAGGCCGAGGACATGACGCTGAACCAGCGCTTTCCCCTGAGGAACTCTGGACCAAGCTGCACCCTCAAGATGAAGATGGCTCTGCGGGTAAGAGGACAACCTGCAGATTATGTTCTCTAAGTGCTGCTGAAAACAATTTGTGTTTTGTGAAGGTGCCATTAGATCAGTGTGCAGTGGTCGCCTGAAGTGGTTTAGCTCACTTTCGCTCCAAGCTGTTAGAAGCTTTTTAAAATCCCAAATTGGCCAGGAAAGTGGCCGTGTGGTTTCACATATTTTTTCACTTTTTACTGGAAGGCTGCAAATGGAGCAGAATTTTATAATGTATGAAACTTTTTTCTTGCTTGACTTTGGAAAAATGTTGGGTCTTGGAAAAAAAAAATCAGCATACAATAATTTTTTCTCTCTGTGCTTTATTTCAGGTGCTGTGCTTGGAGAAGAGCACTTCCTCATCCTCAGACTCTACCCCATCATCCGTGCAAGTCCGCAAGAACAGCTCCGGCAACCAAACCCCTCGGCCCTCCGTCTCCTCTGACTCCCCCGCAGCTCCCTCCTCCTCCTCCTCTGACATCCCCCGCTCTTCTTCTGTGTCGGCCCAGGACCTGCTGAACCGACGGAAGGAGGCGGAGGACCCCTTTAGGTCTCCTGGAAGCACAGGCTTGGGGCAGGGCAGTGGAAGAGGAGGAAGTCAGGGCCTGGCGGAGACTGGGAGGAGCACCTCCAACCTGGCCATCTCTGGTTCCCAGCAGTACCTTGCTGGAGGCAAGGAACCAACGCCCAGCATCGCCTCAGATATCTCCAACCCCTACGCTGCTCAGGAGCTGCAGCAGAGACTCCAGCAGCTGCAAAAGTGTGTATCAGACAATCATAAATCAATCTGTCTGTCAGTCCAATTAACACAATAATTCAAATCAAAGGTTTAGCCGTCGAATTCTTTGCAAAGGTGCAAATATCTAACAGCAGGAAATCACAGGAACATCATTTGACTTTATGCTACCTGATCATTGAGTCTGTGAAAGCAACATAACTCTATGACACTACAATTATTTTGGCAAAAAGTAATTAAATTTCAAGTTCAAGTAAATTAAAATTGAACCTCTACATATGCTGACCTCCAGGACAGGCATCTCTTAGCATTTCAGCACTGACACTAGGGGTGAAGTTATGTAGGTGCTAATTTCACTGTAGAGTTAAATGACTTTTCTCTCTGATCCTACTGGAATTTAAAAAATAAAATAAAAATGCAGTGGTCATGCTTTGCATCCCACACTCTACCTCGAGCATAGAGTGGTGCCATTTGCCTGAAAAATGTTGAAATTTCAATGTTTGATTTTGTCTGTGATGAACACACACAAAAAGAAAAATGAAGCGATACAATAATGCCAGCGGCATTTTAATTTAATCCCATTAAAAGACCAAAACATGACTTTTCTCCCCGGTCTGTGACGCTTGTTAGTAGATACATTCGTTATTGGATTAGGTAAAAATATAGAATATTGCCAGACTTTATCTTTGAGAGGACATTTCTACCGATCTGAAACTTTTACCTTACTGATCCTCAGCTTTCATACCACAATGAAAATACGGGCTTGAACATTAGGTGCTGGTTTTGATGGTTTTACTTCTCCTCCCTCTCTCTGTAGTGGTTCAGGCCCCAGTTATTTCCCGCTAGGTGAGGTCCAGCTGACAGTCAGACACAGCTCCCAGAGGAACAAACTCATCGTGGTCGTGCACGCCTGCAGGTACAGACACATTTTTTTCTTCCAAAAATCCTCCTTACTAGGTGAATGTTCTCATATCATATGCATTTGTTCACCTCCGCAGAAACCTGATAGCATTCACAGATCACGGCTCAGATCCTTACGTTCGACTCTACCTGCTTCCTGACAAACGGAGGTCGGGCAGGAGGAAAACTCACACGTTCAAAAAAACCCTCAATCCAGTTTACGATCAGACGTGAGTCCCTCTGTTCTGCTTTCAGTTGTATTGTTAAATAACTTTATTGTTAAACACAGTTTTGTTCCAGTGGTTGAGCTGTAAATGTGATGTGTGCTCTTCTTGTCTCTGCCTGCTCAGGTTTGAGTTCAGTGTTTCCCTCGTGGAGCTCCACAGGCGGACTCTGGATGTTGCGGTGAAGAACGGTGGAGGTCTGCTCTCCAAACACAAAGGCCTTCTGGGAAAAGTATGGACCTTAACTGGGCTTAGGATTTGAATTTGTGACTTGATGATCCCCCAGTTCATTTAAAGACTATCGCCGAGTGTAGTTGATTAGTTTGGTCGTGAAAAGATACTGTAAATTAATATTTCAGATGTATGCAGTCATTTAAAGGTAGTCATTATTTCTGTTTCCTTTACTCTTCAGGTACTGGTGGAGTTGTCCCATGAGGACATCAGTAAGGGCTGGACACAATGGTTAGTCTTTGATCTTCCACTTTTCATTTAATGTGCAAGCATCTGAACACAACAACCAAATGAATCAGCTCACACAAGGCTATTATGGAAAATCCCTCTTTTGTGGCCGGGGGGGGGTTGAAAAGACCCCCTTTAAGTAGAAGTGTGTCTTTGTTATCAGGACTGCAGGACTGATAATCCTAAAAGCTTCAATTTCTGTCTAAAAGGGTTCAAAACAGTCACTGCTGAACTGCTCAGCGAGTGAAACTAATGCCTCTGTGTGACCCTTTGGTTCAAAATTACATTAAATATTTTAATGTCAAAATGTTTGCTGAAAATTGTTGCATGCAACAAAATGTTCTTGTCAGCAGTTCTAATATTAATGTAGCCTGAATTTTAATATCAGATGACTTAAAATCTAGGTCACGTATTTAGACACTTAGCAATCTCCATAAAGTGCTATTTCATGTCTCAAATGAATCTTCAAGCCTGAAATATGTTTTGATTTTTGAGTTCATAAATGTAGAACAGCTATAATCATGTGCCTGCAGCTGCTTCAATGAAAACTGCTGCCACTTTTTGTTAGTGAGGGTCATGAAAACTGTGGGGATACAATAGATTAAGAGGAAACATGCCTGACTCCAGGCATACTTGCTGGACATACGTCATATTGGGCTGCAACTAAAGATTATTTTCATTCGGTTAATTTGTCAATTTTCTCGATTAATCGATTAGTTGTTTGGTGTACAAAATGTCAGAAAATGGTAAAAATGTTGATGAGTGTTTCCCAAAGTCTTACATGATATCATCAAATGTCTTGTTTTGTCTCAAGCTGAAATAACTTAGTTTACTGTAATTTATGAAGCTGGAATTAGAGAATTTTGGCTTTTTCTTTTTAAATTACCTAAAAGTATTGATTATGTAATTTGTTGGGGTTGATTAATCGTTGTGCCTTTGACATCATGTAAACTCATCTGCAGCTCCATGGCAACTTTTGCAGTATTTTTGCTTCCTCAAATTTACTTGTTGATAATTCTGTTATTTTAATTAATAAAACGCTGCTTTGGGGGATGAGTTTGATGACGCCAATAAAACACTGATGTTGGAGCCTGATTTAGGAAATGGACACAACTGGGAGTTTCCAAAATAAAAGCCTCTCTCTCCTCCTGCAGGTTTGAGCTGAGTGAAGACGGCCTGTCAAAGCCTCATCAACTCTAAACGGCAACGAGAGAAACCATCACCTTCATCATCATCATAATTATTATCATCACTACCATCATATCGCCACACTTCCACTTAAGTCGACAGTACGGCTTTTTTTTGTTGTTGTTGTTGTTGTTGTTGTTGTTTTTTATCATTACTTGTGAGTGTACAAAAAAAACAGAGAAGCAGCTTTTGACATTCATTTAATATCATATCAGTCGCAAGGCAAACCTCCCCTTTAAGAAGTGAAAGGCTGATAGACTAAAGGGAGTATACAACAAGTAGAATACTATATATTACACAATGTACTGCTGTGGAAATCTATATTCCGTAATTATAGGAGAAACTATAACAGCTGTAGAGGAAGACAATCTATTTTTTTTGCTGTCGCAGCAGTTTGATAAAGAACGACAATGTACAAGTTTGTAAATATAAACGTGATGATGCTGGACAAAACAGACGCCGTGTTCTAGAGATAAGAGAGAGGCGTCTCTTATTTGGCCAAATGATTGTTTTTATGTTATTTGATTACATTTTTTTTTTAAATGAAAAACATTCTGGACAAAGTTTCTGAAGCGGAGCAGGCGGGCGGTCGCAGGGAAAGACGCCACCAAAGAGAACAGAAGTATTTCATTTTTTTGCCCTTTTGGGTTTTGGTAACACGGCTTTACCTTGGCTTTATTCCACTGTAAGAATTTGTGTATTAACCACGTGAAAAGAACTGTAGGTACAAAAATATTGTGCCAACCCATTTGTACCCAAAGACTGTCAAGTACGACAAGAAAAAAAAAATCACATTTGAGTGATTTTGAAAAAAGGAAATTACAAATTTCAGTCTCCGGCACGAATGTGATGCAAATACGAACTCTTTTAGTTCTTTTCCATCTGTTAATATACAGTACCTGTTGTTATACTGTAATAATGCCATTGTTAGGGTGTGACCTGTTTGTTTTTTTAAAGTGAATATTTGCACATCTGTGTGTTTGGGGAACATTTTTATGCTTAGTTGCAATTTAAACATTGCCGAAATTCCTTTAGGAGAAAAAAAAGTCTGTTTTAGTGAGTAATTCTTATCTTAAATTAAGCAGTTTTTAAAGGAATAGTTTGACATTTTAGCGTTAACATTCTTACAGAGAGTTAGATGAGAAGATAACACTCTTATGTCTGTCAGTTATACATGACATTACATGCAGGAGTTGGTTAGCTTAGCTTAGCACAAAGACTTGAAACAGGGAAACAGCTAGCCTATACAGCTCACTATTGGTACATTTTATTTTATTTGCTTAAATCCCCAAAAAATAATAGTTTAAGATATAAATCAGTGAGCGTCAGAGGTGCAGGTACACAGATTTTTTTACTTTCAGACCGAGCAAAGCTAGCTGGTTCCATCTGTTTCCATTCTGTATGCTCAGCTAAGCTAACTTGTTACTGCTGGCATTATGTTTAATTGATCTACTCATCCAGCTGTTTCTAAGAAAAGGGAAACAAGTATGTTTGCTACAATGTTAAAGTATTGCTCCAAGTTGAATAATGCATCAACATGAACCATATTTAAAAATGAAGTGATTAATTTATCACATACATTTTCTTCATTCTAAAGCCACTATGAATAGAAGTGTCTGCACTGGCTCCCTCCAGTGGTAATACAAAAAAAGTCACTGTGACAACTATAAATTCTCTAATTAATTTGTATTATTTAATTCAATGGCAGACAGAACAAGACCTTTATTTGGAACATGTTTTTATTTTTAACTTCCCCTGTTCCCCAGGTAACACAAAATTCCTCCCTGTTTATCTGTCATGTCGAAAAAATTGGTTAATAATGTATATTTTCACATTAATAGGCGACATATGCTCACCTCTCTGATGCTCTGAGGTTTTGTGCAGTCTATCTCTATCAACGGTAAGAAGCTGTCAAGAAAACTCATCACTTCCTTGAAATTTTTCACAGTAAAAGTCTTCCAGTTTGCCTTTATATCCAATCTTTTTATGTTAAAGAAACAAACTAAAAAACAGGAATAAATTGAGGGAGTGAGGACAGTATTTGTAAAAAAAAAAACAAAAAAAGGAAAAAGTGTGTGGAAATGTTGAATTCACCACAAGTTATTTTTGTAGTATAACTTTTTTTTTGTACCAGTATTTACCATTATTACATAAGAATTATTGGTTTACACACCCGCACAATCACTGAGATAAATTATCTGAAAGCACAGCAAAGACTGCTGCAACTTCTACAAACAAAAGTAATTTGAAAGATTTATTCAGAAAAAAAAATCTACAAATAGTGGCTTTACAAAACTAAGAAAATTTAACATTTACAAAAATTAGACATTTGGATTAAATGGGCTTTAATGTTGGTTTTGTTGTGGCGTTCACTGCAGGATGTTTGTCACCGTTTCACTGAGGATGTTATGCCGATAATTTCCGCTGCAATCATTCTAAAGTTGTTGACATTTTGTTAATAAATCAACATTGGTCTTAATGTGTCATGAAGTGTCATTTTCAACATGTTGTGTCTCATATGAACAAACTATGCATAGTCTAAAGGGGACACACACTCGTGTTGAAAATGACATTTGTTTTGTTTTGTGTACATACGATTTTTTCCACGCACATCATATTTAACACTGCTTTGACTTTACAGCACTTGCTCGGAAGGGATGTATATCAGTAGCAAATACGTCATTCTTGCTATCAAACACAAATGAATGCATATGTTATCCATGTGGCCCTTCAAAGCCAAAGAGCAGCAATGTTGTGTTGATACAAGGAAGGCAAGTGTGACCCTTGACCTTCAAAACACAAACAGACTTTTGCCTTGTTGTGTGCATATCAAGAAAGTATTTTACACATATGTATGTTAACTGTGGCGTTCTGCATTTTTCGTCTTTTAATGCTTTTGTTTGTTTTTTTTAATTTGTGTTTTGCAGCTTTCGCCCTCTTTGTCTTGTTCTGTGTTTTATTTTGTAAGAATCAAAAGATTTGTGTGTAAGCCATTGGATTCGAGAGCTATGCCTCTGTGGTGGACTTTGTCCTCTGAAAGGCGGTTTGTTTCCTCCGTCTTCTTAATTTATCTTGTGCCTTAAAGATTCACACAACCTGGTGATATTTCCATGTATAAAAAATGCTTCAATAGTTTCCCATGTTTCAGAATGTCTCCGTAATGTCTTTTAAAACAAATAAAGAGCTTTAGCTGGTGATAGCAGCATGAAGCTGTACAGCACTGTGGCCTCTGACTTTTCTTGTTATATTTGTAACTGCAGCAGCTTTGAAGTAGCAGGGGATGATGCTGGGCTTTCCCATGCTTGTGCACAGCCTGCAAGTGTGATGTTTGTTTTGATTTGTGAAACTGAACAAAAATAATGTGAGAGGAAATTATTTTAAATTTGGGGAAAAGGCCCCCTGACACGCAGGTAAGATTTAGGGGTATTTAGAGGCATCTAGTGGAGAGGATGGCAGATTGCAACCAGTTGAAACTTCTCCCAGTAAAAATTCTTTCAGTGTTCATTCTTCAGAAGGTTTAAACTGGGGGCGAATTATCCGCAGAGGTCTCCTCCTCTCCAAAAGAAACAGACCAGGTGAATATAGCTGGTAAAAACACTGAATAAAGCAGTTAAACATTACAAATCAGTGTTTCTCCTATGATGTTTGGCACGTAGCACACACGGACTGCTAGCCCCACACCTGCTAAAGTGTGCTCACCTTTTTTCTCTTACAACTTACGATCTAGATTTTCAGGAAGTTTCTACTGGGAGCAGAATTATCCGCAGGTCTCTTCCTCTCCAAAACAAACAGACCAGGTGAATTTTGCACTGTAAAACCACTAAATAAATCAGTTTAATGTTACAAATCAGTGTTTCTCCTACGCTGTTTGGCTTGTCAGAGATAGGCCGCAAGCCAAGCACCTGCTTATGTGTGCTCAACTCGTTTCTGATTCAGATGTTTAGAAGGTTTTTACTGGGAGCCGAATTATCCTCAGAGGTCTCCTCCTCTCCAAAACAAACAGCTCTGATGAGTCAAACCAGGAAAATCATGAAATGAATCAATTTTGTTTTATAAATCTGTGTTTCTCCGATGTCGTTTGGCATGTAGGACACACAGGCTGCTAGCCCTGCACCTGATAACGTGTGCTCACCTTTTTTCTCTTATAACTTAAGATCCAGACTTTCAGTAGGTTTTTACCGGAGCAGAATTGTCCACAAAGGTCTCTTCCTTCCCAAAACAAACAGCCCCTATGATTTAAACCGGTGAAGACATTGTATAGAATAGTTTCATGACAGAAATGAGTGTTTCTCCGATGCTGTTCGGCATGTCGGAGAAGGGCTGCTAGCCCAGCGCCTGCTGATGTGTGCTCAGGATCCACAAGGACCAGCTCCCTATGTTGATATAAATGGGTCATTCTAAGGTAATAGGAACACAACAGCTCTTATTTTCAGGTGATTACATACCATAGTATATTAGCCTATTCCATTTCTGCCAATATATCTCCCTAAGTCCTACACACCTAACCTTCCTCTCTGTGGTCCTCAGTCTATTTGATTAAATGAAAAGGGCACAGCATTATGCAGGACAACCCAAGTTTTTGGATTATAATTCAACTCTTCACGGTAGAAGTGAATTTAACTAAACCAACAGGGTATCAAATCTTTCAACTGCTCCTCTAAGACTCTGCAATTCAAGCAAGAAGAACACCCAAAATCTTGCTGTGTCACCAAACTAATAACTCTTTTTGTCAGCAGTCTTCATCAAGTTTCTTCTCCTGAAGCTAATCACAACACAGGACAGTTGGTCAAACTGCTTGACAGGATACTGAAACAAGACCTTATAAAAAGGCACAAATGATTTCCTTTAAAAGCAAAGGGGGTCAAACAAGCCAAACTAGAATGATACAAATCAAACGGTAGTAAAACAATAGTGCAGCAACAGTGTAATGCAGGATATGACTAAGTAGTCCCAAGTTGAATTTAATGAATGGCTTTGACAAACAGGAACAGCCCTGATTTAAAAGAAGTGAGAGTCAGAGCAGAGTTCCAGTTTTATGGGAGTTTGTTCCAGATACATGATGCACAGAGACTGAATGCTGCTTCTTCAGACTTGAACCAGACCACCTGAGAGGTGTAAATTCAGGCCTGGTTTTTGGTTTTCAACATCAGCATGAATCATTTTTCTTTGAGCTCCAAAAACAATTATCCCTTTTCTTTATCTCGGTTTAACTGGAGGACATTGTGGCACATCTAATCATCGGCGTGTTCGATGAACTCACTCAGTGCTTGTATGGGACCACAGTCACTGCTGATAGCGTTATATAAATAAGTGTCTTCTGCATGATTATGATAAAATAACTTGTTGTTTTCTATAATCTGTGCCGAGAGGCCGCACAGTTTGCCTGCAGCTGGATACGATCACTGATTGCTCCTCCTGCTGGAATATTTTGATGAATCATTGCCTCTGGATATTGGTGTCAAGAGGTAAAACACACACACACACACACGCACACACACACACACACACACACACACAGAAAGAGAGAGCACTTGTCATCTCTTGCTGCTCATCATAAATGAGAATCTAATGTGTGCAGGTGGCATAAGAGAAAGTCTGAGGATATGCTGCATGCTGACTGACGGCTTGTGGGTGTTTCAGGTTTGGGAGAACACATATATATTTCCATGAGGACCAGGTGTCCTTAAAAACTAGCTGCTGGGCCCCCATTAGTCACTCACTCCTTCCTCCACTCTGTGCATTTTGTTCAGTATTCCTGTTACAGAATACACAGCGGCAGGTTTGCTGCCTGCTTATTTGACTGAACATAAATTACCTTTAGATTATGCAACAAGTAAAATGAACTGAAATAATGTTCTTTTAAAAATGGCTACATGAACCTACAGTACAGGGGGCCTCCTGTGTATAAATAAGATGTGGGCGCCCTTTTAATCACCTATTGGTGGTTATTTATGAATAAACAAAATGGATTCAGCGATATGTACTATGCATAATTCAACACATGGACCAGTAGTGAGGAGTTGTCATTTCACTGTTAATTTTTAAGTCAATTTTTAGTATTTCTACTTTATGCTTTTTACTCCTTTGCACTTATTTGATAACTTCAGTGACTCTGCAGATTCAGATTAAAAATACTAAATATAATCAACAAATAAATAAAATTCCTTCTAGCTTTAGAAACGGTTTTTTTTTTAATAAATAATGATTAATGAGTCCATATATTCAGGCTATAGATACACATTTGAATGGCATATGAGGGCATTTTATTGCAAACCTCCGCAGCCTTTCCTCAGACAGTGGCCTTAACTTTTTTCATCATCACTCATTCACCCGCCTTCAACTGTGAACCTGAGTT